>PVJO010000971.1:0-145020 GCA_004026905.1 Hystrix cristata | reverse complement strand
ATTAGAGTCATTTATAGGAAAATGGATGGACCTGGAAAATATAATATTGAGTGAAATAAACCAGACTCACAAACTTGAATACCAGATGGTGTCCCTCATTCGAGTGAGGCAAAATACAAACAAGAGAGTACTCTTTAATGTGGTTCATTAAGACTAACTAACTAAGACTAACTAGGACTAACTTTTTACAGACTTTCTGAGTCTACTGTCAGTGAAGTTCAGGATTCTTATTCTAGAGCAGTAAATGATTTTTGTGAACGTGATTTCCAATTTTATTATAAGGATGATGCATATACCATGGTGATAACACATGATTATTTATAATCTATGCAGATGAGGAGAGTCTTTTTGCCTCAGGACCAAGACAGCTCCAGGAGCATATTTAATTTCTTTCTTCTCTCAGAATTTCAGATAGATGGGAGAGTTGGTAATTTTTCACTTCACTAGTTATTTTGTTGCAAAACTATTTATCATTCTAATACATATTTATATATATTTATATAAATATATTTATATAATTTATATATTTATATATTTATATTTAGGTATATATAGATACGTATGTGTACTTATATATGCTTTGTGAATCCCTGAACTTGTTGCTATCCGAGAATGGTGCATAGAAAATTAAATAATTCTAGTTCTTACCCACTAAGAGAGTATCATCAGTTACTGATATGAGAGTAGGCATTAAATTTGCTCTGTAGAATTGGAATGTCAAGGTACGAGGTATGGATTATAAAATTCCACGCAGCTCTCTGGTGGAAATAAAATAATGGTAGATACTGGTGAAAATCACCAATGAAATAATTATAAAATGGGTAAATTTTTTATTCTATGTTAGTTAAGACCATTTGATATTTAAAATCAAGCTTGGAAGATGAGAAGAAAAAGATGTATGCAGACAGAGCTTTTAAAGAGGTGGAACACGCCTTGTTCTTGTAAGAACAAGGTGAAAAGAGTTGTTGAATCCTGAAATTCTACATGGGAATAATTAATAAAGCAATGAAAGTTTCTGCTACTGTTCACATATGAATTCCCTGCAAAGCTTTTGTTGTTTTGGAACAGTCATAATCATACTTTCAAATGAGCTGTATCTAAAGAGAAGAAACAATTAAATAATGTTACCGGATTACAAATTATTTAAAAACATGCATAACTTCAGTTGAAACCATTTGTGTGCTGAAGATTTCAACTATGCAGTAAATCAGTTAGCAGCATTTCGTATGTCTACTCGGCGTATGTTACAGAAAATAGTTGTCAAATGTCTAAGCTGTTAAAACAAACGGATCTGTGGTTTGGGCAGCCAGATTTGAGGACTGAGTGGTGCAGAGAAGATTACTGCTTAGTCTCCTGATGATAAAATATAACGTTCCACGAAGCAGCTAAAAGCAATCTACTTGGCTTGAAAAGTGAGAGACAAAAGACCTACTTGCTGAACTCCGAAAAATGGAAATTCAGTTTTGAAGAGAGGCAGATTTGAATGAGTTTAAACTGCTGGGTGAAAAAGAAAAATCAGGGGAAGCTGTGAGAACATACAGAGACTTGGCAAATGGAGGCACGGTTGGCTGAGGTTCAGGACGCCTCTCTCCCGACTTAGCACCAGGAAGGTTTCGGGTCTAAGTGCAATTAATAGAAGGTGGAAAGGGGAAGGGATGGCGGGTTTGCATATTAAGTTGGGAGTTACATTAAATCCCTAAGTTCATCAGGGAGACAAGCAAAAATGTGTTTAAAATTTGCTCAACTCCTGGGAAGATAAAATCCTTTGAAAAAATGTAAAAGGAATATGAAGGGGTTATAACCTCGTCTCTTTCTTCTAAGAAAAAGATGTTGTGTCTCAGTATCCTTCATTTTTATCACTCACTTGATGCCTCTACCAACAAATTGATTTATCCTCCACTGACTGTCACTTTGTGGTAACAACTGGTGTCAGTCTTCAATATACTTCGTGCATGATAACTTTACATTTGGACCGAGTTTCATCATTTGACAGACATTTTTCACAGCATTCTTTTTTTCTTTTGAGACTTATGAGCAGGGAATGGCAGCTACAGACTACAGACCAAATCTGGCCAACCACATATCTTATAAATAAAGTTTTATTGAGACACAGCCATGCTCATACTTTTACCTGTTTTCTGTGGCTGTTTACATGCTACAAAAGCAGAAGAGTTACAACTGGGATTGTAGCCTACAAAGACTGAAATATTTATTATCTGTCCCTTGAAAGAAAGAGTTAGCCACACCTTGTTCTCTGGTTCTGTGTTACGACCCTCTTTAAGTCACCTGCCTTACTAGCATTTGTTTTATAATGACATTTGTAATTGTAATATCATTTTCTAAAATTGAAACTATTTAGAGGCAAGAAGTGTGTTTGGCTCATTTTGTATTCACTGAAGTACTTTAAACATACATTAAAAAATAAAACTTAATAAGATTAGTCCTCGTATTTCAGATTTGGAAATAGAGTGAGATCAAGTAGTATTTTTTTTCTCATTCTAACATGTAACTGATTTTAAAATCCTGTTCAAATATATTTGAAAGTAAAAAGTAGGCCTTTTTACTTTGTTTTCAAACATCACTGAGCACACCGTGTCCTTTATGCTTTAAGACAATATGTTGATAGTCTTGTACTCTGTATCTGCAACCAGAGCTTACAACGTCCATGTATAATCGATATTTCATTACACACTATGTAAATGGATAGTGGGTTTGTTGTTTGTTTGTTTGTTTATAGCTGCAGTAATTGTTTTAGAACTTCTCTTTGGCTCTATGCACTAGACTTACTGGAACCAATATTTTGAATGTTGAGCTATTCCCAGGTTAGCTATCAATAGACTACACTAGTATCAATATAGAAACTGTGATTTACCAGTAAAGTTAATCTTCCCACATAGCTTCTTTGAAAATAGGCTTTGCCTGCAATCCTCGTCTTTTTCCTCACTTCGCATAGTGCCAGCATGTGTGGGCTCAGGGCAAAGCATACCCGTAATAAAATGAAACAATAGAAGCTGATTCTCTGTCATTATTTACAGAAAATAAAAGCAAAAGCAATACTTTCTATATCATTAGTATTGCCTTGAATAAAGAAACTCAAGAAAGACATTACTAGGAAAGAAAATTGCACGCTAATATTTCTTATGACCGTGGATGCAAAAAATTCTCAGAGAAATACTAAATGAAATCCAAACAATGAATAAAAATAATTAGATGCCAGAACCAAATGGAATTCTTTGACATATGTGAGGCTGGTTCAGTATTAGAAAAATCCATTAATACAATTTAGCATATCAACTCTATGAAAAAGAAAAAAGTCAGAACTACTTTCAAAATTTGCAAAAAATATAATTTAACAAAATCCAATGTATATTGATGCCCATAATTAAAAGCTCTCAGAAAACCAGGAATTGAGAAGATTGCCTCAACTTGATAAACATCTACAGGAAAAAAAAATAAAAACAACTAGAACTAACATTAAACTTAATTGTGAGGAGCTAGATGTTTTATCCCTAAGACTGGAAACAAAACAAAGCACTCTCTGTTACCCCTGCTACTTAACATCACAGTAGAGGAAGTACCTAGTGAGTAGAAAAATAGCATAAAAAGTACATGACTAGGAAGAAAGAAATAAAATTGTCATCGTTCATAGATGGTATGTTTGTCTATATAGAAAATTCAAAAGAATGGACAAATAAAATCAGGGAACTAATAGGTGAATATAGCAAGGTTATTAAACACAAGATCAATAGAGAAAACTTGGCTTCTTTCCTATATGCCATCAATAAACAATTAGAATGTGAATTACAAATGAAACAGTGTTCATCAAAACCTCAAAATAAAATATTTAGGCATAAATTTAACAAAACATATTCAAGATCTGTGTGAGTAAAACCATAAAATATAAAAAAAATCAAAGAAGAATCAAATGTATGAGATATCTCTTGCTTATGCATAAGAAGAATTATTGGGTCCAATATAATCCCTAGCAAAATTCTAAAAAGTTATTTCATAGGTATCAACATACAAATCATAAAATTGACAAGAAAAGAAAAAAAATTCAGAATTACTAGTGCAATACAAAAGAAAAGCAAAGTTAAGAGATTGATGATACCCACCTTTGATACTAAAAGTAATGACAAGCTATCATAATTTCAAAAGAGTAGTACTGAAGAAAGACTAAACTATACATCAGCAGGCTAGTACAGAAAGCCCAGAAACAGACCCTACAACTAGCCAAATGGTCTTTGAAAAAGGAGCAAAGAAAATCCAATGGGGAAATTTTTTTTTGACAAATGCTACTGGAATAAGCAAACCTCTGTGTGCAGACAAACAACATATCTAGATATAATTCTGAAATCTCTCACAAATTGACTTACATTAGATCATAGATTAAATGTAAAATGCAAAAATATGAAAGTTCTAGAAAGTAATGGGAAAAATCTAGATGACTTGGATTTCGTGATGACTATATATAACACCAACTGCATGATTCATTGAAGATAAAATTAACAAGTTATGTTTCTCTAAATTTATAAATATCAGTTCTGTAAAAGACACATTAAGGAGAATGAAAACAGAAGCTATAGCCTGGGAAAATAGTTTTTACTACATATTTGATAAAAGCCTTATATGCAAAGTATAGAAAGAACTCTCAAAAAGTTTAACAGTAAGAAAACAAATGTAAAAAGAAACTGGGAAAATATTTGAATGGATCTATCACCAGAGAAAATATACACATGAAAAACCAGCAGATTGAAAGAAGTTTGATGCCATGAGTCATTAGGGAATTACAAACCAAACAATAATGAGATAACATTATGCACTTACTAGAATGACTGCAATTCAAAATATTGACCATATCAAATGTTTAAGAGGCATCGGAGAATTAGAAACTCTTTATCATTGCTGGTCAGAATACATAAAATTATATGATCCTTTTAGAAGACAGCCTGGAATTCTTATAAATTTTGACATAGTTTCCTTATAAGATCAAATAATCATAAGCATTGGTATTTACCCAAATGAATTGAAAACTTATCATCACAAAAAAATATGTACACCAATGTTTATAGCAGCTTTAGTCATAATAGTTAAAAGTTAGAAACAATCAAGCTGTTCTTTAAAAAGTGAAGGGATAAACAAATGGTGGTATGTCTGTACAAAAGAATGTTATTCACAAATAAACTATCAAGCTAGAAAAACATGCAAGAAATTCAAATTCATACTGCTAAGCAAAATAAAATGGTCTGAAGAAGCTGCATATAGAAGTTTGATTCTGCCTATGTACATATATGACTTTCTGGAGAATGTAAACTGCACATGGAAAAAAGACCAGTGGTTTTTAGGGGCTCAAGGGGAAAAAGTAATAGTTGAATACGAGGAGCTCATGACGATTTTAGGACACTGAAGCTATTCTGCAGGATAGTGTAGTAGTGTATAGACAATGTTATGTATTTGTCAAAACATGTAGAATTTAACAACACAAGAGTAAATTCTAATGTGAATGATGGTCTTTTGTTAATGCTACCAATACAATATTGTTTTGTCATTTGTACAAACAGGCCACATTAATACAAGATATTAGTAGAGAAACTATGATGGGAGAACTCTGTTATTTTCTGCACAATTTTTCTAGAAATCTAAAATTGCTGTAAAAATTTGTTTAAAAAGTAGAAAAGTTTCTTCCCTAAAAACAAAGGTCACTTGCATTATTAAAATTAGCCTCCAGTTCTGAGTTCCCAAATTCTGTCTTTGACAACTTGACCTTTCTCTCTATACTGACTCGTCTAGAAATGGATATTTTTCTTGACAGCCTCGGGGACTTTCCAGCCCTTTCTCACCTGGCCAAACGTCGATCTTGGCCTTGGGCTTTCCTGTCCGAGCTTGTCAGTATGATGAATGCTCATGACCATCCTGTGTTACCTGAAATTGATGGCAAATCAGTGTGATCTGTGGTTCTGCCTTTTTGCCAGTCATGTTGCTGGGCATTCGGGGACGTCACTAGTAAACATACTTAGATAAAGAATTACGGTAGCACCATCCTCTGACCTAGAAATACTAAGATCTGATGCCTTTGTCCCCCATCCAAGACTACAGGCGGTCCTCTCTTGTGCCAGCAAAGCATGGAATTGTGCTTAACATATTTGGGTCCAGACTTTCGGGTAACATTGTCCCAGAAGTCCCCAGTTACTCAAGTCAGTCAGGTGTAACTAGAAGAATGCCATGTTGTTATTCAAGAGAACCCTTTCCACTTTCTGTCTGTACTAGTGATCTGGGCTTTCTTGAGTAAGCTACATTTTCTTGACTAAGTTTCTATCTGTAAGACAAACTCCTTTTCGCCATATTTTCCCTTCATCCAGCAACATCTAGAAACTCAACAGTTTCGCAGCCCCTATTCTACTGCTCGGGTTCCTTAAGGGCTTCCTGTCGGCCGCCTTCTTCCCAGGCCTGCTCCAAGGCTGACACAGGCACGGTGGCTTTCAGAGGGAGCTTACCTCCCTGCTCTATGCTGTGTGACTTTATTTTAATGTATTTCTATGCCGCATCCTTTCAGAAAGAATTTGAAGTCAGCTTCCAAACTGACAAGGATAATAAAACAATGAATAAACAAGGATAAAACAATGAGTAAAATACAAATTAAAGAATAAAGATATGGCTAAGAGAAGAATATGAATGAACTTATAAGAAAGCTTCACCATTTCTTGCATGTTTTTCTAGCTTGATAGAATAAAAACCATTTAAGTTTTCTATTACCTGAATCAAGACGGGAATTGTGCCCAAGAGCACAAAACACACAATTTCTTTAGGGAAAAGAAAAGGATTTCTAACCCCAAACTTCGAAATAAATGTCTGATGTTAGGATGCCATATGACAGTTATTCAATGGTGTCATTTATAACATTCTCAGTAGCAGTTTTGAAGTAAATTTAGAAGTTATGTAGCTTCTTACCTGCATCTACTTTGTAAAAGTTACACGTCACAATTCATTTTGTGTTGTTTGAAAAAAAGAATTCAATTTGTTAGCTTTTTTATTCTCTTAATGTGTTCATGAGTAAGTTGTGAAAAACCTAGAAGTCCAGAAAGATGACCCAATGCTTAGATTATTTTGTAGCTGTCTAAACTACTCACTATAAGTGGCTGTGAGATAACCCAAGTTTCTACTCCTCAAAAAAAGCCCCAGATAGTGACAAATGGAATGATTTACAGTGGATCCAAATGCCTTGAATCACAGTAGTATAAGTTACACAATTAACATTCTATATTAATATTACGCATTTTGGATCAGGATTATTGTTCATTTAGATGACTATTTTACATTTATATTATTAAGTAAAATCAGCTTTTTCCTTAGTAAGTGGATTTACATATGTCTTAGCACTTCGCTGTTTGGTTTAGATGGTTAACAGCATGGTAATTATATTGAATGTCTGTTTTGCCCAACATAAAAATGGGGAGTTCATCTTTTCAGTGGGATTTAAAAGTTAGTTGAGAATAAAAATGTGCAGTTTGTCTTGGCAGTAGAGTTTACAACTCAGTTGAGGAGAAAGGGTAGACTCATGAAATTAAAAAGTCAACAGAAAGATAAATAAGTGAAGTATTTTTTCCAGGTGCATCCATTTTCCTACAAATGTCTGAAATTTGTCATTCTTTATAGCCAAGTAGTATTCCATTATGTACAGATACTCTACCACATTTTCTTTGTCTAATCATGTTGATGGATATGGCGGCTGCTTGCAGAATTTAGCTATTATGAACTGTGCTGCTATAAACACTGGTGTGCATGAATCACTGTAGTATGACATCTCAAGCTCTTTGGGGAAGATGCTAGAAGAAGGATAGCTCTGTCATATAGAATTTCTAATTTCAGTTCTAAATTTGAGTCATTTGTAGGAAAATGGATGCACCTGGAAAACATAATATTGAGTAAAATAATTCAGATGCACAATCTTAAATACTATATGGTATCTCTCATTTTTACTATAAGGCAAAGTAAAAACAAAGAGAACAGCAAAGGATGGCTAGAAGAAGACAGGGGATGAATCTCTTGCAATAGGGAAGGGGTCCAAGGGAACAGGGGTGAAAGGTGAAGAGGAGGGGAAGGGGAGATAAGAAGAATAAAGATATGCTATGTACAGGTACCTAATAACTTCAATGACTGTAAACATTGTGTGCCATAACATGAGCCAAGATTAATAAAATCAACACAAATGAAAATTGGGACAGAGAAATTAGAGGAGGAGGGAGGGAGAGGAGAGGGAAGGGCAAAGGGATTTAAAAAAATAAAACAGAAACTAGCTGTAGTATGTATATGTACCCACTTCTGTAAACTGCATGTACTACAAACTGCATGTACTAATAAAATTTTTTACAATTTTAAAAATTTGTTTATAAATTAAATATCAGATAAGTTACCTTCCCACTTTATGTTGCTCAAAAACAATGATTAGGCTGCCCACCAATGTTTACAGGTTGTGTTTAACAAAACAAAAGATACAGCTGTTTCGTATTGGATAAGGGTGCAGACACGGGAGTTGACAGCTAAGTTCTCCTGTTGGCTCCTCGTGGTTCCTTCAACCAACTCAGCACCTTTACAGCAGGCGCAGGTGGTCACCTTTCCTGAAAGGTGTCCCATCAATAAGGAGAATTATATTCCTCTGGAACATTGCCTGCTGTTAACTACTCCCTCTAGGAGTGTGTATAATACTCAAATCTTTATACTTTAATATCAACAGAGATAAAGAGGAGACATACAAAAATGCATGTATCGGATGTGTAATCAGCTTTCTGATCTAGTGCCTCCCTACGGATTAATTTTAGAACATCCTCTCATTTCCTTCTTGAATGAGAAAACAGACAATAATTTACACCATAATGAAGAGAAAGAAACAGTCCCAGATCATGAGAGTTGAACAGACTCTTATGAGGGAAGGGGAGTTTGAGCGAAATTTCAAAAGCAGGAAAGGATTTAGTTAAGCAAGGAGAAGGGGACAAGTTGCTTACTAACATGGTACAATCACTGCATATGTCCGATGAAGCGCTAGAACTATAGACTCCAGAAGAACACTGATTTTCTTAATCTATGTTCCTTATTTTTATTGAGTTAGCAGAATTAAAATCATTTAGTTCATCTCAAGCTCGCCTTTTACCAAACTGTACTGGGTCCCAATTCATATCTCCTTCTTGTTCCCCATGTTGGGCCTCGCAAAGGACAAGGAAGCAGGAGCAGGTGGAAGTAACTAGTGTGGGTGTCAGAATCCTGTATCCTCCGCAGCCTGAAAGCTCAAAATCATCATGGACACAATTTTTTCCTGCTTCACTAGCTGACAAGGTATAATGTGAAAATCAGGGAAAGACTCCCCTCGCCAAAAAAATTAAAAGCAACCTTCATTTTAAATCTATACAAGATGAAGGAGCTGCTCAGTTTGGCTTAAGAACTTGGAATTTTATCTTGCACTCATCAAGTAGGCACAGTCCATAAGAATTTAGGGATTTTAGTGTGGCTTTCAAGTGTGTGACCTTAAAGCTGAGTCATTAATACTTACATGCTCTTGGAAATGAGCTCAGGGAATCTTGTGGAAGTCACAGAATTTGGAAAGAATTTGCAGAATTCCATTTTCCCACACCTGGATATAATCATGGTGTACTTAACATGAGATTCAAAATTTTAATCAGTTTCAACATGCAGCACAACTTTATCTATCTGCTACATTTTCTATGGGATAGTAGAGAAACCCAGCACATTAGACGTGGGAGGTGTAGAGCAAGATGCCTGCGGAAAGGAGAAACACCTGGGTGATCCCCTTCCTGACCGGTTTGCAGAAGACAAGAACTGGTCCAGCGAGATATTCAGAAAAGGATAGAGGGCAGGAAGGAGCTGGAAATTCAAATGATAACCTTGGACACCTAGCTTGGGATGCTGCCTCTCTCACCCACCAACTTGTGATCTTGCACATTTGTGGCTGCTATCAGGCCCTCAGAAACCAGATAACCTTAGGGTCTTGTGGAAATTACCAGTTTCTAAATTTTCTTGGATGAATGTTTTTATTCCACAGAAAATTACAGGAATGGCCAATCACTGTTTTTCAAAAACCCCTCTCTCCTCTTACATTTTAGCTAATAAAGTATGGCTGAAAAGTGTTTAAGTCGTGACAATCCTGATGAGTTTTTAGTAACTCATGCTTAAGCAAATAAATTTAAATTTGTGTAATTTCTGCCACTGGCAAATAAACGAGTTAGAGACAGAAGAAATGTCCTTGCTGTTAAAATTACTCCATAGCATTTATTGTTATGTATAAAAATTCTAATAGTCTAGAGATAAATACTGAGATATTTACAGATGAATTTATACTCTGTCAGAAATTTGCTTTAAAATGGTCTTTGAGGGATAGAAGGCATGTACATGAAAGAAGACTTGCCAAGTACTGGTAAATATTAACATTTTATTGGAAACATGGATGACATTTTACTATTCTACCTATTTTGTTTATGCCTGAAAATAATAATAAAATTTAGAAAGTTGTACCCCACAGTGAATGAGACAGAAAGATTGAATGAATAACATCTTATCCTATAGACACTACTTCTGTATCGCCTCCTTTTTTCCTGCCACCTTATACACAACAGTAAATTTAGCTAATGATTCTTAAATAGACTTAACTGTTCAAATTTATTGCAAAATTCTGTAATTGTTTTTGGTCCAAGGTGTTAAGGCTGAGTCCAACCAACAATTCTTGTTTGTTTTGTTGTGTTTTATGAGGGCCACACTAGCCAGCAGCACTGGAGTAGAAAAACAAAGATATCGAATTCCAAGTTGGTTTTAAGGCTCTTGATGACAAAATAAAATATAAACTCCTCAAGCTTATTATTTGTATCAGTAATAATAAATATAGCATTATTAATATGATCATTGTCTTTGTGCTCTAATATTATAATGGTCTTCCTAGGGATGACTGAGATCCCAGTTCAACTATTTAAATTATTTTGATTTGACGTGCATTTCATGGTGTTTAAATTTATGGTGGTGAGTTGTTCTACAGGCAAAACGTTAGTTTGAATCCAAGTTAGCGTTTTTTCTGGGCACCCAACTAGAGTCTCCTTCGTGCTTTGGGGAGCGAGCTGCTTACTAACATGTCAGTGGGAAGTTTTGTGCATTAACTGCTTGTAAAGACAGATCTGCACTAGGAGATTGTCCTTCTCTAAATATTGAGGATTCTTCCGTCAATCACTATTTTTATACCTATTTCCTTCCAAAGAACTGCTGTAAGTTCTACCTTTTTTAAAATCAAGTCATCTTTGAAAAAAACAGCCTGCATATTTTTTTGTTTGTTTGTTTCTGCTTTTGCACATTCATTCATGTGAAAGCATTAAGATGGGCTTGCAGTATAGTTCGATGTGAGAAAATGAGCTCTGTGTGTGTGAGGCCCTGGGTTCATCTCAATGACCGATAAAAAAGAGTTAAGAGAAAAAAAAAGAAAAGAAAAAGAATACATGCACATTCAGACCACAAACATGCTTGCTCATTCTTTACAACAAACTGTCCTTGAATTTTTACTCATTCATCTATTTCAGAAACACACATGCACACATAAATACACATAGGCACACACATTCAACTACATGTTTAATAAACACTTTTTTTGATTGATTTAAATACATAGATTCTTAGTTGAATTTTTAAAAGTCTGAAAAACTACCATGTAAAATTAGAGTGTTTGTCTTTATCAAATAACTGAATCTCACCTAATGTGAAGCATCTTATTCGTCACAGTGTGGAAACAGAAATGACTAAGAAAAGAAGAAAATGGCTAATCTCTAGACACTCAATATCCAGAGGGCCAAATGAATATGTGCACTGATAACTGCAGTGAAGTGAAATGAATGACAGAATAGAGGTTAAGTAACAAGGTAGGCAAAGTCAATATTATTTGCCGGATGTTACTATCCTCACCTCGGGTTGGCCCCATAATTTCCAGAAAACCTACTGACCAATTCTTGATCCTTTAATGCCTCATAAACGATAATGATACTGTATGATCAAACACCAGTCTCCTTCCGCATTCTGGGGCTTGGGAACAGTAGCTCTTTTGCCAATGGCTATCAGTCACCATTTTTCCTAATAATCCTGTCTTTAAACCTGTTAATTCTGAAGCTCGGCAGGGTTCCTAGAAATGCAGCATTATCACCTTACGCAAGTTTACGGTGTTCCTGCCAAGTTTCAATGAAAAGTGGCTTGGTAATGGAAAAATTGGGATTTGTTTGTCATGACATTTAGTTTAACGGTTTCTATTAATTGGTTAAGAAAACCTTTCTTATCTTCCAGGAAAAGAGAATACTTGAAAGATAAATTCCTTAGTGCAGGGTTTGCTCAGAGCTGATCTCTATCTCCTTCTATTACTTTTAATGGACTTGCAGCTTACTTAGACTTACTTAAATTTTTTTTCTAAGACTGAAAGCTAAAAGAATATTTTATCCACTCTATAACAGAAAAACGCTAGGGAATTGCTAAAATTACATAATAAATTTCAAGCATGCAGTATTTGTGTTCATTTCTGTGTATAGAATCATAATAGGCAGCCACACATTTTTTAGAATATTAATAAAGAAAAAATAGCAAATTGAATTCAGTCAGGACTTGGGGACTTCAATTTCAAACTAGAAATTCTTAAATAAAGTTATTTGTTTTACAACATGGAAGTTTAATTTGTAAATAGGCGCTGATATTTTAACAAAGACTGAGTGAAATATTCTTCTTTTACTGAATTTTAAAATTCTGTGAGTCCACGTTTTTACTTCACATTTCTCCTTGCAAGATGATCACAAAAATTATTTTTGAGAAAATTGTCCATAGTATTTATTTTCTTCTCAAAATTTATTTTCTCAAAATCTTATATCATTTGATAATCAAAATATTTTTTGATTCACTGGTGCGATTGCTTTGCATTTAATTTCTCAATGTTGGTGAAGAGACTGGTAAGCACAGGCTGGTGGGAAAGGGCAGATGCTAATGGAGGGAGGGTTGCATGTGTGAAAAATTAGTTGATAAGTCACACAGCTAGTAAAAGAAAATGCTTTTCGAGTAACTTTTACTTCTGCATGCAACTTCTGCAGCTGGAGAGACTGCAAAAGAGGGGTGAAAATCTAGATGACAAGGCAGCTCTCGATGCAGTAGTACACCCCCAATACTTTCCCTCCTAAGCACTCATTCTGTGCTGTTCCCTGTTCATGGCTCACAGAGCCTTGCTCAGAGGCGATGCCTACCCAAGAGACTCCAACATCGTTAGACCTGATTTCCTAAAGAGTCTGTGAGATAGAGACTAGTGTTCACCGTTGTGTTGAGGAATGCTCATTGGAGTAAGACCTTTGCAAGCATGAAAGAAGTAGGACAGAGTAGAGGGAAATTTTTAATGTAAGGAAATTGCAAGTAATGATCTCAACCAGTCCACACTGATTTCTGAAACTGGAGCTGGCTTTTCAGAACTGTACCCAAATTGATGAATGTTTCCTAGATTTTGAACTATTACTCCTTTGTTGGCTCACACCCAGGGCCACATGGGACCTTTAAAATAAACTGATGAAGGAGATAAATGAGGAGTTGGAAAAGAGCTGCCGTGGCACATACACCCTGCTCAGGCACGGTGCTGAAAGATGGTGGTCAGGACAAACCTGATACTGACTCTCTAGATCAGAAACATGCTTAAGTAAGAATATACGCAGTCTCATGAGTGGGGACAGATAGCTTGGCTGGTTGGCTACGAAACTGAAAGAAGAAAAATTGAAATACCGAACCTCATTTACCATCGCTCCTCATTTACCATCACTCCCAGTACCCACTTAAAGACTTCATTTTCCTCATCCCCCCAATTCTACAAAGACATATATATACCACAGATCCTGGATCTTAGGGTGGCATCAATTCTACCAGGAAATTTTTCAAAAGTCCCATTAAGCTTTCAGCTATCCCGCAACCTCACTGGTTTAGATTCTTTGTGCCAAAAATGAGTAGACAGGAAAGGAATTATCTTCCTAGCAAAGTTGGAAGGTTGTTTCTGCCAAGGCATTAATACTCTTCTACACAATTTCAATTCTAAGTAGACAAATGTAGTAGCTAGAACCCGAGAAGAGCATAATAATCAGGGCTCAGAGTCCCGAGGGCTGAGGACTAGGGGCATATCATCTATCACCAATACTCCCATCACTACTAGTACTACTTACTGTTGACCAATTATGAAAATATATTTATTTGTGATGTTAAACATTTTCAATACCATATTATTTTTTAAACATATGCTTACAATTATTCAGTAGTAATGCTTAACACTTTTGGAGTCCTACAGGTTGCCATCAAGAAATTTGTATACATTGTCCACTCATCCTTACACCTCCTCGAAAGGGTTCTATTAATGGTCTTTCTATACAGAAAAGGAGGTTGACACGGGCAAAATTAAATAAATAACCTAAAATTACACAAGATGTAAATGACAGCTAAGATTTACACATGAGACTATTTGGCTGCAAAAGCCAAGTTGCTAGACCAGTACTACTCTGCTGCTCTATACAAAGGAAATGACTTCATGATCTGAGAAGTATTTTTTTTCTAATCTCATTGATAGTCCTCCATGTCTTTCCGGGTTTTGTTGATGTGAGGGTGAAGATGCAAAAATGGGGGATCTATTTTGCTAATATGGGCTGTATTTGTCCTACGTCATCCCTTTCTTCGTGGCAGGTCCATTCTTTCTTGCACTGCCTTTCATCTGCCTGAACAAAACAATCATGATGATCACAGAGAGGTTAGTCTACTCTGTGTCAGCTGGGACATAACTGGTTATGCAGTTATATTTTTATCTTCATATATTCTTATATAAGAAGCTTCATATATTCTTTCTTTACTCTTAATCTACCTTAGCAAATTTGCAGGTTTTTTTCTAGTCAGTAATTTTATGCAGGACCACAGTAACAACTTTTCAAGCTTATTTAGCACATTTACCCATGAAATACCAAATGCAAGGGGTAGATGCACATTATTCATGGAATCTTTTCATGTCTTTTTACATTTTGTTTGACTATATTGTCTACTTTTTTTGCAACTAATGGAAATGTCAACTCCCAGCCAGTAGCACAAACATGCTACATTTTTCTAGCATGGATTTTTCTAGCATGGATTTTCTCACAATATTTTATGTCTTATTAGCAGTAATACTCTGAACTTATCATAATCATTGAATCCTTGCTGAAACTATGGAGAAAAGGAGGAAGGGCTTAAAGTGCAGTGGCCATTGTATATCTAGACTATACTGAAATCAAAAGCAGAAAAACAGGAAGATAGTTTCCACTCTGATCAATTTTCAGTTGAATCTTTTCTTCCATACCAGCTGACTTCTGAACAATAGACTGAATCCCACGCGTAGATTCTAAATATTTGTGGGGTCTATTGTGAAAATACTTTCTATCATCACAGGCTCGGGCAGCTGCCCTCCCTCCTGGAATGCATCACTGTCTGGTAGCACTCAGAGCTTTTAGCTTGTTAGTGCAAATCAACTTTTATTGCTTGCATCTGAGCGAAAAGGACAGCAAAATTGCACATCCATACATTATTGTGGCTATTTGTAAAAGGTTAAAAAAGAAGAATGGAAGCAAAGACAGCAGTATTTTCTGAAGGCTTAAGAAATTGCTTTGAAACACACAGAACACACACACACACATGGGCATGCACACACATATACACACACAGACATAGACACAGGCATACCCTCCGGATTCTAGTGATTCCTGGTAGAACACCACAGACAAACCAAGTGAGAGCTAAGTGATTTACTGTCAACACAGAATGGTATCTGACATGCACCATTTTTATGTTTTGCCATTTTCCACATGAAATTTGTAGAACTGCTAAAACTCTTTGACACCAGACCCCTGCATAGCTGCTCTGGCCATACAAATCCTGCAGACAGGAAGTGGCAAGGGGTAGTAGAGAACTGCTAATCAATTGAGTGTTGAGAAGTAAGAGTGACGAGTGAGGCAAGCGTTGATATTAGAAACTTTGATTTGGAATTTATAAAGGTAACTGAATGTGACATTCAGTCATCAGGATTCTGAAATGGGTGAGTGCAAGGATTACAGATGATAGCTTTTAGGGAAGGGTGAAATCTTTTAATTCCTTTATGGCTGACGTTTCAAGGCAAAGCAAAACTAGATTAGAAGGTAATCAATACTCTGAGACTTACCAGGTTTAAAATGTTTTTACTCAGAATTCTTAGTTTAATAAATGGCTTCGGAAAATTGTGTCATATAGAGCCAGTAAAAGGAGCTTTATTTAGGTAATAACAGAAAATATATTTTAAAAAAATGATAAGCATTATAAGCACCTCACTTTCTCATAAATTATAGCCAAGATGGTTATCTGTGCGTTATTATGGCATTTGGAATGTGCAAATTTATCCAAAATTTTCATCGGTAAACTCGCCTTCACCGCTTTTCCTGCACAAATTAGAGGATTAAGGCCACTCAAAGATATATAGAATTAACTGTTTTTTTCTGACCTCAGGTCTTGATGGTATATTTTCTAGGCCATGACTGGGGCAAATTGGCAAGTATCTTTCTTATAGTCGAGGCTTTCTGCTATATGCAAAAATAAGTATTAGTTTTCAATCTCAAAAGTGACTGCAAATAAATCTACTGTTATAGCTAAATATCATGCAGATAGTACATATTTTCTCATTTCTCACAACTTATTGTGTAAGTCCCTCCACATCTGCATCCGTCCTTACCTCGTTCCCTAATATGATAAAATGCCTTCCATCTATTACAGGTCAAATGTCCCACCTGCTCTAGTTTTGCATTCCTTTCTTATTTGCACCATCAAACTGTCCCTCTGCCTTACCTTTCCTATTAGCAACAAATGTGCACTTCTTTGCTGCTCAAGGAGGATGTGATCTGAGCGTCACATTCCCCTCCAGATAGATAACACCTCTCCACTTTGTCCTATTCATCTTTACCATGTAACTTTTCAAGAAGGTTTTTATACCAGCTGTCTCCACCTCATGTTACATATTCTCCTTATTTCACTTCCATTTGGACAACTTTTTTTCTCTACTCCACTGTGAAGTCATTTGTTCCAAGATTGCCAAGGATGTCTCTGTGTTTAAAGGGAAGGCTTCTTTACCGTTCCAATTTCATCTGCTTCTCAGCATCACTCCATGAGACAGACCACTCTCTTTGTGAAATAGCATATTCCCTTGGTGTTATAGCTTGTGTCTGCATGTCCCCCAAAGCCTCATGATGTCATAGATGGGGCTTTTCAGAGGTGACTTGATCTAGAGTGTGTGATGCTAGTATCAAGGGTATGTGATTAGTAAATTAGTCCACTGATTAGTTTAGCATAGTTCTGGAGTAGATAATGGCAAGGCCCTCCCTGGGTGTGAGTACTACCCATCCTAAGGGCAGGTAGCCTGGGAAGAGTATAAGGGCCAGAAAGAGGGCTGCTGTGGTGGCTTGCTGCTTGCTGCCATGAACTGTTTGTCCTCTGTCATACCCCTCTGCAATGCCACCATGCCTTGGAGACAGCCAATTATGGACTGAAACCTCTACAAACCGTGAGCTACAGCAAACCTTTTCTCCTTTAACTTTGCATGTTGGGTATTTTGTCTCAGCAACAAGAAAAATAACCAAGACACTTGGCTTCCAGTATCCTTACTCTCTCTTGGGTTTTCTCTTGCATTTTTGTCCCAAACTTCTTAAGTCTTCTTGGTTTTATCTCATTTCATTTTGCTATCTTGATGGCTCCAGAACTTGGTCCTAGGCTCTTACATTTCTCTCAATCACTTATTTTCATTAGTGATCTCATTTGTTCCTATGGTATTAAATATCACATTTTATCACTAGTTAAAGCTTTTTTCTTAGCTCAAATATCCCATTACAATTTGAAATCTCTAGTAGGAAGACTCAGAATCATCTCTAGCTAAACAGGTCAAAATAGATTACTTGATCTCCAACTACCACACCACCTCCACACTGATTCTTTCACAGACCTCGCCATTTCGCTAATGGCAAATTATACTCAACTGTAAAAGATAGGATCCTAGGAACCACTCCTGATTTGTCCCTCCACCTCATTCCTTACACTGGTCTATCAGCAAATACTGACACTTCTTTCTCTAAAGTGTATTTCAAATCCAACTGTCTGCCCTGATCACTATTCTCAGTAGTCCTAGTACAATATCCTGTCACCTCTTGCCTGGCTGGCCCCTTGCAATTTCCCACACTATATCTCCCTTCTGTAATCTTATCCTCCTACAAGTCACCTTGCCACAAGCAGATCAGTTGTTTCAGATGTAAACCAGCTCCTGTCACTTCCCTGTCCATATGTTCATCAATGACTTTCTACTACACTTGAATAAAATCTAAATCCTGTACATGGTTTACTTTTTTTTTTTCTGGTTACAGCACTCTTTGTATCCGATTCCCATTACTATTTCAATATTTTTAAGATATTTATTATTCTTCTTTTTAAAATCTAAATTCAAATTATTCTTTTTTTTAGTATATGTGCTGCCAAAGTGAGCACAATTCAAATTATTCTTAACAGATTCATAGGGAGATAAAATTAAATATTAGTTATATTAATATGATGATTTTCCATAGCTGTATGTGTCGTGTAATGTTTAAATCAGTTTGAACATATCTATCTCCTCAAACATTTATCATAACTTTATGGTAAAACCTTTGAAAATCCTTTTGTCTTAGTCACTTTTGCTCAGAGAAAATACCCCACACACACAAGCTGAAGGAAGAAAGGTTTATTTCATCTCACAGTTTGCAGAAGTTTCAATCCACAGTTGGCTGGCTGCAAGGCAGGATGGCATGGCGTGGGTACATGGCAGGGAGAAACAGTCCACAGCAAGGCAAGCAGGAAGCAGCAGGCAACAACAGTGAGCCTGCCTTTCCCAATCCCATCCAGTCCGTGAGCCCGGGTGGGCTTCTGTCTTCAGGTAACCCATTCAGCCACACTTGGAGCTACACCAGTTCCAGTCAGTGGACTAACTATTACCACACACCTTCATCCCAGGATCACATGCCCTGGATCCAGCCAGCTCCCAGAGCCCCACCGATGAGCACATGAGGCTTTGGGGAACTTCTAGATTCAAACCATACCAAATTTTTCCCAGCTTTCTGAAATGTAAAATACATTATTGTTATCCGTATGCACCCTACTGTGCAATAGTAAACTAGTCTTCTTGCTCCTGTCTGACTGTAACTTAGTACCAATTAATCAACCTTTCCCCATCCCTCCCTGCTCCTACTCTCCTTCTAGTACCATTCTACTCTCAATTTTCCTGAAATCACCTTGTTCAGATTCAACACATAAACGAGATCATGTGGTTTTTGTCTTTCTGTACCTACCTTATTTGAGCTCCAGTCCCATCTATGTTTTGACAAATGACGGGATTTCTTTTTTTTGTGACTGAATAACATTCTGCTATGTTCATGTACTACATTTCTTTATCCATTCATTAGTTGATGGACACATAAATTGTTTGTATTTCTTGTCTATCCTAAATAGTATTGCAAAAATTATAGGTGTATAGGATTTTTTTTTTTGACAGACTGATTTTATTTCCTTTGGCTATGCCCAATAATGGGATAGCTAGATCATATGGTACTTCCATTTTTGATTTGTTGAGAAAACGTCAATTTTTTTTCCATTATTGCTGCACTAATTTACATTCCCATCAACAGTGAGTATACAAGGGATCCTTTATTTAATACCAATCCTCACTCTTTAGTCTGGGCAGATGTCACTTCCTCAGAAAAAAAAAATGCTTCATTACCTAGGTAGATTTCTGGTATCAAGGCTTTGTTTCTCTTATTGTACCCCCTATTTGTTTATTTCATTGCTTAGTTGACGCCATGTTCCCAAGAGCAGGGGCTGTGATTTTTGTATTCATAAATACTTTATACCATGCCTATTTTTGCATCTGAAACATTTAATGGTTCAATAATTGTATTTCAGGCAAACAAGGAAAGAGGGAGGGAGGAAGGGTGGGAGGGAGACTTCTAGAGAATTTACCAGCATTAGGTCCAAATAAATCAGTTTCAAATACCTTACAGTTAGCAAGTTGTTTGCCCAATGGTACACTCCATTTTAAGAAGAAATAGATATAGTTCATGTCCTCTGTGTTTTAGTCCATTTTTCCTTCAATTATATCACACAGGTCCCCTATATATTTCTTTTAAGTCCATTTAATCAGTTTAATTTATCAAAATGCTCATTCAATTGCCTTTCCTAGAACAAACCTGAATTTTCATTTTGTATGCAATTTTACTTGCAAGGAAACTTTAAGAATTATGTGATACTTAGTTTTTAAAATAGGCTTTTGTAAGAAATGAATCTTTGTACTTAAACAGCTCATGAAACGTTAAGCATGAACATGAAAGTTTTTCAAATTCTAACATTTTCATGGATTCTGCCTTTCCCAAGCAGTCAAATTATTTATATTGTGTGTTTATTGATGATATATAGTCCAAGGATGACTAAACAATATGCCAAGTTTTAAGACAAGTTAACAATAAGCCCCTTTGAACAACTGAGTGTTAGCAAATGTTACTAGATGTTAGAGGTACGTCATCTTAAATGAATTGGATAAAAATTCTCAGAGGAAGTTTGAACTTCAGTTTGTGATTGATTTATCTGGAATTGACCAAACTCTTCCAAAATCCTGAGCCAAAAGAAAACCAATGTTGACCTAATGAGGATTAGAGCTAGACCTCTGCAGAATTAAAATGTACCTCCACTTCTTTGTCCCCCACCCCAGATTTTTAGACTACCAAAAGACTTTGATACCATTAATCCTGATTTGTCAACTTCATCGAATTAAGAAACACCTAGTATATTAGTAAAGCACGTTCCTGGGGTGTCCTGGTTGGCTACAGAGGCATGTCTTTTGGTACTATATATGATCATTCCTCTCCTGCATTGGTCCAGTGTTCTGCTTCCTGGAAGTTATGAACAAGGAGCCTTGGCTCTCTCACCCTTTTCAATAAGGCCTTTGCCTTGAAGCCTGCTTACCATGTACTGCACCTCCTGAAAACATGAGCCAAATTAAATTTCTCTTTTGTGTTATGCATGTTGGGTATTATGTCTCAGTGATTGGAAACCTGACTAATTCAGACTTTATTAACCTGTAACTCTGTTTCTATTAAATCAGAGCTTTTTCCTGCAGTGATCTTGATGGGCAATATTGGCACAATCAATTGGACTATTACCTAGTCAATGTGACGTATCAATAAAGAAGTCCCCATTTATCTGATGCACATTTCTGAATGTTATATTGTACCTTAAAAATCTCACTTAAAATCTTTCTATTTTGGTAAATGTTTCCCTTAATTTAGAATGTTTGTATGAGAAAAACAGAAATGTTTACTAGAAAACCATGTTTGTGATTTTAATAAGGAATAAGACAAACTTTAAGGGTGCTAATACAGAATAATGCCTATTTCATGCCCTGTAGCACTTCTGCATCACAACTTTCAGCTTTCTATCTAGACTGTAAGTTCCCTAAGGCAGTGCTGTAACTTATATTATTGTCAAAAGTATTCATTTGCCTCCCTTCCAGGTTTTTTGATAGAAGAATTATTCATCTTACTCCACTGAAAATTCATTGGTGAATGCAATTTAATATAGCCAATAAACTGTGAATCAATCCAATATGTGCCACTCCCAATCAGAAACTTTACAAACTAGCACAAAATTCCACCACTCCCATTTTCCCTTTACATTGAGACCAGCACTAGCGGACAAGGGCTACTTCGTCAGCCTAATTTGTAAAATGAAGATTAACATACAGCAGAATCAAAGCTAACCTCCAAAAATTTTATGAGCAACAAATAAGCCTTTGTAATTGTAAGCACATAAAGTTTTGGTGGTTCTTTTTTAATGAATTGAAGGCTATTTTAAAGTAAGATGACTCATGCCTATCTAACCCACTACCACAACCTCAACCACATGCCAGCAGTATGTATAGTGCAAAGATGAAAATGTGTCGAATAAACTAATGAGTCGGGAAAAATATACTAGAATATATTTCTGTTAATTGCAATATTTTATTCCTTTACAAACCACTACTGGTACAAATTATAATATTTTCTAGTGACTAAGACAAATAATTCAATTCCAAAATAGTGAGCTATTTATAAGTAAGTTGTTACTATCATAGAACTGTAAGAGACTAACAGCAATTTTGATACTTGGAGCTTTGAGATTTCAAGGTATCAAATGCAACAACATGAGCAAGTACATAATTTACAATAGTGATGAATAAAGATCCCAGTTCTTGAAGATTCAATGTTAATCTGTTTTCTTCTTTTTTTCTGTCTAGGGAGCTTTGATGAAATTCAATGTTGTGTTGCCTTAGCAGGAGCGACCACATATTTCCTAAGGAGAATGTCCATAGGCACCTCTTCCTGCACGTGGGGGTAATATGCAGCATAACAAAGTTCTTCAGGACTTTCTTTTTTCCAATTTAATTATGTTAAATATTAGGATTTCACAATCCATTACAAGCAACATTCTGAGGAATTTCCATGACCACTATTATTGCAATCCGCTTTGTCATATCCACAAAACTGAATGTTGGCCTGTTGTATCTATTTCACCTAGGTGTCCTACGGGAAGAAATCGCATACTCTAACCACATATAATGTAGATGTCTGGATTTAACTAGCACAGTATAAGAAAGAAATCTAGCAATCAGGCAGTGAAATTAATCTCGATGTGCAAAAATATTTGGATCTACGTTAGAATGTCTATAACTATAAACTTGGTCCCTGCAGGTTTTGCTCAAGGCTGTGCACTGGTCCCAGTGAAGACTCCTAGATAATCACAGTCAGCCATCAACAGAGAGAAATCGTCATCCTCTTCTAAGGGAAATCACGGTCATAGTCGAGCCTGGCAATAGAGAGAAGGAAACTGTCTTTTGGCTATCTCACATCTGGGGTAGGAGCAGAGTTCAATACAAGGAAATTTTTTTCTCCATTCCTGCCTCTCATCTTCAACTACACTTGACTGGAACAAAAATTAGTCTGAACCAAGACAAAAACGAAAATGCTTCTCCAATCCTGTAGTAATGTGTTAGAGTTCTGGATAGTGAGGTATGCCTCTGGCTCATATTAATTTTAAAAAATGTAAGAAAGCGAAATACACTGCTGGACTTCAGATGATATTTATGATCAGGTAACCAACTAATTATTTGAATTCAAAATCTCTCATTTTGGGGAAGTTTGACAATCACAAGGAGTCTTAACTCTTCTTTTTTTGTCTTTTAGCAAAGCATAGTGAAGACCTTTTTTTTGTATTTTCCTTTCACTGTATTCCACTTATGATTGAAAGCAAGTAATTTATAATGAATGATGCCTTCAAGGTGGAGTGAGATTGCTACCTGCTTTTACAGCTGGTAATGGAAAAACGCAGACATGGTGGGTAATAACTTACCTCTTTAATTTTCTCAGACGAGTTTTAGGCAATAAACACCTGATTTGAACCTTTGGGGACACAAAAACACCTTGGTTTTCATGGAACATATCTGGTCCCGTACTATGCCAAATCTCGACACTTTTCCTTTTTCTGTCTAGTGAATTAAGGCATATACTGAATGTATCTTTACCTTCTGTGGGATAATATATATGTGCCACTTGCCTTGTTCTCATCGTGGAATTGCATATAATGAGAAAAATATGTCTGTGTGGCTTGTGAAAGGAACACAAAAGTAATTTCAGAACATTTGTCTGTAATTGGAGGGCCCCTGCCTATGATGCTACAAAGACTAGGTGACCCCCCAGGCTTGTTTTGACAAAGTAACTAAAGTGCTTATATTCAGCCACTGTCAATATTGAAAGTTTGCTCTGGTGGATGAATCAGAATAGCAATAATGACAATAATGACAGTGATGATGATAATGAAAGTGGGAGTATATTTGGAAAACAATGTTCCGCCTTTCTCAATGGCAACAAAGCTGGGACACCAGGGGAGCCTGCTGGGCACAGAAACTGCCCAGGAAACTTGCTGTTTCTCATGCCCTTTCAGGCAACGCAGCTACAGGGACTGAGCTTTCTGAAACAGCTTTCCAGTCTCATGAGGACCCAAAATACTGATCTATTTATTTATGTTTTTTTAATCAAAAACAAAGCAAAGCGACTAAGATTTTCCTACTATTAGCGTTATCTTGACTGAAGGGGACACCCATTATCAGGGCCACCCCCACCCGTACACCTCCGAGGCTGGTTTCCCGTGAGGGCCGGGGGAGGTCTTGTCCTGGCTTTTCAAGGGTGCTGCAGGCCTTCCTCTGACTTAAGGGCTACAGCTTTGAAGGTTCTATTTATTGCTGAAAAGACAATTCCAAATTCACAGCAGGTCATGAGATGTGTTCAGGCAGAATAAGGGACTTGAAGTCAACACAGAACATCAAACCAGGGAAGTAGGAAATAATTCGTACATTCTCAAGTTTAGATAGGAAAGTGGCTTTATGTCTCACACGAAGAGCTCGAAGAAATTGTCAAATTAATCTTATTTGACTTTTTATATTCCTCTTATCAAAGTTATATACTGCCCCCATTTTATTTTTCTATCTCTCTCAAGAGGACTATGGTTTCGGTCAGTTTTTACTATACCATAATAGCATTCAGAGCACTGGTTTGATTAATAAAACCATGTCAAGAAAGAGTCAGGCTACATAACTGGATACTTCCACCAAAAGATGCCTACAATATCATTTTGATGTCAGACATAGTAGTTTTTCCCCTTTCGTTTTCATTGGTTCCATAAAAAAATACAGCATTAAAAACAAACGAATAAATCTAAAAACTCTGATTATCTCCCAGTCACCTGACAAATTTATCACTACTGTATCAGTCATTTACTCCTACAACAGCTGCTCTCTGAGAGCTACCAAATTATTACTAGGTGCTATAAAGTGTGCCGGCTGTGTTTTTGTTCTCTTGAGATTTATAACTAGGAGGAAGTAAAGGCATGGATAGTTGTATCACAAAACAAGCCACCAGCTAAAGAAATTCAAATAACTATGCTAAATATAAAAAGGACTGGATGAGGTTGCTTCATGAGATGAAATGAGCGTGAGACTGGAGCACAAGCAGTGTGACTACAGTGTGTTTGTTCAGGAAAGAACAGAGAGTTGTGTCCTGTTATAGGGGAAACAATACAAGAGAGGTAAATGAATAGGCAGACTGGCCCCGTGTGGCTGGATAGTATCCGTCAATGAAAGCCAAATGTTTATATAGAGGAGTAGCTAGAGTTAAGTGGAAAAGTATATTTGAGCTATATTGCTTAGAGATTTAAATTACAAGTCAGAAACCATCCTATATTTTTACTTCCATTGTACCTGACAGATAGAAAGAAGGAAAGGAGTGAAGGAGAGAGAGAGAGGGAGGTAGGTAGGAAGGGGAAAAGGGGAGGGAATGAAAGATAGAAAAAAATGCGGAGTATTCTGGTCAAATTAGATGAGGAAACTCTTGGTTAAGCCAAATATAAACGATGGCTTTGTAATTAGATGTCTGCGTGTATGGCAGGTCGTCAAGAAAAGAAAAGGAAATGTACAGCATTTTCCAAATTTTCATTTTTATGAAAATCCTCATCTATGGTGAGACCGACCCGCACCCACTACTTCCCTCACTGTGCATTCATAGAAATCCAGAGGCAAACGACAGGCTCGAGGCCATCCAGCTGCTGAGAAGCAGGGCCTGTTCTAGAACATTCCTTCTGGCTCCTGGGAAAGGTCTGCTTCTGTTTTCCCACCATGCCAGTTAATTAAGAGTGCAGGTAAGTGTCTACATAGAAGAGAACAATAGTGATAAATGGAAAAGTCAGTTACAGACTGATAGTGGAATAAATAATATGAATGAGCTAGAACAAAGAAAGAGGAATAATTCTTCATAGTTTTTCAGCATAAATGAGAGTTACTAATATGTTTAGGGGCTCTTGCCTCACTGAAAACCCTCTTCACCTTCCTCTATCCCTGATACCTATGTAGGATTTGTGGTGGGGTGACGTTTGGGGAAAGCGTGGCACTTGGCAAGATGTTGAACAGAGTCAGTTCTACACTTGAACAGAAAACAAGAAGCGGGTAATGGGTTTTCTGCCATTCCTACCAAGACACCAAAGATAGCAGTGTGACCCCAACAGCTGACTTGGGGTAATGCCCTGTAAGATTTATTTTCCATTCCTCTCACATTAATATCATAAAAGCTAAGCTGTATAATACAAGCAAAAATGACACAAGATAGATGAAACAAAACTATCCTCCAATTTATGATTTTCCTATCCTAAGTGTTGACATCTTATTTCATTTTAACTTAATAACATATACAATAACTGCATACATTTCTGAAGTCTTATTTACTCAAATGCTTAGAAACTTTAGGAAACACAAATATGAATGAAATCTTTGTATGATTGTTGGGAAAACACATGGAGCAAAATAATAGAAATGATCAGACAGATTATAAAATTAAGTGGGAACTCTGCTACAAGAGTCAATAAAAAAAATCAATAAAAGCAAGAAAAAACTTTTTTTTTTAAAAGAAGGAAGCACCTAACAGAACACTGTAAAAAATACCTGAATGGTACTAATCAATGGAAATAATTAGTAAGCTGCAATATAAGTGGGAGAAGAAATGGAAACATTTACCTCATTTGTGTATATGATAGCCTGGGCTAGATAAAGGAATAATCTCTTATTTGAAAAGAAAATGTTTTAGAAATGAAAACGCATGAATGATTTAGTATGTTACCGAGACAAATGAAGTTATATTAGAATGGTATACCTTGTACTAGCTATAAACTTTTAAAATTTTAAATAAATTACGGTGCAGATTATTATCCATTTTTACATCATGGGAGTTAAGTATGGTCGTCAGTTTTTCTTGTGTCCAATAATTTGATGGCGCACCCCAAAAACACTGTACTCTGTAAGCATTGGGAAAGCAGAGATTTTTTTTCTCTTAAGTTTAAATCAAATTTATTTTAACTAAACTAAAATTCCTAAAAAATATATATTTTTATGGATTACCATGTAATGTTTCCAAAGTATATATTGTGTAATTTTTAAATCAACTCGAACATATTAATCTCCTCAAGTATCATCATTTCCTAATTGTGAAAGCTTTTGAAATTCTTTTGCAGCTTTTTTTAAGTGTATAGTACATTATTGTCACCTATCATCTTCCCACTGTGCAGCTGAACCCCAGAACTCCTTGCTCCTCCCTAACTGGGACTTGGAGACCATTGATCGACCTCTCCCCATTCCTCTCCTCCCTGCTCTCCCCATTCCTCTCCTCCCTGCTCTCCCCAGCGTCTGGTGACTACTATTCCCTGTGATGTTGCAGAGCTTTGAAGGAAAATGTGATGTGGAGGAAACGGGGATACAGTCAGATTAGCCTGACAACAGAAAGCTGTAAACACTGGGAAAGAGAGTGACTAGACTCCCCCTGAAACAAAAATACTCTTATTAGCAGACTTTGAGCACTTTCCTCGCATCCCCATCAACATCCTGTACCACCTCAGTTTTCTGGTTTTGTTCTGCCTAACTTCCTATTTGCTCCATCATGCTGGAGAGTGGTAATTTGTATACTGGATTTTGAAGAACTCCCAGAAGACATCGTGTTGATTTTTTCACTTCTGCTCTGACTGTTCCAGAAGATTTATGGTTGTGGAGTTCAAAGCTGCTTTCAAGCTCTCCCTGGTAGTAACTGCATCCCCATTACTGGCACTATCTCAGTGTCACTAGAGAATATAGGAGGCTGCCGGTTCTTTCTTCTCTTCTGTCTTTGTTCACTGCTCCTCTAAATAATACAAGAGATTTTTAGGATTGGGCTTTAGTGTCAATTTAGCACAAAAGAAGCACTCTTGCTTATTATCGGTTCAAGCTGCAATCCTGAGTAGGCCCATTTATGTGGCAAAATTATGGCCAGCTTGGGAAATAATTAGGCTTCCGCATATGCAGATGATGGTGGCTCATCACCGGAAAAATTCACCTGGAGAACGGATGCAGGTATCTAGCCTTTTAAAGTCCTCCAGCCAAATAAATCCCCAATTTCCTCTAACCCTAAGGAAAAAAGAGTCTTCTGGACTTTTGAGTTTGTATTCAATTCACTGGGCAGAAGGCAGAGAAGAAAGAGACGTAGAAGCTTTCAGGGAGATCTGTATTTTGCATTAGATGAATCAATCAAAGGTCCTTTCTTAAACTTTAGCACCTGTACAAACTAGCATATTCTAGATACTTCAGCCTCACCTCCACTGGCACTAAACTCTCCAATTGTTGTATTAACATGAAAGCGAAAAAGTGAAACTAAGTAACGGAGACCTCCATACGTTTGTTTTATTTTGGTGTCGGGAATTGAACTCGGGGCCTTGCACTTGCTAAGCAAGCACTCTAACCACTGAGCTAAATCCCCAGCCCCCTCTATGTGTTAATGGCACAAGCTAATAATCTTTTTCTATTAAGCAGACACAGAGGAGTAAATTACTCTTAGGGTTTTGTTATTTTACATGATACCCTCCCTCTTTTCTCATCTTCCCTCCCTCCTTTCTTTCTGTCTTCTCTTCCTTTCTTCCCTTCCTCCTTTTCCTCTTTTTCTTGTTAGCATTAAATATTGAAGATTTTTGTCTTCTTTCCTGCCTTTGTTTCTCCTTTCTTTCTTTATTAGTTAACATCAATTATTGAAGATTCCCTAAGAAGAACCTTCCTCCTAGACAAGTCAAGATACAGATTTGGAAAGACACTGCTACTCTGGGTTTTGCAAAGCAGTTTTTAATCCTTACAACGACACCCCCCGCCCCCCAAATAATTGATGTGTTCATCGTGCCACCTAAGAAAACAGACTTCTCACTCAGGCTAAGCTCCATCTGGTCCAAATAGCATCTCAGCTGGTGTTGTGTTCTGTCTAATGAGAACAAACCTGAAGGTATAGATGTGTATGAATTTTCCCATATTTTTGCGAGCTAATTAAATTTTTCTACATTTCTATGAAAGGAAGAACTAAAGAGGTTAACTCACTGCTCTTTTGTATTCCTTAGATTTTTAGACGCTGTAAAACTGCTTAAAGTACATTAAGATTTTGTATTTACAAAATTGCTTTAAAACCTTCTAATTGCGAATAAGCCAACTACCATTTAATAATAAATGGGATTTATCATGTTGTCTATAAATCCCATTGTAGACCTGGGATGTCAGCAAGTGCATTATTTAAACAATGTAAAAGTGTGCTGTTTGTGAAGAGTCAAATTGTATTAAAGCATTATTTTTCATTCACCACAAAGTTTTAAAACTATGAATTTGAAATATTCTTTTCAGTAAAGAAGAATGAAGAAAAAAAAGAAAATAGATTTGTTTTTAAAAGGCTTTGCTTTTGGATAGAATTTAAAACATGGTTTGAATTTGATAGGTGACTTCAAGAAATAGAGAAAAATCTAGTGTTGGCTTTTAATCAGTAAGTAATTCACACTTCAGACACCTTCTTAGCTGATCCCTGGTGGACTGGACATATTTGAACAGAGATTCCTAAGGACTCATTAGAGCTTTATCTTTCTGAAAGTGAAATCGTTTCCCAGCCATGAGAGAAGGTGCAGAAGGAGCACTAGGGAAAATGTGGTTAGCAAGTGAGTCGCACTATTCATCTGAAACTTTAAGTAGAGTCTACGAATATATAGAAAAATGCACTGCTTACATAGACAAATCTGAAATATTTGCTACAGTTGAGGACAACACGTGTGAAAGAGGATAGTAGTATAGTGGAGGTCTCTTCCATATATGCTCAGGTGGCGATATCAGAGAATTTAATAGGAAAGAAATTGCTGAGTATATACCAATGCATAGATGAGCTCACAAATTTAAAATTTTTGAACAAGGAAGTAAATGTTATCTCATCCTCTGAGACTTGGTGCCATGTTATTCTTGTTTATAAAAGGACAACGAAAATATATCAACTCTTCTAAAGATGTACTTTTGGTAGAAAAAGATTATTAAGAGTACAGTAGTAGAATCCTGCATCTTCACAGCCGTGACTGAGAAGCAGGCCATTTGACCAACAAAACCTTCGAAAATTATTTTGTCCTGATACTATTTTCCACATTTTTAGATTAGCTGAGGTCCCAGACAAAAGCTGGCAGAAAAAAAGAGTATTTCTAAAATACTTTATTACTATCTACATTACTATAAACTTGTAAGTCTCCTCCCAAAATAATCTCCTACCAATATTATAGTTTTACCATCTCTATTTGGGGGAATCATCACTTTTTTCAAAAAAGTCACCTTTAACTTTGCAAATACTCTGTGGAAAGACACATTTATTCTCTAGGCTTAATCTGGAACATTCTAAATGTACATAGTCCAAAAGTTTTCTCCTTTGTTTCTTACAGTCTTGTTTATTGAGCATGTGTAGGGGGAGGAAGTGGAGACAAGAGTGAGGAAAGGGTCTTCCTAATCATATTTGTTTAAAAGAAGTACTCTAATTCAATGAAACAGAAAGAAAAAGCGAAAGAACTGCAAAACTGAATATATTTTATGTGGCCTAAAAAATAAAGGAGATAATAAAAACAAAATACTCAGCATTGCAATTGCTGTAGTAGACAAGTCATAGTTTCCTACCACCAGTTTTGCTTTCTAACTATAGGTTCCAAAACTTCAACAAAGGCAGGAAGTTTCAACTCTTTTGGAAAAAATTAACAAAAACTCCCGAATTTCTCAAGTTTTTAACAAAGTTATAATCCTACTGAAGACAAAACGGTAAGGCCAGAAACAAACTGTACAGGACAAGGAAACAGGTTTAACAGGGAAAACGAAACCGGTTTTAATTCGAAGGTACAGCAACTTGGGTAAGTGTGTCAAGGTTAACTAGGAATTCTTGATATGAGCAAAGGTAACACTAGATTAAGCGTTAGGTGGTCAAATTTATAAAAAGTGCAATAGAGTGAAAGTACATGACTTTGGAGTTAGAAAGTTCTGGAAAATTTAATCTACCTGAGTTTTAGTTCCATTATCAATAAAAAGAATATCAATTTTCAAAATTATTGTAAAGATTATGTGAGATCATGCTGCACAAAAGCTAGTTACTGTATAGTAAACACTCTCTATGTGATTACTTATCAATTCATTCTACTTTCACTTTGGGTTAGCAAAACATGTTTTGGATGGGTTAAAGCAAAAATTAATGTAACACCATGGTTAGAGACCGTGGGGGAGAATGTAGTATGTATGAGATTCTGGAAAATGACTTTGGTTCTACACAATTGTAAATGATTCTTGAGGGAGGAAAAAGCTATCCAGAGAATTCCTCGGAGCGCTATCTCATTTGTTGCAATTTTAAATGTACATGTTCGTAATTTAGACAAGGGACAGGAAACCAAAAACATACACAAAAGTTTGATATTAACCTGCAAAATATTTTAAAAAGAGGCACATTCAAAATGATCTAAGAATTGTGGGAGCCATGCCCTCAAAGAGAGAAAAAAGCAAATTTTTTACATCTGCATTCTGAACAAAATGGCTTACAAGGAAGAAAAGGATCCTCCTGATGTCTAGGAGAAAGAATGTCAGGGCATCCATCAGCTATCTAAGAGGACAGGACACAAGTCAATAATCACCTTCAGAAATGTGAAAGGCCTTCAGAATAGTCATTAAAGAATCAAATACAGAAGAATTATGTCATGGTAAGAGAAGAGAACATGTAAGGGTAACGTCCCATTTTAATTTATTCTTCGATAGATACTTATTTCTACCAAGCATATTGAGATATGCAAGGGATAAAAAGAACAACAAAGCAGACATAGTTCTGTTTTCATGGGGCTTATAAGCTAGTAGGGAGATGATAAGTAAGTAATTACACAGATAAATATGCACAGCACTGTATCTAAAACCTTTAGGCACTAGAAATATTTCACAATTCAGATTTTGTTTTTATTTTAGAGACTAAATGTAGATATTCTGTGTACTAAAAAACAAACAAAAAAGAAAGAGGACTCAGGGTAAGACCCTACAATTAATACATTAAAATTTCTATGATAAAAATAAATTAATAGCTATATAACCAATGATATAAATATCACAGCTTGTAAATGGAGAAATCAGCTGGCAAATTGGAGTTAGAGATAAGAAATTATTGCTTGCTTTTTATTTTTAACTAATATTTAAAGCTTCAGATATATCAAAATTCCAAGTACAATGATGCTACACATTCCGTAAATGCTTACAAGGGTCTTAGCTTTCTGTCAGTAAAACAATGTCAGTGGTACAGGTTTGGGTGAGCGGAATAATGGTATGGAGTCACCAAGTGGAATGTCTCCCTGAGGGAAATTAAGCACAAAAGCATTTCTTTTCACAAGAAGTTCAAGAGAGGGATTTGTGTCCAAGAAAAATAAATTTTACAGAATGTTTTCAATCTACTTTTCACACAACAAGCTGCTAGAAAAGTACTTCTCATCTATACATACATATAAAATAGAAAATATTCTCATCCATGTAATAATGCACAGGTAGATCGTATACCTCTTTCAAATATCTCAGCTGCTGGCTCTCCCAGCCCCTGATACCGTCATTTGGTGTGTAACCACAGTAGTGGGTTCCAAGAATCAGTTTATGTCTTATTCTACATTCTCTCATGGCCATGCCAAGGATTCCTGTGGTAACATGACACAGGTGTATTGTATTAGCATTGTAGATTCGTTCAGGACTCAGGGATTTTTGGAGCGTGTCCCAGCAGAACTACCAGTCTGGTTTTTATCTGCATCACGATCTACATAAACCTAGTTGCAACAGATTTTCTGAAACTTTACACCATTGCACTCCTTCAATTTTGGGAAGATAGCTTTCTATTTGGGAAGACAGCTTCTCTTTCTATTTTGCTCGGTATATTCTAGCTTGTTCATGGCTAGCCACTCAGTACTCATTCTCAGTCCTAATGTCGAACTCACTTGATCAATAAATAGTTAAGAGATTTAGGTTTCACCCATGTGTTTTCCATTGTTTTTAATTCTTCACTGTCACTAAAAACACAGTACCAGTGTTTGTCCTTTTAGGTCTTGCATGGTGGTGGTACGACACCCTGTCTTCAGCCTTCCATCCCTTTGTCTCACTGTTAGCCACGGGAAGCTTCTACCTCACTGTTGTTTTTCATGCAATTACACTCAAAGTCACAAAATATAAAAAAGGCCACAGAATACCCATGTTCAGCAGAGGCATGCAGGATGTGTTAGGATGCTGAGTTTAAAAAAATGTTGGCACCGACTTTAAGAAAAAACCATGGAGGTTCAGCAGTTCAGAGATTTTTCAGGTTGTGAGATTCTGTGATGCTCTGGGATCTTTTAACAAAACTACTGAAATATGTAAGTCCAAATGACTTATACCTCATGGGTTGAATTAATTTTCCAATACAATCCGAGCCATTCTTTATAATACTTGAAAAGTCATGAATATTTAAAGACAGCTAGTAGAACCACAAATGTGCAAAAGTCTCTATCTCTCAAAAGGGAAAAGTGGAGGAGAAGCTGATTTGCTCACGAGCTTTATTTTGGACTCATTCTCCAAAATGAACTCTTTCTTCTGTATGTTCAGTAATTGCCCGATTACTTTCACCTTTCATATACCCTCTACTTTACTTTTGTCTTTTTCCGGATGGGGAAGCTCTATTTTCTTTTGTCTCCAACCTCCTCCTGCATTTTATAGTCCAGGCTCTTCCTCTCTGATGACTCCTTAGTCGTAGGATGCTCCTTATATGCTGTGTCTTCTGCAGACGGACCCAGCAGTTCGTGTCCATCGTGCCCTGATCCTGCCGCTCACCCGCACCCAGTTTCCAATGAGTCCCACAGGACAGAATAAACGCAGGTACCATCAGCACAAGTGTAGCTGCATGATCTTACCAAACTTCGTCCTTTCTTCCTTCTTTCCTTCCAATCACAGTAACTTTATAAATTAGCAGTTCCATAGTAGTTGTGATAAAAAAGCAATGAGTCAATTTTTCTGGGATAAAATAGTAAAATGTGTACTAAATAATTATTTCCTTAATGGGTTTCACATGCTTCCCTTGGGATGTTAGTAACTGGAGCCCTAAATATGCTGCTATCCATTTTTTTCTCAACAACAAATTATAACCTAAAAACAACATTTATAAAGTATGCAAATGATACCACATCACCAGACATGAAAAAAAATAAAGCTTGTAGGTGGAGGATATAGTTCCGTGATAGAAGTGCTCGCCTAGCATGCTCAAAGCCCCGGGTTCAATCCCAAACGCTTCTAAAAACAGCAGTAATAGTAGAGATTGGGGCCAAAGTAATAAAATAACATTTAATGGGATAAATGCAAGTGTCATTTGGTTATAAAAGTTTTACATCCTCCTTAATCCATCTCAGGGCCTTATCAGATGAGTTGACAGTATCCTCAGTCAGTAATTTTTCTTTTTTTTAGAAACTATCAGTGGCAGGTAGCTCACTCTGGTGCCACTTTTGAAAAAACTCTAATGCCAAGATAATTCTTTATGATGTTGGGTTAAATTTTGCCTTATTTTAATATAAATCAATTAGTTTTAAAGTCTACCTGTAGACAATAAGAGTTCAGCTATGTGAAGAGAAAGAACAACGGAAAACGCTAGCACGTCATACTCTCTTCATACTGCCTTCCAGCCCCTTGATGATCCCTCCTCCTCGAAGTTCCTGCGGTTCTGGTGCTCCACCCCCACCTGCCTCAGCACACGGTGGGTCTCTGAGCAAAGGAGGAGACCTAAACACACACTTTAGGGGACAACTTATAGGTACACAAGAGAAAGTTTATTTTATCTCTCCTTTCTTAATACTTCCTCTCTTCATAGACTCGTATGGTAGAGGGAAGTAGTACTGGGCAGTATAAATACGAAAGTGTCTGGAATTGTTAATTTGCTGCAACCTTCCTATGAGCAAATTCAGTCATAGAGCTGATCACCATTTCAGTAAATTCAAATAATGTTAGTAGACTGTAATACTGAAGCCTTAAGAATCAATATTCCTATTACATGGTGCATTGATTAAACCATATCTGGAATATTGTTCCCATTCTTGAAAAATATTTATTGTTGGGATCTTGACAAACAAGTGCTCTTCCAAAGAACAGTGGGTAGGATAATACGAATGGTCTCACAGCCACCTGAGTGAAAGAGCTACCGAAGACACAAGGCGTTTCGGGTCAGAATGGCCCGAATGGGCCCCTCAGGATTTGGAAGCAGGATTCCTGGAATCATGTTGGTTATTGTGATCATTCCACACAGAAGAAATGGACAAATAAGCAAAAGCTACAGGGAAGTGGACTTTGAAATAACTGCTTTGTAATGTGGTAAACTTATTTTCACTGCAAATATTCCTATAAACGTAATTCCTGTAAACACAAGAATAATGTACTGTGGAAGGAATTAGGTGTCTGCTCGAATAAATCTCTACTTTTCCTTCAAATTCTAAGCTACTATGATTATTAAAACTAGAATCCTCTACTGGTTCAAGATAAAAGTAGATGATATACTAATACTAAGATAACATAGAGAGATGAAAAAGAAAGCTACACATCCAGCATGTAGTGCTACCATGAACCATAAAAGAGCAGTGTCCTGGGCCTATCTACAGTGTTGTTGCATCCTATTCTCTGCCAGTTTTGATGCATCCCTCTGGCAGAGCTCTTCAAATCATCCTCCTCTGAGCTGCTAGATGACTCTGCCCCTCACTTTCTGGTGTCTGTTATTTCCAGAAACTTCAGCCTAGCGAAGCCACAGGGAGCTCATTTAATTGTCCATTGACCGTCTTACCATCCTAACCTCTGAAGGCCCTTTGGACAGTGCTTTCCTACACTGACTTTTAATTCTTCGATGAAATAATGTATCATGCAAATGACTAAGAAAAATTATGTATGTTAATATGTATTCATAAATGTATTTAATAAAGGATATGTAAATATTTCTTTCAAATGTCACTCTGAAATAATTTCCCAAAGTAGGCAAAAGGTAATACTTTTCATTTTTTTCTTTAGTAAGTTACAGTTTAAATTAGTAAAAATGGAAGTTCAGTGTGAAATAAGAAAAATGTAAGCAACCAAGCAGGTGATGACTGGGTAGGTCAGTCGAGAGACAAAAGTCATTGTCGGCAGTGCAGCTTGGATGCAGAGCTCTTGCCCAAAGCATGTGAGGATCAGGATTTAATCCTCAGGACTGCAAAATCAAGAGATAGAATAAAAGTCATGATAAATACCCTTGCACCTAAAATGCACTGCGATTAACAACTATTTTAAATATCAGTTTGGGGCTGGGGATTTACCTCAGTTGTTAGAGTTCTTGCCTCCCAATCACAAGGCCCTAAGTTAGATCCCTGGTATCAAAAAAAATAAAATTAGTTTTAAGGAAGCATCATGGTTAATAACTGATGTTCCTGCATTTTAAAAATAGCTTTCCTACTGCCAAATAGATATTACAGGTGTTACTTCTTGCAACAAAACTAACAAACAATATAAGCAATGCCTACTAGTTGGTTGATGTTATCGCTATGGTTTATATCTGGGTGTTCCCCCAGTGTCATGATGTGCTCAGAACAGGGCTTGTGGGAGGTGAATGACTATGGAGGCACTAAAGCTGGCTTGGTGTTAGGAGGTGGGGCCTGGCTGGAAGAGGCAGGTCACTGAGGAAGTGAACTAGAAGGGCATATATCCCTCCCTGGCTCCTCCCTTCACTCTGCTTCCTGGTGGCCATGAGGTGAGGAGCTTTCCTCCCCCAGACCCTTCCACCATGCTTTCCTGCCTTGGAGCCAGCCATCTGTGAACTAAAAGTGTGAGCCAAAATAAATTTCTCCTGCTTTAAGTTCTTGTGTCAAGTATTGTGTTCCAGGGATGAGAAAGTGGCTAAACCAGTAGATTTAAATCTAGGTAATGACTTAGATTTCAATACGTGAGAAAGGCTGAAGCCCTTATTGTAAGTAGCCATTCTCTGTCTTACTATATTAGTATGACTCTATATGTAAAAGTGAAAAGAATATACAGATATTAACCCCACAGACCGGCCACATAGAGAGAACTGCTTATGAACATGGAGCCTACAAAAGCGGTACATAGATGAGAAACACTGGAGAGGTGAGAAGTACAAGAGAAGCAAAAGACTCTGGTGTAATCTACATGCTTCATGCTCTGACTCTCTTCTGACAACAATGGCAAATGCCACTGTCCTGCTATGTCCATCTGAAGTAACAGATACTTGCAAGACAAACAAGGATGACATTACAAGAATGAAACAGCAACACTATGGCATAGCATACAAAACAACAGAACATTTAATGGGGGACAGCAACAAACTGGCTATTGTGGATTTTTTCTAGTATTGTATAGCAATACCTCACTCCTGGTTAGTGAATTTGAACAAGTTATATTAGAGTACTAAAATCACTAAACTCGTTCAGTGCAACGGCACAGATTGCTTGCCTTTGGTACATTTGATAAGAGAGGAGAGCTAACTGATCGTGCAGTTCCACTCAGCAGAAATATTTCCAGAACAAACACAGCAAAGAGAAATAAGTACATCTGTCTGATTAAGGACCTGGAACAAATTCGAAGATTGAGATGCATCAAAATGAAACTCATCATTTCCCTGACAGGTATGGTTACGCACGCGCTGGTTAAATATCTCAAATTACTAGGGATTTGTTATGCATGGATTGCTTTTGTTAGGTCAGAATAGATTCATCATGGATATCTGTGGCAGAAATGTAGATGTTTTAATACAAATAATAGGTAATTATAAAGACTTATAAGTGAATATTATCTTTATTATTACAAATAATAAGAACACTGAAAAAACAAAAGGATATCTGCTAATGCTCTATTCATTTAGTAAGATAGCAGTCTGCAACTAATTCTTCACATAAATCCACCCACCAATAAGACAGAATTCTGAGACTAAATTATGTTTTCCATACCCTGCTTGATAGTATCAAATGTGCAGAATGTTAGCTTCTCTCCTGTAATTTCCACTTTACCTGTGTTCCTTCTCTCGTCTTCTCCAAATCGTGAACACATCTGATGTGTAGCGGAAACTGCTCCTAATGTATTTCAAAGCCTGAAGTACATATCTGTGCATGAGACCACATTACAGTATCCTCTGAGCCCTTTATTGGCTTCCGGCTCCCGACTGAGATCATTACCAAATATTTCTTCTACTCTTGACTCTTCGGCTCCAATTCCACTTCTGCTAATTTCATCCCAAGACAAAAAACAGACCATGATGTAGTGGTTAGAACACAAGGTGTGGCAGGAGCTCATTTGATGACTCTGTTCCCCAAGCAGAGATTGACACACTGTGTGGCCTTGGGCAAGTTACTTAGCCCCCATTGCCCCATGTGAACCGGAGTCTTAATAACACCTACCTCACCAGGGGTTACGAGAATTCATTAATACACTATCATTATCGGTCTTCATTATGCTCCTGTGTGCAACCCAAAACAATTCCTCTTGTTCTAATTGAGCGGTGTAGTGTGTGCTTTTTCCTGTGGTTTTATTTTTTTATGTGTGGGGAGGGACCATTTTTGTTCTTTCTATGCCTGCTCAAGATAGTTATTAGGACCAGACCACTTTATCTGGATAATTTGGCTTAGTGGAATTTTTTAAGTCATACAGTCACTTAGATGTTGACACTGAGAAATTAAAATGATGATTATTAGTCTGCTTCCCATTCATTGCAAAGTGACAGGCTCATTTCTTTCTCTTCAGAACTGCCGGCTAGCTGGCCCTTCTGCTTTTCAAGGCAGCAAAGTTTTAAAGAACCGAGGAACATTACCCAAGCCACAGCGCAATAACTCTAATAAACTGCACCTGCGGATGACTCTCTGGTTTATTTATATACTGTATCACAGGCCATTAACAGAAAATAACCCACTGAGATACAACATTCTTGTTTACAGTGAGGTTCTGGTGGTGACAGCAGGAATATAAAACACAAAATCAACAGGGAACACTGAACTAATAAAAAGACAAGGGTCTATAAAGCATAGAAAAAAAACAACCAACTGTGCAGGCAAAAATAAAATAAAATAAACTTCCATCATAAAACAATCAAAAGCTATGGTATATTTATAGAGACTGGAGAACCCAAAGACCCACTGAGCTGGAATATTTATGGGTGTCAGACAGAAAGTCAGGAAATCTGTGTGCTATAGGGAGTGAAGGCTTGATCAGCTGACTATGTCCTTAAAAAAATAGAATGTCTCCCTTTCTTTCCATTGTCCTTACCAACCTTTCCTCCAGCAATAGCTGTTCAAATAGCTTGGCTGTTTAGCTCTGAAATTAACCCTTCGAAAATTTAACGTATACTGAGTTTAGAAATTTCAAGATGAGAAATTTGGGGGCTACATAAAATAAAATTCCGGCCACACCATCACTATTATACTCTGCCTTCATTGCCAAGAACAATGGCATCTTGCTTTACAAAAGATTCATCACGAGTGGTACTATAACTTTATGTTTTATTGAAACCATTTTCTTCAATAGAACTTTCCTATTCCTGAATCACAGTATTTTAAATTCTGTACTTTAATAATATATACTAACTTTATGTCTTCTAGCATACATCTCATAAATGCTAATACTTTTAAGATGAATAATGAAAGGTTTATAACAAATGTTATTACAGTAAATATTTAGATGATTCTGAAAAACAAGAAGAGAAAAGAAGAAATAGAAGGCAGAGAGAATGGAAGAAGGAAAGTGAAGTAATGGAGGGAGGAGGGACACAGGGAGGGAGAGAAGAGCCAAGCAGGAAGGTGAGGTGGACTCTGACAAGAAAATGTTTCACTTCTCAGTACTTCCCAGTACCAGCTTTAACCAAGCCCTTTCCACGTGGATACCGTGTCAGTGATACAAACAGTTCTGGTTTTAATCAAAGAATCTGGAGGAAGCTGCTGTATGACAATTCTTAATCACCTCCATAACACATCTGAAATTAGTCTCATTTTTCCAGGTTTTTATATTTTTTGCCTCTTCAACACAGGCTTCTGGTTATTTAACATGTATTTATTTTATGCTGCACCACAAATAAATGAGTAAAAATAAAAGAAAAAAAGTGAGAGTATTTATTTATTTTATGCTACACCCCAGAGTATTTATTTTATGCTATACCCCAAAAGTAAATGAATAAAAATAAAAGCGAAAAGAGTAAGATGGGCCCTGGCTTCTAGGAACTTGTTGTTAGTTTATAAGCTAATTGAATGGAGGGAGCTACTTCATTATACTGATTGTTATATCTCCAGCACTTAGTATGATACTACTCAAATGGTAAATGGTAAACAAATGTTTCAAATGAAGCAAAAATAAATAAATCAGTGAATAAAATGAGATGCAAAATGGAATTAGGATTATGGAAATCTTATCACATACAGATGTATACATATAAAGAGCTCAGTTCAGAGTCTGTAACATATAATTGCTGAATAAATGGTGGCTTTTTAAAAATGGAAACTAATATTATTGGAGAAATATTTTTGTAGGAAGTAGCAAAATTTCTAGATCAATGAGAGAAGGTTGGTTTAGAGTAGATAGAGGTTTTCAGCATATTAATCCAAGTAGGGAAAAATCATATTATCTGGGGACCAAGAGGTTAAAAATGCATGACATGCTACGTCTGTTTTGCTAACATCTGTGCAGTGGTCACCACTCAACCTATCCCTAATTATCTAAGCTTTCATAAAATGCCCTGTCTAAGAAAAGACCAAATTTTTAGCTTTAAAAGGTGTGATTACTGAAAATAGGCCAATCATTATAAATTCTTTAATTATTCACATGTATATTTGGCTCTTAATTAAGCAAGGTTGGCTCCAGCTTTGTAAGATTAAAAGATGTAGTTCATGTTGACCTGTGATAATCTTTTCTTCATCATTAGTGCTGGTAGTAATAAATCAAGGTGATATCAAAACAAGAAAGAGAAGTAGAAAACCTCCTTCAGTGCACAAAGGCACAGGTTCCATGAGATAGTTCACCCACTGGAATCCTCACAATAATCACAATGTGGGGGAAGGCAAGTCATTTTTCCTCTACCCTCTGTATTGGTCTGTTCGTGCTGCTCTACCAAAATACCTGAGACTGGGTGATTTATAAACAACAGAAATTTGTTCATAGCTCTGGAAGATAGGAAGTTCAGGATCAAGGTAACAGCAGGTTCCGTGTGTGGAGAAGCCTGCCTTATTGCTGCTGCCTCCTCAAAAGAGGACAAATATAGTTTACCATGAGGTTGAAGGGGAAGGGACAAGACAGTCGAACATGGCAAGAACCCTCTATGTTGTTTTTATTTTGGGGGTTTTAGTGCATATTGCTTTATATGTTTGTGCATGAATATATTTTGATTATTTTCATCTCCATAATCTCCCTCTCCCTTTATTCCCTCTTGCCTCTGATACTCTTCCCCATTTCTAAAAGTCTACCTTCTACTCTCCAGTCATCTCTTCTTTATTTTGTTTATTCTTTTTTTAAATTGCTCACATAAAAGAAATCATGCAGTATTTAACTTTCTGAGACTGGCTTATTTCTCTTAACATAATGATCCCCAGTTCCATCCATTTTCCTGCAAATGACATAATTTCATTCTTCTTTCTGGCTGCGTAGTAGCTCATTGTTTACAAACATCATATTTTCTTTATCTACATATCTGTTGATGGGCCTCTTGGTTGTTTTCACAGCTTAGCCACTGTGCCACTGTTAATGGGGAGATGCAACTACTGCTAGAATACACTGTCTTTAATGCTTTCAGGAATATACCAAGTAGTGATACAGCTGGACCAAATAGCATTTCTATTTTTAACTTTTTTGAGGATTCTCCATCTGGATTTCCATCATGGTTTTATTAGCTTATATTCCCACCAACAGTGTAGGAGGGTTCCTTTTTCCCTGCAGCCTCACCAGCATTCATTGCTTTTGTATTCTTAATGACAGACATTCTGACCAGGTTAAGATGGTTTCTCAATATGGTTTTGATTTGGATTTTCTTAATGGATAATGACATCGCGCTTTCTTCATATACTTTTTGGCCATGTCTTCTTTTGAGATGTTTCTTTTTCATTTTCACCTTTACTGATTTGGTCATTTGTCTTTTTAGAATTAATTTTTTTGTGTTTATTATGTTGTCTAGACACTAATCCTTTAGAAGAAGAGTACTTAGCAAGATTTCCTCCCATTCTGTAGGTTTTCACTTTATTCTGTTGTTTCCTTTGTTGTGCTGAAGCTTTTTAAGTTAATATAGCCCCATCTGTTGATTCTTTACCCTATTTCCTTTGTTATCGGGGTCCTATTCAGGAAGTCTTTGCCTGCGTCTCCGGCTTCAAGTGCTTCCTTGATGTTTTCTTCCAACAGCTTCAAAATTTCCAGCCCTACACCGAGATATCTGCTGCATTTTTATTTTGTTCTAATACAGGTGGAGAGAGAAGGAGTTGGCTTCTATCTTCTGCGTGCGGGTACCCAGTTTTCCATCTGTTAAGGGGGCTCTGTTCTCTCCAGCAATGTTTTTTAGCCCCTTTGTCAAAGGTCAGATGGCGGAAAGTGTGGCATTTGTTTCTGTGTCTTCTGTTCCATTGTACTGGTCTGCATGTTTGTTTGTGTGCCAGCACCACGTTGTGTTGCTTCGTAGTCTAACTTGAAGTGGGGTGTTGTGATGCTCCTATCATTGCACCTTTTCCTCGGGGCTGCTTAGTGATTTTGGATCTTTTGTGCTGCCTTGTGAACTTTCAGTTTTTTTTTTTTTTTTTCTTTAGTTCTGTGAAGAATGTTGTTGGTATTTTAAAAGGGATCATGTTAAATCTGTAGGTTGCTTTTGGTAATATGGCCATCTTGACAAAATTAGTTTTCCCCTAAGTGATTTTCAACAAGAAAGAAGAAGGTAAGTCTTTCTGTTCTCTAATGTCTCCTTCAATTTCTTTTTTTTTTTTTTTTTTTTTTTTTTTTTTTTTTTTTTTTTTTTTTTTTTTTTTTTTTGGTGCTGGGGATCGAACTCGGGGCCTTGTGCTTGCAAGGCAAGCACTCTAACCACTGAGCTAAATCCCCAGCACCTTCAATTTCTTTTGAAGACTCTTTTATAAGGGCTTCAGTTCCATTCACAAGGGAGGTTCCCCAACAGTCTCTTAATTGCCTCACCTGTTAGTATAATCGCATTGGTGGCACATGAATTTTGGAGTGGGCACGTCTAAACCATAGCACCTTCTGAGCGCTCATCCAGGGCTCTGATATCAAACATATTAACACGAGAAAAACAGATCGAAGTTTAACATTTATATCTTAATCTATGCTACTCAAGGAAGGACTATTTCCCAAAGAAGTGGCTCAGATCCACAGCTTGTGTAGCATCTTCAATGAAAAACTGCATTTTTAGAGATGTGACAACACAAAAGAAATGGACTTTGAGCCTCTAAGGGCAGCAAATCATGGGAAGGCGAACTCACGGCAAACTCACGGTAGATAAAGACCAGTTAGTAAAGTCTGTCACGTAGATTACTCTGGTAACATCTTCAGGCCGACAGGATTCAAAGCCACCTGTCCTTTCTGAAAGAAAAGGGTAAAGGCACCTCTCTGAATTTCTGTCCTGCTTTTAAGCAACTAGGGAGACAGCAGACAGGTATTTCTTATGTTTGCTTATTCTCATTCACCTTCAGCTCAAAATAATCCTTATGACAAAACTGCATGTTTGGGGGAGATATATTCTGCTGCCTTTCAACTGTAACAAGCCAATTGCCAGAACTCAATAGATTTGAACAAACAAAGAAGAAATCAATGCAAACTGCTTTCCTTGACACAAGAAGAAATTGGACCCTACAGAGATTTGGTGGCCTGCTCCAAGCCACAGAGCTTGTTAGTGGCAAAGTTAGGCAAACTTTTCTAATTCTGCTGGCCTGCATTCTTGTTTGTTCTGCTTTAGAGTAACACCGTGAGAGGCACTGGACCCAGAAGCAGTTGTTGTTTAGCTGTGTTCTTGATTTGAGTCCTTAGTTACCAGACATACGTCTCTATTCTTGCTTCTAGTAGGAGATGAACTGGCATCCGTGCGCTTGTTTCTGAGGGGGAAATCATTTTGAGTTGAAACGCAGCCAGACTGAGGAGGTCCTGCTGTGTCTGAAGGAAGTTCACTCATCCTTTGCAAATGCTCTGGAAGGGAGAAAAAAAATCATTCTTCTCTTTGCAGTTTCAGCTAGCAAAATGTTGGGCAACAATCCACTGGATTATTTCCTATGCACCTGTATGTAAATAATTCAAATGGAACTGATTAACATTTAAATTCTAAGTTACTGAAGTATCCAAGGAAAAATTGATCAGATTCACTTGATTTGATGCCAATATGGTAAATGCCTTAATGTTTTAAACAAATTGAGGCAGCAATTTTCCATGATTTTGAAACACCACACTTTTTTGAAATTCTCAGTTTGAAATTTGGAAAAACAGTACCTTATGTCAAATAATTCCTTTTCCTTCTTTTTAGAAGGAAAAATAATGCTAATGTTTATTTTTCTAGTCACGGAGGTACTAGCAATGGGTTACCACTGTGTTCCTCTAGTGGATTATTTCTAACCCAAATGATTTTGTTTTGTTTTGTTTTATTTTTCTGAAGAAGCTAAATGCCTTTGGGGTTCAGTATACTTGGAAACAATGTAAATGATGGCTTTTCCCTGTCAATCTGGAAGTGACAATTCAGTAAGCCCTTCACCTGTATCATCTGTAGCATAATAGCATTTTAATTTAGAGTGAACCTTTCTGCTTAGCTCATATGTATCTTGTGTATTTTAAGAAAAACTATTTACGGAGAAGTATAAAAGTCCCTGGAGATGCACCATCTCATTTTCAATTCTGTTGGCAGGAATACTAATTACATTATCACATATTCAGCAGCATTCAGCAAAGTTATTTATTCATTCATCCTTAAGACCTGGGATGCCTACCAGGTCAGTTTCAATAAGCAGTACCTTGAGAATCGCTGCTGATGGTACACACAGATAATTAGGTGCCGAGTTGTGAGAAAAATCTCACCCCAAAAAAGCTCGGCCTTGGAGATTTGCCTGCTTTCCCCTTCTTTGAGCAAGGAAAAAAATCCAATAGTTGCTAGAAATGAGGAAACATTTATCACCCAGGTCTGTCACCCCCACAGGTTCAGTTCCTTCTTAGTTCTTAGAATAGCAAATGCTGCTGCTGACAGTGAATACTGAAATGTGAGCGAATGGTTCTTCTAAGAAGATTGTACTCGATGTGGTGAAAATATTCAAAATTTACATTACAACACTTGGCTGTTCAGGAGGTATTGAAGTGAATGTTCCCTGCTTAATGCTGAGCCTGTTTACCTTTGAAACCTTAGCAAACATTCGTAACAGCAACAGATTACACTGTACAACACCGTCTAGCAAGCTTTTTCCAGTAAGGTGTTCTAGGAACTAGAAGAATATATTTATGCATATTTTATTATGTATGTCAGATTTTCCTAGTAATATTAACTGAACGATATTAAGAAAATGAATACCTGACAAAAAGTAGGCCTTGGAGGGACATAGTTCTGTAACAAACAACATTATCTAAGTTATTTCTCAACCTCACAAAGCAAACAAGAGATCTGTTATCATGCCAAGATGATAGCGAAACTGTCTTTGGTCCATATCATTAAAAGTATAGAGAAAAATGTCAAGTTCCTACAGGTCACAAAGCAAATTTCTGATGTTGTCACTAGAGTTGCTTTTGTCTCAGGTTTGGATTTTTGATCTTTGTCTTTTTCCTTATGAGATTTGTGAATGGCCTTGGAATAGTTACAACATTTGAGCTAGATTTTACTCCATCATGTGTTCCTTCTCTTACTAAAGGAAAATTCCATCTTCTTTCCCTATTACAGGGCCTCATGGAAATTTAGATCTAGAAGAGAGGTTTCCTTCTCAAATTGTTGCAACACATTCAATGTCAAAAAGCAATAGGAAGCCCAGTAAGAAATCTGACTTTTTGCACATCTTTAATGTCACTTGCCCCTAGAAATAGAAGATAAAAATGAGTAGACAGAACAACCCCAGTGGGAAAGGTTTCCCGGACCTAAATGCTACTGAAAATGGTAACATGAGAAATCTATTCCTTAGAGCTTTGGAGTTCTTAATAAAGATTCCAGAAAGCCAACACTTTCTTGGTAACAGCAGATGACAAGGCTGCAAAGAAATTTTCCATTTTTTGAGCTTCTTTTCTTAAAGAAGTTTCTCTCCTCATCAATGGGATAGAATGTAATCTCTTCCTTAACCTGCAGAGGAGTCCAGACCACGGTAACAGAAACAGAGAGCTTAAAGTTTTCACGATGAGCAAGAAAAATCATGTAAACAGGCATGCTATTCCTGAGATAGTAGGAGGGCCAAATTTTAGGGTTTCTGTAGAAAAAAAAAAATAGCAGTATCCACGTGATTTAATAACCGATTTCTGAACACTATAGTTAGTTATCTGGAGGAGAGCACCGTTCGAAGAGGAACAAGACGAAATCTGGCTTCCAAAGTCAAAAGAAACTTTGAAAAATCTCTTCAATCGCTCACAGAAAGTGGTAATTATTTAACCCTTTCTTAATAAGTTCAGCTCCATCAGTTTTGTTTTTTTTTTTTTTTTCATTAAAACAATACATCACTATTTTCCTGGCTGGGCATCAGATGCAATAATTTACGTGCATTTGAAGGGCCATGCTGCGTGGGAGTATATGTCTTTACTGGTAAGAAGCACTCCCGGAGCTGAGATTCTTGCAGCAGGAGGGGCCGCGGGACCAGCGTTCTCAATCACAGTCACGTGGGGGCATTCTCTCATCAGGCAGAAACCAGGTGGAATGTAAGTAATAAAACTGATGATTTCACGCGCACGTGTGTGTCTGTGTTTCCCATAGGTGTGCACACAGTTTATGTGCATTGTGAGCATACATCCCCACTGTAGTGTTCGGTTTGGTCACTTCGATGCGCCTGTTTTATAGACTATTTTTGAGGTATTTGTTTCTGAACTGTGCAGACACTGCTTATTGCATTTTCAAACTTACCAAGCTTAAGAATATTCTCTAAACTTCTCAGGATAGCCCTCGCTGCCTCACCTGCTGAGAATCAAACAAATAGCAGTGTGTCTGAAGAATGTTTTCGCTGCTGCGGCAGTGAGATGCTTCCTCAGGGACCCCAGGAATAGCAACAACCCAGGAATCTCCATCAATGTCACAGCTACCTGCCTGAGCTTTGCTTAATCTTCTAGAACCGGAAGCTGAGGTAGAGGGAGTGGGTGGTAACACACCTGAAAGTTTAAACTGGGAGAGATCAGAACATTTTCTTTTCTCTGTCTAACTAGCAAAGCACCCAGCTTGCTGCACTCTTTCAAACATCCCCACTTTTGTTCAAATGAGATCATGACAGTGCTATATTCATAGAACACTTTCTGTTTCAGAGATTATCACTTAAAAAAAGAAAAAAAAAAAAAAAACAGAAACCACCAGGCTTGAATTCACTTGAATTGTCTAAAAACAATTATAGTAGCTTTTATCTAAGCAAATGTTTTTAAGTGTCCATTAAATCTTATCATTAGTGGCCTCAGTGGTGATGTAGTCTAAACTAGAGCTTCTAAGTTGGAAGGGTTGATTTTTTAAACAGGCCCTTGTGGGAAATTGTCCCTTCATAACTGATGACTGATAGAATTCAGTGAACTAGACCTTAATATGAGCATTCTAACTTCTTTGTCATGTAATCTGATAATGCGCACTGTAGGGCTTCCGATGCTTCTGGGTAAGAAATGTCACTCATGTGTATTAAAAAATAAATCTGTAATTTTTTCAGTTTTATTCTTTTTCTGGGTGATTGCAAAAGTAACAACCACATTTGCAGTTGACCTAGACAATGATTATAGGAAGAGCAGTCTAAAAGATTCAATAACCTTTGGAAGTTAATAAACTTTAAATGATATGCAAATAAAGAATGAAGATTATACACATTCGAAAACAAATTGAGCAAGAAGCAAGCATGACATGGACACGTAAGTCCTAAGGATGTATAATCCCCAGTCTTAAAAGAAGAAAGAGGCTGTTCAGGTGGAGGACTTGCGCAGATCTGTTTTTACATTTTATTTAAGTAGCTAGAAGACACTTGTGAAGCAAGCATATACCTAGTTATACTTTTTAAATCTGGGAGGAACAAATTAATAAAGGAAACAGGTTGGAGGAAAGGACACTTATACCAGCGAGTAGTCTCAGTTTTAATGCTGGTGGTGTGCAATGTGGGCCAGTCCCAACTTTGCCTGACACTAAGCAAGCTGCTTTGCCTATAAATTTGTTTTTTCTCCCATGTAAATGTAACACTATCTTTCTCAGGGAGCTCGGTTATTCTCAAACTGTAGTGAGTTGTGAAAATATACTACAAATTTCTTATTAGTGCCATTCAGCTCATCACATTTAATGTAATAGAAATGAGTCTAACTCTCTGCTCTACTGCTGGCAAGAAGTGCAATCTGTGGAAATGTCTTTCATTTCTACACAGGTTGGAAGGAAAGGAGGGTTATACTAACTGTCTATGTGCTCACTGTCAGTTCAGAGCCCTGATCAGATAATACAGAAACTATAGACCAGTGGCTCTTTCTGCCAATTCTCCCACTAATTGTCAGTTTCTAAAAAAAAAAAAACAAAAAACAAAAACAAAAACAAAATACTTTCTAAAGAGGCACTTGGTGGCTCAAAGAGTTAACGCAGATTCCTAAACTGCCTTGTGACAGCAGAAGAATAGTGATATTTGGTTGACTATGACAAAGAATTTGATCTCCCCTCATTTGTAGTGCCAAAGTAGCATTGCATAAGCTGTCAAGCTCCAGGCACCAGAAACCTATCACCAAATATTAATTTACCTGTTGTGTGCATCTAATAACTGACAGCTCTGAATCCCATATCATTTTTGGTGGCCTTCCCACTGACATGTTCTTTGATTAAGAAAATACTCAGCCAGAAAGCCAGTGTGTCCCTAATGTGGCCACCTCAGTTTAACCTCCTTATTACACTGGAATATTTTCTCCTAAATTAGATTTCCTGTCTTCATAGTGGCAGTTTACATGAATTTAATACATTATAAAATGTTCAGTCCCCTTGAGATTCCGTGATAGATTGTGGTATTTGAAACCCATATTTCCATGGGAAATAAAAGCCTAGGCCACAGTCAAATATTTTATCAGCTTAGCACTATCTTGAGATAATGGCACTATTAATGCTTGTCACCCCTGTCTGCTTCCCAGGGTTTGTGTGGGCTCTTTTCTGACTTCTGAACAAGGCAGAGAAAGTTTTGCAGTTTTGTGCACTGCTAGCGATAGCCAACCTAGATAGGTACCTTTTGTTCTAAGTTGTCTGGCATAGAATTGTACACAGTGGGCCCCTCTATTATCTTCCCTTCAGTGATACTGAGTCTGATTACCATTTATGCGACATGGGACAGGATGGCTCTGTATTTCAGTCTGGTTTGAGGAGCAGGTGACACAGGGTCAAGGGATGGCCACACAGCTGTGAGCACTCGCTATAAGGTAGCTGGAAGAGGAAAGCATGAGAAAGGGCAGAAAACAAAACCCTAGCACTCAACCAAATGGATTCAAAGCCCTAGAATCAAAAGATCATCAAATTACTATCTAGGAGATTTCAGGAGCTTCTAGATTAATAGAAAAGAACAATTAAAGGTAAATCTTCTGTTGTTTATTCAGTTTCATTTGACTGCATGGAGAACACAATAAGAGAAATGAGAATAACAGAAATGCACACACGTAGGTTGGCTGTCTTTCCTCTTGGGTATCTAGCTTCACTATATTTTAATTGTCCAGAAGTTGAGCTCCTAAACATGGAGGGTTATTTTTGACTTCCTCATTATATTACCGTTTCTCTTGTCCCACATTTCCCCAAGACAAAGCTTGTGTCTGGTACATCACTCCCTAAGGCATACAAAAGTTCATTTCTCACTCCACATTTCCACTTTGTCCTCGTTTCCAAATTCTGGTTTACTAACAGTCACCGTCTAACTTCTTTAGTAGGATGTGCTCTGTGTAGGAACGACCAACTAGAAATTGATTCCTCTATGTTTGGTAGTATTCACACATTGGTCCAAACGCTAACTGTGTGTGCACGGGCATGGCAGTATTCTAAATTCTGGGAGAGCATTCTATTAGGCTGTGTCTTGACTTGACATTCCGAGATAAAAAAAAGCACGAAAGAACTGAAATCGAAGAGATGTTACACTCACAAAATGACTCAGATATTGTTTTCATAATTTACATGTGGAAGGCAAAAGTTACAATTTAATCGAGTGCCAAAACATAACTGTAACAAATAAGGAGGAATCTGGTTTTCGTTAACTATCATCAGAGTTGGAAAAGGACCAGTGTAAGTATATCTAGTAACTGCAATGAGTCGAGTCATTCCCCTCTTGTGTTCTGCACGGTCTCACGTGGTTTGGTTCAGAATCATACTTCCGTTTTCTGAGAAATTGTGCTTTCCAATATTGTTATATATAATAGTCAGATAATTTATGCCAATTTAAGAGAGTTAATTCATAGGAGACAAAAAAAGTCTATGCTACCATGTTCCTGGTGAAATTTATTTTGCTAGGAATTGGAAGAGAAGAGAGAGGAAAATGCAGTAGTTGTGACATCTTACATCAAGCTTTAGCTCTCATGACAGCTGTAAGAAATTTCTCTGAAAGAATGCTAGCAAGTTTTATGAATCACAGCCAGGAGCGTATCATACTCTTCTGACAACTGTCGAACTCGCAACATGACACGTTGAAGGTCAGTTCTTTAGAAGCCAGATTCTGAGGCAGAGGTTTGAAGGGAAGAAATTTACGGAGGGGAGTTCTTGAGATAAACACGGGAGGTGGCATAGCAAGCAGGGAGAGGAGAGGGATGAAGTGTAAGGCAGTCTTGGCCCCTGCAATGTTATCAAGGTCTCTGGACCTGGGATGCTTCTCAAAGTAATCCAAAACGGGGCTAGAAGTGAGTCCTTGTAGTCTTACATGGACAAGTTGTTGAATGTGGACTGCTCTGCAAAGAGCGAAGTCCCTTAAGGAAGGATTTTTTCTTCAGATGACAGGGAGTCCCAGAGAGAGACACAGGCCACATTCTGAAGCACCAGTGCTTAGGGGACAATGAGTGCCTCCATTTTGAGGAAGAATCTAGGCAGCACCTCCCAGCAGCCATCATGGGGAGCGGTTGTAATAAGGAAGCAGCGTGGTAGAATTGGGAGCACATAAGCTTTAAATTCAAACAGACTTAAGTTCGAATCTTGAATCAGACAACGACAAACTATGACCACACTGACCAATTCACTTAGTGACTGGAAGTCTCTGCTTCTTCATCTGAAATCAAGAGTAAAACAATCTCCCACACTCTGTTATTATGATTGTTAAATCAACCAACATGTATAATGTAGTAACAGCTTTGTGCCGGCACATATTAGATACGTCCTAAGAGTTAGTTCTCTACTTCCACCACTCCTTCCACACCAAAAAATAACCAGTCAACTAATGGTTGATTAGTTATCAGCTAGTCAATAACTGTTGTCTGCCTGTTCACTGCTCTGCTCGAAATGTTAGTGAATAAGAATAAATAAAAGACACAGTCCCTGTCTTAAAGATACTTAGCATCTAGACAGAACAAATAAGAATGACATACATAAAACAACTGCAAATGATATCATTGGAAAATCATTGAAGAGTAAATAAAATGTATGGTTATAGGACAAAGCTCAATGGAGACCAGACTAATCAGGGAAGAAGCAAACTCATTTCATGGAAGCATTAATTCTTGAACTGAGGCTTAAAGGATAGATCAAATTTAAATACTTGGTAGAAGAAGTAAAGGATTCTGAAGGAGGGAATCCTCACTGAGACAGACGAGAAACAGCAAGGCATTCTTGACTTGAGTGTCATTGTGTATATGGAGCTACAGAACTGTGAATAACCATTCATGAACTGTCCCTCTGCAGTTTAGCCTAATCCCTCTAGTGCCACTGCAAAACTGACTCTCTTGAACCAATTAAAATAACACAGAACCAGTGAAAACTGGGATTGAGTAAGTCAGAGAAGCTAAGATTCATTTATACAGTCACACATTGGTCCCTGACTTCTATTGACTTTCATGTTACCCTGTACTACCCTACTACATCCAAATATTCACTTGCTCCCAAACATGGCTTATATAGTTGCTAAAATACTTAGTTACAGGCTAAACCATATGTGCATGAGTTGTGTGCAGATAAGCTCTCTACCTTCCTCCTATATATCTGTCACTGATGAGCTATTGGACTGTATCTATCTGGCAGACGGAGACCACGTTTTGTTCATTTTTTGTATTTTCAGTGTCTCAGCCTTCTTTGCTGCTACAACCACCACACACTGGGTAGATTATTAACAATTGCTTGTTTGACTCATGGATCTAGAGCCTAGGTAGTCCATGATCTTGGGGCCACATCTGGTGAGGGCTTTCTCAGTGCAGAGAAATTAAATTTTAACCTGAGTTTTGGAGGGAACACGCAAGCCATGGCGCAGAACCTCCAGCATAAAGTGGTAACATTGTTGGAACTGAACGGAATCATCTGATAACAGTGGATGAATTCGCCAAATCAAATGTGTTGTGAAGCAGAACTTCAGCAGAATTATAAAAGACCTTGAGAAATGGGTGAAGCAGAAGAAGTTCAACAATAGTGACTGTGAATTTGGATCAGATGACATATATAATCACAGAGGTTTACAAAGGAGAAGTTTCAAAGATCTTAAGAAATAGAGCAGACTTCCAGAAACAATTTGAATAATCCACACAATTCTATTAGTAATAGGTAAAAATGTGTAATAGCACAAAGACAAATCCTAGATGAGAAGTCAAGACATAAGAAACTTTGGAAGTGATAGAAAAAAATAATCTGTCAGCTGAAGTAGTGAGATACTGTACATGTGTTCTCTGAGAATGAAAATTAAAAGATGAAAAATCAAAACTGAGAACAAAGCCTTTGGGATGTATTAGAGTTGCTCAGACATGCAGGAAGACTGAAAATATGACAGTGCCTAGAAATCCGACGTTGTCTAGAAACAGTTCCATGAGGGAAGAAGAGGCCAAGTATAAACCAAACATGACCAAAAGGTCAAGGGTAGTTAAAACATCCCTGGAATTAAAAATAAAGAAATAGCTTATGCCCTTTGACAAAGTGGTGTTTTAGGTTACTGATGGAATTGAAATGTTAAAGGTTAAGCAAGGAGCAGGTTGAAAAGATACGGAGGTCACAGATATTGTGATGGTTAATTTTATGTGTCAACATTATTAGGCTACAATAACCAGTGCGATGTGGTTATGAAGGTGCTATTATAGAGAGAATTAGCATTTAAACCAGCATATTATGCTCCGTAACAGGAATGGGCAGTTAAAACTGCCCATATGGTTTCGCTCTGTTTACAACTGAGAAATGGATCTTTCGAAGCCTATATTCTAGCACTGTTCAGTGAGTGAAATTTCCCAAATATTCCTTCTCATGTTTTCTGCTAGGAATGTCATTGTCTTCTTCGTCTCAAAGAAATTGAGTTAATTCTTCAAGACCTTGGTCAGAAACATTTTTGTTGGTATCTTCTCCAATCTTAGTCCAGATGACATTAATTGTAATATATGTAAATGATGTCATGACATTTTTTTCTAGTGTACTTGTAGAATGGTAGTAATGATAAAAACGCTTGTCTGTAACATTTATAAAGAATATATTACATGCAGAGCATTCTTTTATTGTATTTATCTTTTTGCTTTACACATATACATACTTAATCTATAGCATAGTTGATCAGACATAACTACATTTTACAGATAAGGGAACTGATGAGCATCATTTATTTTATTTACCTTAGAACTTACTGATGATAGGTGATAGAATCAAAATGCAGATCCCCATTTGTCTTATCCCAGTCCCTGTGCTTTTAACCACTCCCTGCTACTTCTGTGAGTTGTTTGATGCCTATTCAACTGCCGGGTCCCTATGGGAAGGAACCTTGTGACTCATTTTTAAGCTGCAGCAACTTGCATAGTGCAGGCTCTATGACAGGCATAAATGTTCCTAGAATTAAATATTAATGATGCCAAGAAAACAAACAAAATAGGCTTATAGAATTAAAGCACATTTATCTACCATAAATAATAGAAAAATGCAAGATATAAAACAAAAGAAATATAGGCAAAAACTAAAGACAAGAAAGTCATTTCTTTTCCCAGACACGCAGTAGGTTTACTTCGATCCTCTTCTCTCCCTTGGATTCAAGTTAATATTTCTTTTCTGCTCACTATTTTGCTAAGAGCTATGAGAGTAGCTTTTTGTGAGCTTGAAGCAGCCATCCCTCTTTCTTTGGAAGGATCTTCTCCTGAAGCACAGCCCTTTCTTTTGGAGCAGTCGCTCCCTCCTCGGGTTCTTTGTTCTGCTAGGGGAGCCCCCAGAGCCTCTCTAGAGAACGTCTGGAACCAGACTGCCCCCTTCTTCAGAACAGCTGAGCGAGTCATTTCATCTCTGCTCTTGGTTCCCCTCGTGCTGCCGGGAGCCCCTGCTGTCATGTCAGCTATTTCAATAACCTCCCTCCAGCAAAAGCCCGGTGAATACTTATGCAGGTTGACTTTATTTGAAAAGATAAGCACATTTTGAAAGAGGACTAATAGCTAACATAATGAACAAATTACTTTATTACAATCAAAACGACTTCTTCACAAACAATACAGATTTAAGACTCAACTTCAATGATACATAGATAAGGAACCTAGTAATTACAGACTTGAGATTTGGGAAAAACAAAACAAAACAAAACAAACAAAAAACATAGGTATATCTCAGGCCGATTGTCCATCCAGTGGAGAAATCCCTACAGTAATAAACTGAGAATTAGTTGTCCAGAATGCAAACCTTTCTCATTTTGAAAGAAAAGTCTGATTCTCTGTTGGGCAGCTCTCTTAACACAGCTGCCTCGAATTAAATTAAACCCAAATCTGTTTCTTCTGAAATTTTATGATTCATTATTTAAATATTTACCGATTGTGTTCAACTCACAGGCATTTTGCTAGACTCTAGGATTTCTACTTACTTCTCTGCTAAAACTAAATGCAATACTTCTATCCGGCTGTCCATGTCACCTGTCATCAGCTAAGTGACCTGAAAGTAGATGGACAGGAAGAAGGTGGAAAGCTCACCAGCAAGGGCAGTAAACATACATGTTATCATGAAACAGCGAGGTGCCAAGGTGGAATGATTTCTACATGACGGAAATAGCCATTATACACCCAGCAAAGGAGGTTAGGGATGGAGAAGACATTGGGGTGTGAGTGGTCATAGTTTGGGTTGGGTATGAATTAGATGGTGAGAGGCAGACATAAAAAGCATGATAAATGTCCCTAAAAGTTACACACAAGCTATCAGAGTAGAATGTATGTTGGAATGGAAGCAATTTCTACATAATTATGAACCTTGAGATAGAAGCATTTCATAACTTTTATCCATCTCTTTTTTTCCACATAATAATTAGTCTTCATTTCTTTGGTAAGGCTTGTCCAACATAACGTCCTCGGCCACTCCCTCATTCCTCATGTCCCCAGCAAACAGACAGATGAATATGATGGAACCTGAAACAGCAGGGCAGCCGGTGTGGACAGGACACTCTGTGGCCAACTCACCAGGTTGGGCTTGTCCCGTGATCACACAACTTGTTTAATCCATTTAATACTCCTCCTCTCTCTTTTATTAGATAACTAGAAGCAGATAAAGTGTTGTTATTAGCATCAAGTAGGAGTGACCTTAACAGATAGCAAGTAGTTTTATGTAATTCCTATCAAAAAAAGGTTAAAATTCACCATCCTTGTTTTTGGTAAATAGTTTCTCAGATTCCCAAAACTTTACATCCTCGATGTTGGTCATTCCTAGTGACATAAGATTACTATTTTTACCTATTAATGTATATTTTATTATCTATCTCTATTCACTACCTATATAAATATTCTTTGCTCTTTTACACTCACCTGTAACTCAAAGCATGAGGAGGCTGATTAAAAATGCCCATTTTTATATTACATATTTTTTTCACTCATTTTTTTACACTTCCTCACTGTATTAGTCAGTGGTCTCTAGGGTCAATGATTTGCAAGAGAGAAGATTTAATACAGGACATTTATAAGTTACAACATCTACCCACAAGCCAAATGCAGGATGAGTGTGAAACGTCTGTCTGCACGCTGAAAGACACAATCAAGGGCTGGGAACGCACAGCAACATCCTGTGTATGTCCATGTCTGCACTAAAAAGCTGGAGACTATGTACTGGAGCCAGGAAACCACACTGAAGGCAGAGATGAAGCCCAGAGTTCACCTGAAGCAAACAGCAGCCATCCTCCATGACAGCAAAGACCAGAGCTCCTCCTCCAAGGAGAAGGGCTGAGTTCCCTTGGAGAAACCAGCCACAACAGCAATTAAGCTTCTCCTTGGGAATTAGCAGCCCTCAATCTTCCACTCTCGTTCTCCTTTATGGTGTGTCGGCAATAATCCCCAGGGGGGTCTTCTACACCCAAGACCACACTGACTCAGTTCAGCTGGGCGTTCCTGCTCAAGGTGACCATAATCAGTTCACAACAATTCACATTTCCCCTTCTACCTAATACATTCAAGCTGCTCCAATGAACTCTTTTCACTGAGTTCATGAAAGGCACATCTTGATTTAATTTACTGTAATTTAAATTTATTTTACTCATGATAAGTACTAGTGTGGTTTGTCCCCTCTGAAATGCATGTTGGGATTTGATTGCTGTATTAGTTACTTTTGTAGAGTCAGTAGTTTGTAAGAAAGCAGATTTAATGTAGGACATTTATAAGTTACAATATTCACTCACAAGCCAAATGCAGGAAGTGCGGAATGTCTATCTAGGCACTGGAGACCCAAAAGATCCAGTCAGGGGCTGGGAGCCCACCGCACTGTCCTGTGTACATCCGTGTCTGCAGATGATGGCTGAAAATATCTTTACTGGAACCAGGATAAAATGCTCGCAGCAGACATGACAACCAGAACTCTCCCGAAGCAACAACAGCCATCCTCAATGACAGCAAGGCCCGGAACTCCTTCCTTGAGGAGAACAGCCGAGTTCCTTTCAGGAGAACGAGCTGCAGCAGAGCTTCTCCTGGGAAACAGCCCGCCAATGATCTTCTGCTCCCGTTCTACTTTATGTTGCATCAGCAACACTCCTCAGGTGTATCCTCTACGCCCAGAATCACACCAGCTCAGTCCAGCTTGGCGCTGGTGCAAGATGACCACAATAAGACCACCACACTTGAAGTTTTGACAGTGTGAGAAGGTGCAGCTCAGTGAGAGGTGTTTGGATCAGGAGGTGGGTTCCTCATGAACTGGATTAAAGCTCTTCTTGAGGGAACAGATTATCTATTGCAGGAGTTTGGGCTCTTTTCTCTCTTCCGTGAATGTCTAATAGCCTTCTGCTTTTTGCCAGGATTTAAAGCAAATGCATCCACTGACTTTAGAAACCCCAGATACCAGAACCGCAGGCCAAACTAAGCCCCTTTTCTTTATAAATAACCTCATCTCAAATACCCTTTTATACCAACAGAAAGCAGATCAAAACAAATACCAGAGATTGGGGATGTAGCTCTGTGGTAGAGCACTTGCTTAGCAAGCACAAGGCCCTGAGTTTGATCCTCAGTACCAAAAAAAAAAAAAAAAAAAAAAAAAAAGGACAAATATCAATGGTATAACCTTCAAAAGTATGCAAAATAGTGTGAAATGAAATGTCGTTCCTACCTTTAACCCTTTTTTCCAATTCTGTTTCCTAGAGTAAATTATTATGTAATATTTTTAGGCGTGCATCTAGAAATACTTATTACATAAATAAAAAATGTACATTTTTCTTCAAATGCTAGCATATACTTTGCTACTCATCTCTTTTTTACTTACGATATGCTATGATTTGAATTTTTTCCCTCCAGAACACATGTTTAAATTCTCCTCCCAGCCCCAAGGTGAAAGTATTAAGAGAGGGGTCCTTGGGGAGGTGATTAGGTTATTTGTTTCTGTATTAGTCAGTTTTCTCTTCGAGAAAACTCAACTTGCTCAGTTTCATTCAATTATCAGCTGGCTCCGTGGCCGAAGGATGTGGCAGAACAAAGCTGCTTAGTTCATGACAGCCTGGAAACAGAGCGAGGCAAGAGCTCCAGAACATAAGGAGCAAGCTGGTCATGGATCCCAAGGCCGTGCCTCCATGCCCCACCCAGCACTCCTGGAAGTGTGCTTCACCAGTCCCTAGGTTGGATCCCAAAGGCAATCAAGCCAAAACTCCACCTAACCTCCGCAAAGAGTGAAGCTCTCACCAGTTATTGGAGCCATTATATTAGAGGCTAAGAAAAGCCCCTACATCATCTATCAAACAAGGACACAGCAAGAAGGCACCATGAACCTGGAAGTTGCCCTCACCAGACGTGTAATCAGACAATTGGTACGAATTGCCCAGTTTGTGGTACTTTATTTTAGCAGCCCAAAAAGATTAAGAAACTGTATCTTGAACATCTTTCCAAAAAAGTACAGAAAAAAAATTTTTTTCTACTTGTCCTTCTATGATGAGCATCTACATTATTTTGTCTCCTACTGGTGAATATTTCAGTATTTTAAATCTGTTCTGGTTATAAATGATGCTACAAAAAATAACTTGCACATATGTCATTTCACACGTTGGAGTTGTAGTATGATTTCTTTGAAGTGGAATTGTCAGCTCAAAGGATATGCATACTTTTATCTTTCATATATTGGTAAATTGCCCTTACTGTAAAGTTTACCATTTATACTGTTGTCCAACACGTTTGTCAATGTGATGTGTTGTCAGGATTTTGATATTTACGGACTAAGAAATGGCATCTCAGTGCAGTTCTAACTTGAACGTGGATTATCATGAATGGGTTTTTACAACCATCCAGATGTTTCAGAGCCCTTCATATATTTTTCCCTGTGAACTGTATATGCATTATCTTCTCCTATTTTCCTATTAAACCATCGGGCCATTCCATTAGTAGTATGCTATCATTCTTCTATAGTAGAAAAATTAATCTTTTATCTTTGAGATGAATTGCAAATACTTTTCCAGCTTAGCCTATTTTCTGCCTTTATAGCATTATTTCCCATGATCTTTAAAAATTTTATTGAGGCAAATCTATTAAATATTTCGCTTATGATTTGTCTGACTTATTCTGAAAAATTCCCTCCTTGTTGTAAGATTCCATGAAAAAAATCATCCAGTTATTTTTACCTTTACAATACTTTATTCACTTGTCTTGTATTTACTTTCTCTTCCTTTCCAACTTTTCTTAATATATAATTTGTTCGTTGTCAAGATTTATGACAATTACACTCTATTCTGTAACTGTAACCTCCACATTTGTTCAGCTATTAGTCTCCCAATCTAAATACTCTTTATCTTCCAACTGGAGCCATATAATCAAGCATTAGAGTTCCGATGTGTTTTCCAGATTTCTAATTCTCCACAACTTTCACAAGGTTGTCTATTCATCTCTTGATATCAACCTCCGGTAGTGTTTTCAAGAAGGCCTCATGGTAATTATGTCTTTATCTTACAAAATAGTATTTCTCTGCTATCTCCAAGCATTTTATTATGGAGAAGTCTAGTTACTATGTCAATCACTAAAAAAAATCACAGACCAGTTTTGGCTGGATTGCAAAAAAAAAAAAAAATAGCTATTGATATTCCTACCTACTTAGGAATACAAACTTACTATAGAACTATTTCTGTTGCTGCTATCGTTGAGATATTGACTATTATATCATGCTTGTCTGAAAATTGGTATTTGTTAAATATATAATTAAATACCCAAACTCATTTGATAAATTTACATTTGTAACTAGTGTAACATTTAACATTTGTAACAAAAATGTTTAAAAAGCATTATACATTTAACATTTGTAACAAAAATGTTTAAAGAAATTTTTAAACACTTTTTATTTCTTTAACTTCTTGTTACAAAACAGAAATTGGGGAAAATCTTCATTCCCTCCGCATCCTTGCTTATGAGCTGAGTGGTACCCAACTTGTAAGGCCTGTCATAGGGATCCCGTAATGACCTATCTTAAGCAGTCTGCATTCAAACAAGCTATGTCTTTGTCTTAAATAAAATAATACTTTCTTCCACTGAAAAGCAGAGATTGTTAAGCATTTCTAACATGTGTCTGTTTTATTTCCTTCTGTAAGTCATATGCTGCATTCTTTTAACAAGTCAAAAAAGGTCCATCCTTTAATCACTAACAAAGTTGATTTGTTCATTTGTTTGCTAGTATCTCCAAAACACATCGTGTGAAAAACATGCCTCAGTGCTCAGGGACCCATCTTCTCCTGGACATGATTACTGCCACCTAATATTCACTGATGAGATGTCAGTCAGCTGTAAAATCTTCAGTGTAAGTTTGTTTAATGATGCTCGCTAATTTTACTGAGTACTAAGTGTGGGCATTGTACTAAGACCTTTAACACATTTTATAGTTGACTGAGTTAGCATATTTAATTCCAACAACAAAAATACGTAGGTACTGTCGATATTCAGAGTTTACAAAGGCAGAAATTGAGCCCTGGGTAGATTAAAGAACTCGTTTAGGACCACACGACTAGAGTGCCGAGCTGTAACCGAAAGCCAGGCATTCTAGTTCCGGAGCCTAAACGCCCTACCAGCTTCACTGCTATGTCAACACAGCCACCAGCTCCTAGCCGGGATAACAGTGTCACTAATATGCTCTTCATGGCACAAACACTAAAACCATTCAGGGGACTGCTTTGGCTTGTCAGCTCAGTCTGGTTCCTAATAGCAACCTTAACACAACAGTAAATCCAGTAAAATCAGTGTACCCTGGTTAAAATAGTTTGTTTGCCACTGCTTGAATTTTCCATTTTTAATCTATTATTTGGGCTTAATCCGAATATCTCTATTGAGGTCGTTAAAGAATAAGAGGTGGGCCTCTCACACACGCACACGTACACACATGCACAAACACACACACACACGCGCGCGCACCTGACATATGCAGACTTTTGGGAACAGTGATACAAATTCCAGATCCGGGCAAGATCCTCTTTATGCTTTCGATTATGCGGCAGGCAGCACTGTGATGGTGGTCGGATTGTTTACTCACTTGCTGTCTTTCTGCTTGTGGAAACGGTAGGTAGTAACAGCATCATTATCGCATTCTCACGCTTTTCTACTTAGGGCATGATAAAGTAGCAGTAGGTGCACTTTCTTTGGGAGAATAAAACTTTTGCCTCTTTTCTAGTAATTTGAAAAAATGAGTAAAAGCGAAACAAAACGGAAAGAAAAACATTGAGGGAGTTTCTCTGAAAAATATTCTACAATAAAGACAACTTTAAGGAAAAACACTGTTATCGGATGAAAAAGAATACATTTGAATAAATATTTATGTATGTTTTCATAATTTTCTTGCTTATTCTCCTTTGTGTATCTTGCAGGCAGTTAAGAAATAACTATAAATTATAAATAGGGAATAAATGAACTCCACAAAAGTCTCTGATTACTCTATTATTGAAATCCAGCTTAGCAAACGTTTCCATTCTGTTCCAGTGTATTTCTATATGCCATCCAAAACAAACCTGTAGGATTTATAGAATGCCTTTAATATAAATGAAAGAAGGACCATACATTGAACAGGCAAGAAATGAATTCATATTTCCCTCCAGCAAAGATAGGTATGTTGGGGAAACAACATATTCCCAAGGAGAAACACCACCAAAGAATTTAAAATAACTTGAGAAAAATGATACAGGGTCTCTGTGTGGACTGTAAAACAAATAAGATGTTCCTGGGGTAAGCATTGTAATATTCTTTTCCACACCTGCTTCTTTAGTGAACTTCAGGGTGTCTTCTTACCAAGGTTGCTTTAATGATAGAAGTGATTAAATGAGCATGATCTAGAACAACTGAAAGAAAGATAAAAAACAAATATTCTAGAAGCCAGAATGTGCAGTTTGAGCTGAGAAAGGCATTTTGACAATAACCTGTCAGAGCTACAGAGCTTTCACAGCAACTAAAACCACTGAGGAACATCAAATAGGACCAAGTTCTTTCTTTCACCCACATACATATGGCCTAAACTATGATTTTATTATTTGTTTCCCCTAGTTTCATACAGGAAATCTCCTTTATGTTGGAGAATCTTTGAGACATGTTTACTTCTATAAAAATCCTTGGAGACTAGTAACAGACCAATCTCATCTGTTATAGATATTCATTCTCCAATTTTAATACAAAAAATTTAGTACCTTGTGAATCGTAACTCTGGATTATAATCTTATGAAGATTTGATCTGGTGTTAATTAAAGAGTATATATAATTTTAATTATACTCAGAATGCATGCATGAGAGCACTTGATAATTCCAGATGATCCTGAGGCTCATTGTAAAAATATAATTTCAAATATATTTTAGTATATTGCCAAAGTATATTTTGGAAGTAACTGAATATTGGCTCTGTTTTTGAAAAGTACATTAAGGCTTCTTGAGTCAGTTCACTGCAGGTGGAAACTAATATCTATTTTTCTCAAATGTGTTAGACAAGGCCACTAGAAACTATGTTAGGTGCTAAAATTAGTCATTTTAATAAAGCAAAGGCAATACTGTTATGTGCTGTCACTGTGTCCCTATATATATGTTACATGTTTTGGTGGAATTCGGTAGTTTTTCATAGGTTGGAGTCACTAAAACAACTCTTTTTCCTTTGTCTAGCTATTTGATACTAAACACCCAGTCTCATGGACTTAACACTTTTCAATCTAATGTTTCAGTACAATGTAGGCACAGTCTTTTGGTAATTTTCTTTTTTAGTGCTGGGGATTGAACTCGGGGCCTTGCGCTTCCTAGGCAAACACTCTAACCACTGAGATAAATCCCCAGCCCGATCTTTTGGTAATTATTATGGACACTCAAACATAAGCCGTAAAGTATTTCTTCATGGTATAATCAATATGCCATGTGCTTTTCAGCTGAGTCTGTCCATTTTACCTGGAAACATTCACCAACATGAAAAGTTGTCTTTAATTAAAAATAACTTTAAGGCATGATCAGTTAGTAAAAACAACTTTGTCAACTCAGAAAATTTTAAGCCAAAGTGGCAAACCTAATTTACTGCACATGGAGACAAACCAGAGTGCACGATTAGGGGGTAATTCTAAAATCCCTCATGAAAGTAATTGAAATTAAGATTGTCAATGATTGTCTATGGAAGAAAATACATATATTAGCATTCTCTGCAGATTTTTTAAAACAGTGAATACATTTCATCTGTTGTGTTTAGTGATAGTTGTATCTGTAAACTAAATAGTCTAAAGCTGCATGTTTTTAATTCTTTGCTAGTTACCATAATGTCACAATATTATTTGACTAATTATGGACACTATGAACTCATCTCATCTATAAAATACTGATGTTCTATTAAGTTATTGCTACTAGTTTATGATTTTGTGTGTAAGTTTTGTAGAGTAAATCACATACATATTTTACTGGTATTTTTTGCATATATCTAGTTATTATTGTGTGTAATAAAGTGTGAGTTCAGGGCTGAGGATGTAGCTCAGAGGTAGAGCATTATCCTAACATACAAGATGTCCCAGCTTGATCCGTAGCACCATAAAACAATAATTAAAAAAAAATCTGAAGTTCATTAAACATATCTTATAGAATTAATGCTTCCTAAAGTATATATCCCACATTTCCTAGCATCTAATACAGAAGTGACAGTGTCAAGTGCCTATGCCAGCCAGTTGATCCTTTTTTTTTTTTTTTTTTTTTTTTTTTTTTTTTTTTTTTTTTGTGGTGCCGGGGATCGAACTCAGGCCCTTGTGCTTGCAAGGCAAGCACTCTAATCACTGAGCTAAATCCCCAGCCCCAAGCCAGTTGATCCTAAGAGGAAGTGACATGGGTCACTTCAAGTCACTCCAGTTAGAATTGTGATACCTCCTCCATTTTTTTCCTTTCTCTTCTTGCAGTGACCTTGTTGCTCTGCCTTCTAAAGCTCATAGGGCTAAGATGAACCTCGATGACACTATTCTATGTGAAATAAGTCAGCCACAAAAGTCAAATCTACTTACATGAAGCATGTGGAATAGTCAAATTCACAAGAATAGAAAGTATGATGCTGGTTCCTAGGAGCTGAGAGAGGGAGGAAATGAGTAGTTGCTGTTTAATGGGCATAGAGTTTTATTTTTGCAACTTGAAAATAGTTCTAGAGATTGATTGCATAGCCATGTGAATATATTATTACTGACTTACACACTTAAAATGGCTTAGATGATAAATTCATGTTATATTTTACCACAATTAAAATTAAAAATAAAAACAAAATAATTAAGTTGTTGGGATGAGACTTATTCAGTTATAGTAAAAATAAAACAAAATGAAAACTTCGAAAGGACTAAGCCTTATTTGCACCAAGATGTACGATGATTCCTTAAAGAATCCTCCAAAACAATTCTGAACTGTAGATTTATAGTTGGAATAATTATAGAAAAGTTTTACCCAAAATGTCAATCTATGTCTATCAGCTGTCAAAAATGCTTTCTATTGGGGTTGGGGCTTTAGCTCAGTGGTTAAAGAGCTTGCCTAGCAAGCACAAGGCTCTGAGTTCGAACTCTGGCACAAAAAAAAAAAAAAAAAAAAAAAAAAAAAAAAAAAAAAAAAAAAAAGCTTTCTGGTCAAATATCTCATTTTTTTAAATCGTAGTATCCTTTAGTAAGTGAAAAATTTATACAAATTGGAGATGAGGAATGAGAGCCTTTTAAGTTGTGTAAGTTGACTGTCTTAATCATTTATCTAATGAATTTTTTGGTTTTTATATAATACCTGTTAATTTCTATCTGCATAGATTTCTCTACCACTCTTCAAAGTGCTAAAGCAGCATCTCCAAAACGACTAGTTAAAATATCACATACATTTTCAATGTGTCTCGCACTCTTATACATATTTGTAAATTGTTCCTTGAAGAGTAAACTGCCAACCTTCATGATCAGTTCTGATCCAGCATCATAGGAGGAAAGGTCAAAGTTGTTCATTTCACATAAACACATGAATTTAAATACACACGGCATACTCACAAGCACGCACACACTACACAAAGAGCCAACATTTGAATATTTACTATGAGCTTGATACTTTCCTAACAGATTCCATTTATTTTATGTCACTTAATCATCACAACAAACATATGGCAATGTGTCATTATCAGTATTTTCAAGATGAGAAAATGGAGCCTACAAGAGATTAAGGAATTTACCACAAATAATCTGATTATCAGATGCATATGCTTTGAATTTGAACCAGAGTTCCAAGACTCCAGTACCAAGCCCTGTGCCATTACTTTATATTACAGCCCATTTCTTAAAGAAAAGAAAAATCTGAGTCTTGCACAAGTTACTCATTTACAGGAAAAGCCTATTCATCACAATGGAAAACAGAAACAAACAATAACAATGCCCACAAATCCAAAGGATAGATGTGAAATTCAAAATTTCCTAAAACTAAAACTTCTCTTTGAAATATTTACAAATTAACAATCTGCGCTGACCTAAGAATTGGAGATAAATGGTGGATTTTTTTTCCCCCTAAAATGCCATTTATAACTTAGGGCGTGGAATAGCAGGGCCTTGGGTTAAAAGCTGGGCTAAGAAACGAGATACTAAATTTTAATCCTAGCTCTGCTACACTAGATCTTTTCTGGCAAACATTCACCAAGGTTTTCATGCCCCAGTTGCCTCATTTGAAAATTGGGAAGAAAAGACTAACTGATCTCCAAGGTCTCTTTTACCCAAACTTTAACAAATGGTTAGTGGAAGATCAGTAGGGATAAGAGATCATCACAGCACAGTGGGGAAATGGTTCACCCTAAATGTGGTACACACCCACTTTCAATGAGAGTAAATCTATCTTCTTGCTGCATTTGCATGTAAGGCATTAATTCCTTTAATAAAAGCCATATAAATAAATGAATGCAGGGGACAGAACAGCTCTCTAAGGAGAAGGCAGCATAGATCAGGAGCAGTCCATACATCTCTGGGTCCTTCTGCTCTTTGTGTATTCAGTGCCTGAGAGTCAGCTTGGAAAGAAGTCTTCTCGTCATATGGACTCCTGTCCCCTCTGTGGCCAGCACCTCAGATGCCAGCCAATTTGCACAGCCTTGAAGAGAGGAGAAAGGAGGGGAAATAGCATGGTAAAATGAGGTTAGACGTGGAAGCTAGGAATATAGAGCTCAGAAAGAGACAGTTAGGTAATTGTCTTTTTGCTTCTGAGTTTCATACAGAATGATTATGAATAGTAGAAAAGAAATAGAAAAAATATTTCTGTCTCCCCTTGTCACCACTGTACTTGGCCTGGTCACGTTCCAAAGAAGAGAATAAAAAAGGAACCACTGAGATAGGTCGTGTCATGGGGTTTCTATGGGGAGAGCAGGTTCAAAGACAGACACACAGACACAAGGAAACAGGATCCCTATGAAATTTCATGTACCAAGATAGCTGGCATTAGATAAGAATGTAAGCAGCCAGTGTAAGCTTCTGACCTGGGTTACCTTTTGACGGGAAAAAAGTTCCGATCTAAGTGGCATTCAGATTGAAAAAATACATATATATATTGCTTCTATAAGTGGTTGTCATTGAATAGTTTAATGTTTTCTAGTCTCCTTTATCCTCAAAATGTCATTTCGAACATTAGTCTTGGTTTTCATTAATATGTGTGAGTACGTTTGTATGAGTGTGTGTGTTTCATCCTCTATTCCACCTCCTTCCATAGCTCTGAAATTCAAGTGATATTCTATTCTTTCCCTAGTCTCTGCAACTGGCGTTTGGCCACCTGACTGCCTCTCGGTTGAAATATAGCAGTCTCGACCCTGTATGGGCTGTAGGGACACTTAGCTTGAGTTACCAGTCTCCACACTATTCTCTATCTCTGTTTCTCTACACACTGTCTCCTCACTCTCTCTCTCTCTGTCTCCATTCAACCTGAGCTCTTCCAAGTCCTTTTCACTACTCTAATCTTGCCACTACCTCAGAATGTACATGCGAGCCTTCATGTTCTCATAATTAATTATAAATCTTGTCATACCAAATGACCTTCGTTCTCCTCCAGTTACTTGTTAACTGCTCTCCACTCATCTAAATGAGATTGTATTTGCTTTCTGGTCAAGTTTCTGAAGCGTGTGTCATCATATTATAGTCAGTTGAAGGGTTACTATTTATAAGTGAGAAACAGGATTTTTGTTTCCATTTTTGTTTTCTGGTTTTTTTGTTTGTTTGATTTCATTGATTCTCTCTACTCTTCCACATCAGACATGGTAGTTTGGACTAGCAAAAGAGGCTTTACAATTATATAGCAAGCATTCCTAATTAGTGGATCCATGTCATCTTGTTCTTCAAAAGGAGAGTGTATGCCCTCTTTTCTCCTTTCACTTGACATGGTTTTTAAATAATTTCACCCTGTTGCTTTTCCACACACCAGCAATGGGAAGCAGACTCAGGCTTATGGTAATCTCTCACATAACAGAAGATTTATATTTTCTGTTTTACAGGAAAGTTCTAACAGAAGATTTATATTTTCTGTTTTACGGGAAAGTTCTAGGGCTCTGGAAATACCAGTAAGTCAATTCTTAAATACAAGTCTTTAGAAACATACAGTGTTCTCCATCTCCAGCCCAGGTGCTTTCACAAGGCTCTTCTCAAGAATAAGGCTTTCGAGTGTTGAACAAGAACATCCCAACAGTGAAATATCAGCCTCTTAATATTAAAGATGTGAGTACTTAATTCTCTCTTTTGAACAAGTTAGGAAGATTTGGGGCCAGGCTACACTGAAAGGAAATACTTCTGCTTTTCTTGTTTGTTTTTTTTTTAATACTGAGTGTATTATGATGGGTTGGTAGATGACCTGTGTGGCCTTAATGACTTCATCTTCTTTAAAACATTTAGAGATTTAAAGTGTCACATTCTAAGAGGACTCTTTAATCTCAGGAAAATAAATAGAAAATCACCAACCTTATAGACTAGGCTCATTATATAAAGTGTTTCCCAAGTAAAACTACTTTTCAGTGTACAAGACTGTGTCTCCTGGTATAGAGTTATTATAGTTGTAATTGTGTTCCCTGTCTGTTCAGGTAAATTGAGGATAGGTGTTGACAAAGGGAAATAAATTTCTTCACACATATGCCATTCAAGGACATAGCTGTGGGACTGTGAAAGACTCTAAGTAAAGTCAAAATCAGAGATGAAACTATCCCTTTAATATTGCTTGGCATAAATTTATCCAGTCTCTCTCAGGTAATTACATTGTGAGGTACTTTGAAATAAATTAGTCAAAGAAGAGAATGGGTTAAGAGAAAACAAAAAACAGAAAATATAGAAGATTAACAGATTATAGATGATGGGAGGAAAGGAAAGGAAAAAAAGGGAAAACAGGGAGGGAATGGAAGAAGAAAGGTAAGAGAAAAAAGAAAAAAGGAGAAGTAACTCTGAAAGTTTTTTCATATACTAATTAATAATCTTGTGATTTTAAATGTGACATGTTTTATTAACTCAAACATGATTATAAAAACAGGAATCACTTTTCTTCTTTCAACCCGAATGAGTCTTTTGCCTTGGGAAGTATAACACTAATCCTTTGAAGTGTCTGAAATTTTCTTGCCTGTCCCTACAGGCCCGTGGAACCAGCAAGTTCAATCCCACAAAAAATCCTCAAAGCATAGGAAGCTACTATCTCTTTCACATTCCAGATGTTACAAGATTCCTTTGGAAGATTCTAACTTCGCTATAGTCATGCTCAGTGTATACATTCTCTTTACAGAATTAGTGGTAAACCTGAGACAGAAAGTGGATTATTAGACTTCAGGTATAGCATACCAATAATCCTGCCAGAGTCAAGTTCTTCTACAAATAGGGTGAACAACTCAGATTTATTTTGCTTATTTTAAGATGTGTTCAAAAAAAAAAAAAAGATGTGTTCAGATTAATCTTTACAAGTTCAGCTTAGTAAAAACCATAAAATGCTTGATATCATGAGATTTTCCAATTAAAAGAACTTTCCTTTTTCTTCTTTTAACTTAAAAACTTATAATTTGAAGCTTTTCTTGATTTATCACTAACTACAACACTGTGTGCCTACTGAGTGGCATTTCAGAGGTTTGAACCAGTTACCAGTTTGTGCCTTTCCTGGTGCATAATACGTCTGCATTGCATGCTTCTTTGATACATCACACTACATTCAGCTCTAAAAACTGAAATATAGGAAGGATTTTTTAATGCATATATATGATTCTTGACATGGATAGCCAAATAATAAAAAGATATATAAATTAACTTAATATCTGAGTTATATTTGTAGTTGTGTCAATTTTTATAATAAGTTCAGTCTAGAGTTACAGCCTAATTAAGAATAAAGACTTCCATGCCAAATCTAGCTAGATGAGAAAACAGTCCTGACACTAGTTATTCACCACGTGTAAGTTAAAACAATTTATTCAGTCTTCCAGGTTTTACTTTTCTACCTATAAAGTGGGAATAAGGATAAAATATCAGGATTCAGTTGTTTTAAATGTCAAGTTTGACAATTTATATAAGACACGCAGCTTAATGTCTTCTATTTGGAAACCATTCAATAAACATTAAGTGCTGTTATATCATTATTAGTTCTTTGCTCATTTTCCCTTCTTTTTGTTCAATTTAGTAAATTAGTAATGATAGAGCTTGTCTTTCTGCTTTAAAAAAAAAGCTTTAAAAAATCTTAAGAAGCTCTGGAATAACATTTTAACATTCCTCATATTAATAGGCCTTGAGTCTGTTACAAAGAGCTGACAGGAGTCTTTCTGATCCTCCAAGAAGGCTGCTGAATCCCCAGGAAGCTGCCATGAAACTTCAACAATATAAAAGACATAATCAAAACCTGAAACTCTTAACTTTGGAGCAAATTATTGAGAATTTACATGTAAGAGGCAACACAACATAATAAAAAGAGAACAGTTTTGGATTTATACAGGCCGAGTTTTAAATCTCCATTTCGTCACTAGATGTAGGGCCTTAGGAAATGAGCTGAGCCTATTTCCTCACTAGTAAAATGTGGCTGATAATCATACTCATGGATTGATATACAAATTGAATTAGAATATAGATGTAATAAGGAGAAATAAAAATTATCAAGATGCTGTATGTATATGTTCCCCAGGATGAATGTATTCAATATGTATTGAAAACATACTAAGAGAAAGCAGATTTTAAAAAGTCATAGAAATAGTAAGTAAAGTGATTTGTTTTATAATTTATCTTCTAAGTCCAGTTTGTTTAGGTTGTTATACAATATAAGTGAAAAAATCAGGTTTCTATTCCCTTTTTATCATTACAATTAACAGAAATGTGTAAATAAAAAGATAAATAAATAAATGTATGTTTTTAGCAAAGTATCTGATACTTAGTAGATGTTTAATAAAGAACAGTTATAATAACATACTACCCAAGACAGCGGATGACAAGTATAGTTGTAAATGCATACCGGATATGCCTTTTAAAAGCACATTTCAAGGGACTAGGAACAGAGGTTCATGTAAAATAGAACAAAGAGAGAGAGAGAGAGAACAGAAGTTAAAAATAATAAGGTTATCAGAATAATTCCCAAGTTTATTTTTTTTTTCAAGAACAACTAAGAAAGATAGAAGAAACAAGAAAGTCCTGTTGGAGTTTCATGTTTGTAACATGACACAGATAAATTTGTTAGCATATAGCCGATTATAAATAGAAAATTATGTTCATGTTTACTGAAATAGTAATGTTACAGGTATGAAATTTAGCACGAACTTAGACCGGCCAACATAATACTAAGAACATAAAATGAGTATCGTGGGACCATGAGTAGGTGTGTATCAACGAGTATACGTGTGTGTTCCAAATATAAAGTGAGTAGCTGTAAGACACTATAGCAACTGCCTGGAAAAATAGTGTAACAAGTTTGGTTGCAGAAACGGATGTCCTCAGGTACTATATATATCCTCCCAGTACGGGCAAGTGACTTTTATATCAGGATATAGAAACAAATAACAAAAGAATGTTTAGATGTAGAATAGGAATAGGAAGAATAGGAAGAGCTCCAAGAACGTGGCACATCATGACACTGACCACATGTATGTACCATGAATACCAGTTTGGACACTCTTCTGCCCACTCTGATGTCCTGCTGAGTCCCTTTAGTGAAGTTTTCAAACATTATTATTGTGAATAGTTTTCTGCCCCTTTCTTTCCTCTAGTACACATACATTGGTACACATACTATTGTCCCACATTTTTTGAGGTTTTGTCCATTTGTCTTCATTCTTTTTCCCTAAGCACTTTGGTTTTTGATAAGAGTATAAATGAAATTTCTTGATTTCATTTTCAGTTAGTCTTACGGAAATGCAGTTGATTTTTGTATGTTGATTTCGTATGCTGCAACATTACCAATTTTATTTATTCTAAGGATTCTTTGATGGAGTCCTGGGGGTTTCCTATGTATAAGACCATATCATCTGCAAAGACAATTTAAATTCTTCCTTTTCAATTTGGCTACCTTTTATTTCCTTGCCCAGTTGCTCTGGCTATGACATCTAGGACTATTTTGAATAGAAATGGTGAGAGGAGCATCCTTGTCTTGTTTCAGATTCTAGACCAAAAGCTTCAATTCTTTGCTGTTCAGTATGATGCCAGCTGTGAGATTTTCCTGCCTGAGCTTTATTATGTTGAGATACATTTGTTCCATCCCTAATTTGTTCAGAACTTTTATCCTAAAAAGATGTTGATTCTGCCAAATGCTTTTTCTGCACCTACTGAGATGATCATACTGTTTTTGGTCTTAGGCCTCCCAATGTAGTGAATCACATTTATTGATTTGCCTATGTTGAACCATCCTTGCACCTTGGGGATCAATACTACTCGGTCATGGAGAATTATTCTTTTAACCTTATGTTAAATTCAGTTAGCTAGCATTTTCTTAAACACGTATGAACCTATGATCCTCAGGGACATTGCCTATACTGTTTTCTTTCTTTTGGTTATCAATTCTTTTATTCTGTAGTATCTTTTTCTAGCTTTGGTAACAGCATAATATGAGTTTGGAAGTATTCTGTTTGAATTTTTGAAGAGTTTGTGAAAGGCCAATATTAATTTTTAAATTTTTTTAAATCTTGGTAGAATTCATCAGTGAAGCTATGAAGTCCTGGGGTTTTTGATGGGAGAGTTTTGGTTAAAATATTCACTCTCTTTACTGGTTATATTTCAACTGAGATTTTCCATTCTTTGTAATTCAATCTTGGTAGATTGCATGTGTGTAGGAATTTATTCATTTCTGCTAGGATATAATAGCTGCTTATAAGTAATCTGATACACTCAACATTCAAAGCCCTCCTAATGAAGTTTTTGTGGTTGTATTACCCACTTTTTCTACTGCCTGTTTCATAATTTTTAAGTAGACATTTTACGGGACATGAAGTATGATTCTGAATGCTGACCCCCATCCCCTTCCCAGGCAGGTTTTTGCAGATGTTCTTGTTTATTTTTAAGAGGTCTGACAGGCCTGATTTGGTGAGATGTGTTTTCCATGAAGTGTACACCTTCTGACCATGTTCCTTAGAGGATGCAGCCTTGAAAAAGCAGACTTCTTGGCCTCCAGAGATGTCTGTGGTTTTAGGGGCCTCTCTTTCTCTGCCTCTTTGCATGTCCCCATTTACACTTTTAAATGGTCTGCCTCTATTGATATTACATATAACCATTAGTCTTCACTAATTGCTCACAACTGCTCTGTAATTATTGACAACTGTGCTGGCGTGTAAATTGCTCCACAGTTAGATCCCTTTGAGGTTAGACTTCTTGACAAGAGCAGAGCATTGCCAGTCCTGGCATCTCTGACTATTCCCCTGAGAAGAACCTTTCTTCTAAGAGCATGAGTTGGCGCAGATGGAAAATTAGCAATTCTGGAAGTCAGGAAGACCATGATCAAGCCCCTGGCAAATTTGATGTCTGCTGAGGGCCCACTTCCTGGCTCATTGATGTCTATTAGGTATCCCCAACTGATGGAACGGACAAGAGAGTGCTACTGTTTTTTTTTTTTCTTCTTCTTCTTCTTCTTCTTCTTCTTCTTCTTTTATAAGGACACTGTCTTAATGTTCTCATTGCTGAGACAAAATATCCAACACCTAAAGTTAAAGGAAGAAAGGTTTATTTCAGCTCACAGTTTGTAAAGGTTTCAGTCCATAGTTGGCTGGCTCCAAGGCAGGTAGAGGGCATCACAGAGGATAAACAGTTCATGGCGTGGCAGGCAGAAGGCAGTGAAGCAGCAAATCTGCCTTCTTTCTGCCCCTTTATAATTCATCTAGGCTACAGGCCTATTGATTGGTGCCACCCACAGCCAGCACATGGCTTCCATTATCCATACTTAGCCTCAATCCCAGCATCACACACCATGATCCAAAAATCGCGCACCTTAGATGAATGTCCAAACTGTAATCCAAACCCACTTATATATTGCGAAGTGTCAACACTGTAATTAAAACTGAATACTGAGGTTTTAGTTCAGAAAAAAAAAAAGTCATACAGTAATGCCTTTTGTGGCAAAAGAAAAGCAACACATATGCCGTATGTTTACCACCATTGCCCTAGATCCAGTCACCTCCCAAAAGTCCCCCTTCTGAGCACATGCAGCTTTGGGGGACATCTAGACATAAACTATAACATTCTACCCCAGCCCCCAAAAGACTTTTATGTGAATCTCTTTATGCTAAAAGCATTTAGTCCAATCTAAGAGTTGCCAAAATCCTAACAGTTTCAGCATTGCTGAAAAGTCCAAGTCAAAAGTCTCCTCTGAAATTTAAACCAAACTCTTAGCTACATGCTCCTGTACAAATGAAAGACAGTTAAACATGTCCAACTTATTAAGGCACAAGATTCCAAAAGAAAAGAGGGGTAGAAAAGAATGGAACCAGAGCAAGTCCAAAACCCAACAAGGCAAATAATAAGTCCCATTGCTCTATGTCTAGCATCCAGGCTAACCTGTGGCAAGATGTGAGCTCCAAAGGCCTGGGGTTGGTTGCAGCTCTTCTGGTTTCTTTCTTGGGCTGCCTTTGCTCTCTCCTTGCAACTTTCCTCGAAGAATCCATGTTCCTAGCTTCTAAAACCTTCTGAGGTCTCCACTACACCTTAGACTTCATGCTCATATCTTCACACTGCCCTCTTAGGAGCACATTTCCTGGCCTCCCAGGCCCTCTTCTGAAATCTGGGGGGAAAGCTTCCTGACCCCACAACTCCTGTATTCTGTATGCACCTAAAACCAGCACCACATGGATGACACCAAAGTGTGCTACCAGCTGGTGCAGGAGCCAGGCTTCCCCCTTTCTCGGGTATAGGAGATGAGCGCCTGGACTCCTGAGAACTATGCACGAAATCCTGAGGAACAACTTCCCTATGTCACTGCTACTCTGGAACATGATGTTCTGGGAGTCTCTTCTCAAAGCAAAGTCTTTCAGTTTTGCAACTTTGATGCTGCAAAGGTTGAAGACCTGCTGGTTCTTGTGATATCCTGCGGCTATCTTTTCTATTATCCCGTTCCTTCTCAGCAGCCAAGTTCTCCTCTTCTCCTTCTTTGCAGTCCTCGACTTTACTGGAGCTTCCTTTCTGGCAAAACTCAAAATGTTTTAAATCATTCTTCTGGACCCTTTGCTCCTAATTCTCAACATAGGTCTGGCTAAACGCCTCTGGCAGTAGCCATGTCACCACCTCAACTTTAGACTGCCTTGAAATTTCTTCCACCACATTGATCAGTCTGCCACACTTAATCTCAGTCTCAGGCAAAGTTTCTGGACAAGAGAAAACTGCAGACGAATTTTCTGCCAAAGCATAGCCAGACAGACCATGTGGTCTGGAGTACAAAAGTCAGCTCAGTCCTTCCCAACAGAAAACTCCTACGCCCGGCCTTCACCAGCAGCTTTTGGATCAGTATTCTTGCATTCTGAGCACTGACCGGAATCTCTCATCGAGCTCAGAGTACAGCATTCTGTGGCTGAGAAAACGCTCTTCTGACATGGAAAGAGAAAGAAAATAAACATTGTAGAAGAACAATCTAATTTACCAGTTCATTTTGTTATTGTTGTGGTTTCTTTCCCTCTGGTTCTGTAGCTTTATGATTGTCTGATGCATTAGGCCTAAATTTCTTTTTTAGGTTTTATAATAGCACTTTTGGACTCCTGCTCCAAGTAATATTTTTGACATCAGCAGACCCAGCCAGTGAGCCACTGAATGACTTGAATCAGTTTTTCATCTTGAGTCTCTCTCTTTCTTCTTGCCTCCCTAAGCCTAAAGCGTCCTATAAAGCCATAACCCCATGAAGTAAGTCAGCAACTTCTCAAACTCCTTTTATAAACAGGGGCACATCTCAGGCTCTCAACTCTACTTACTCTGGCACATTTTGCACCTATTAAACTTTCAACTACTGCTGCCTGCATATGTACTGAAGACCAGAAAACCCATGATTCACCATAACTCACCATTTTATATCTTTGTTCTATGCTGAATTGTGTAGAATGTTTTGAAGTAAACGATATCTTGTGGTTATATTTTTAACATTTTACCTAATATTACAGTGTGTCTAAAAAATAGAAGGAAACTGTATTTAAGAGAAGCTATATTATTCTTGTTGAAACTTTACACTTAAAAAGAACTCACTTGATTTACTGCTCAGAGATCTCCCTAGACAGATGCTAAGTACAAAGGACGTACTCAGAAAAAAGAGTCTGAAACCAGGATCCAAAGGTTTGGCCCAGGACAAATCTCAAAATTTTGTCATGTTCCTGTTGGATTTGCTTTCACCCCTCAACACAATGCCAACCTTCCTTTTGTTTAATTTGCTATTCGTGGTTGCAAATAGATACTACTGTCTAACATAACATTTTTCAAATACTAGTCTTTAATAGTATTTAAAATTCTGTTTGTTAATCTTACTATTAACCATAAAAGTTAAAATAATCTTATTCCGAATTATCCAAATTTGTGCTTTATAATGAAATTATTTCAGTCCTCATGTTTACATATATACGCATGGCTATGTGTGTGTGCGCCATTAAGTTCAAATAAAGTTAAAATAAATTTCCAAAGTAATATAATAGAAGATGTAGGATAATTGAAGTATCACAAACACGTGTTTTTATCAAATACCAAAATCAAAGGATATGCAGATAGAAGAATTAATCCTGTTCTTTCAGTTTCCAACGATTCATTGGTACATACACTAGAATAAATAGTCATTGAATTTCTTTTCCATTTATCTTTCTGGTACTAGCAATAAATGAAGTAAGTATTTATCTAATGTCATTTTCAATAATGTTGAAAGATAAACATAACGTGAATAAGGTTGCTTTACAATGTTATTAAGGGACACATTATCAAAACTCCTAACCAAGTATTTCTCAAAAATAGATATGAGGTAAGAAAGAAGTCTAGTTATTCTAAATTAGTGAAGAAAAACTTTAACATTATTGTCACCATGTCAAACATATTTATTCAAATAATAATTCTGTTAACTAGAATGCCTGTACCAAGCTGAAACTAAAAAGAAAAAGTGGATTAAGAGTATTCAGCCAAGTTGCCAGACAAGCCGAAACAAAAAGCTTTCTTTGCCTCATATCAGCTACACATATATCTACTTAAAATATTTAAACTAAATGAGAATTACAGCCGATGTTGAAAGGATAAATGGAAATCTTCACATGACAGGACTGAGGAACACTTATAGCTACAGTGGATGTGGACTGGGTGCTCCAAAATGCACTACTTGGTTTAGCAGATATTTCTTTTAACAGAGAGTCATTATGCTATGAACAAATGTGTTCCCAGGCTACAGATTCTGTGTGTTTGGGGGAGCAGGAATTGAGCTTCCTGCATTGTCCTGGAAAGCAATAAAATCCTGCCACTGGTGGAAAAGTAGTTTGAAAATTTCAACTGAAAAGACTCAGTTATGGCTTTAAGCAAGATGCTTGTGCTAGGACAGAAGGAGAAATCATTGCCAATGAAACTCTGAAACTTCCTGGTAGTTTGAGCTCTGATTTTTTGTAATACTGTCAAGCAACTTCAAACAAATGATTGTCTATAGCATATTCTACTCAACAAGAGAATAGTACGGGCTTATTTTTTCAGGTGCTCATGGAGCATATGTCAATAAAGAACATATTCTAGGCAACAAAAAAATCAGTAAATATAAAAGAATTTAAAGCATACTAAGTGTATTTTGTGACCACAATGGAGGAAATCAGGAAATAATAACAAAAACACATAAATATTTGGACTGAGTTACTTATAAATAATTCTTAAAAGAATTTTGGAAACTCAAATCCTACAAAATATGAGAAGCTTAAAATGTGATGATTTTATTGTCTGGTGTCTCATAACAAATTACCACAAACCTAGTGGTTTAGCAGAGTATGAGTTTATGAGCTTGTAGTTTCTGAGTCAGAATTCTGAACAGATTGACTGAGTACGCTACTTGGGGTCTGACAAGGCAGTAATCAAGGCATCATCCTAGGCTGCGATCTCATTTGAGGCTCACAATCTTCCACGCTCATTCAAGTTATTGTTAAATTCATTTTCTTGTGATTCTAGGACTAAAAATCTCCATTTCCCTGCTAGCTGTTTGTTGAGAGTCACTCCTATCTCAGGTCCTAATAGCATGATCTTCTCAAAGCATGGCAACTTACTATTCCAAAGCCAGCAATGAAATCTTCTGCTCATCTTCCATACCATGAAGTCTTTTCTAACCTAATATAAACTAAGGAGCCACTTTCTTGTCACATTCCCAGATCCCACCACCACTCAAGCAGAAGTCATATACACCGTGGCTTGGGAATCTCAAGAACCATTTTAGAATTCTGTCTATCACAATGAAGAGTTCATTCCAGAACTGCAGCATTAGTTTAATATCTGAACGTCAGTGCTATTTACCATGAAACCATATTTAAAAAGAAAAAGAAAATAGAACACATGATTGTCTAAATTCTGATTTTAGAAACACTAAACATGTGATATAGAGGAAACCTTCTAATATGATAAAAATAACTGACCAAAAAAATCTATGGTTAACATTATATTTGATAATTAAAACTGAATACTTTTCTCGCTAAGGTCAGGGTACAAACAAGAATGTTTGTATTGCCACTGATATTTGATATAATAATACAAAACCCTACACATGCACCCATTCAATAAAGCTTGCAAAATAATAAAAGACATACAGACTTGAATTAAGTATATTTGCAGACGAAGTGCTTCTCTACATAAAAACACTAAGTAACCTTGAAAACAGTTATTGCAAGGAATAACTGAATCTAACAAGTTTGTTGGATACATAATTTAAAAAGTTAATTTGCTACTATATATTTGCTACTATATATTAGCAAATAATACTTTAAAATTGAAAAAAATATCATTTATATAGTGGTATCAAAACTATGAAACATTTAACAATACATCTAATAAAATAAGTGCAATACCAGTATACTTAAAACTTCAGAATACTGCTGAGAGAAATAGACTGAATTAAAAAATGTAGACATACATCGGGTACATAGATTGGAAGACAATATCATTGAGATATCAACTGCTTCTAAATAGACAATGGATTCAAGCACTTTCAAGCAAAATCTTAACATAGGAACCATTGACAAGCTAATTCTAAGAGGGGAAACAAAGGACCTGGAATAGTTTAAAGAAATTTTAAAAAAACAAAATCAGTGAATTAACATTATCTAATTTCAAGACATATTACAAAGCTATGGAGACTATGACACCACAGAATTGGTGTTAAGGTAAATAGATGGATGCTATAAAATAAAGCCCAGAAAAAGGCACAAGTACACACACACACACGGGCTCCCACACAAATATGTGTGTACACAAACATGTATACAAACATATATACAACAGATTATCAAAAATTTTTCAATTCAACTGATGTTCCACAGTCTTTTCAATAAATAGTATAAAAATAATTTTATATTGACAGGAAAGAAAAAGAATTTCCTAGTATAAAACAAACTGAAAATTGATTGTAGACTTTAAAGTAAAATGCAAACCCATGAAACTTCTAGAAAAAAACAAAAGGAATAATCTTTATGGTCCTAGAGTAGGTGAAGATTTCTTATTTAGGTCATGAAAACAGTTTGTGAAAGAAATATCGATAAATTGAATTTAAAAATTAAAATTTTCTGTTCTTCGAAGGACATTGTTCGTACCAATATGTCAAGTACATATATATTTGTATACATATACACACATATATTATGCATGCTTCAAAACTAAAGTGTACATTGCAAATATATATTCTGTTTATTATATGCTACATATGCATTGTATAGATATATACAGCAAAAAATCTTTTAAATAGTTAAAGCGGTACAGAAATATCTTTCCCCACGCTTTCTCCACAGGAAAGTGCATTCAGTTCAGAGCATTGTGTATGTGGTGCTTACCAAAATCCTCAACAAAAGATAATTCCTATTTTAAAATTTTCTAGATAACAGAATAAGAAGGAAAACTACCCAAGTTATGTGTTAGGCTATCATATCTTTAATATTACAGTCCAAAAAAGAAGAGCAATAAAAATTAGAAAACAAAAATCTAATCTCATTTATGAATATAAATACAAAATTTTGAAATAAGTTATTTCTAAAGTAACTCAAATCAGAGATTGAAATATTATGTGTATATGTGTTTGTGCGCACATACATGGGTATACATTAGAATCTAAAAACAGGGCTGTGCTTCATGAACCTGATAGAAGGTCTTTAACAAGGCCTTAAAACAAACTCCATACACGCTGATAAAGCATTAGAAATAGTCCCAGTAACATTGGTTACAACTATGCCCATGCTCACTACTAATATTCAAGAAAGAGATAGAAGTAGAATTCCACATTGAAAGTAATATTTCAACTATTAAATATATTGTCACTGCTTACATTCAATACAAACCTAAATCCATATCTCGATTTAATCACTACCTTTTTACTTTCATTTTAAATAATTTTTAAATTTGTTATATTTGCAGAAGTGCTACATGTACTTATAAATATTTATATGTATTTAATCAATAATTATAAAATCTCAAGTCAACACTGAGGATCAAAAGATTTTCCCTTTTATGAATATTAGTGTAGTAAGTTTTAAAAACATCATTCTAGAGAGATAATATAGTGTGATATTCCCCAGAGTTCTGCTTTTTTCCTGTTCTGTTCAATATTTGTATCAACATATAATATTCAATGAATAATTTAGATGAAGTCATGGAAATCATGTTGATCCCTTTTATGTAAATTCTAAAGTTTCTACAGGGAGCTAATGTTGAAAGAAGAAATGTAATTTTTAAAAATATTTTTGGCTACAATTCTGAGTTTAAATCTCCATAACAAAAATAACTAGTATAATTTTTCAATTGTGTGTCAGGGTTAAAATAATCTAAGAAAATATAATACTTGGATTAAAAGCAGTCCATGTGCAGAGGCTCTTAAATGAATCGATCGTGTGCCCAACAATATCCAAATTTAGGGAACGAGGGACATGAAAACCACAAGAAGTATTAAGCCAATCGGGTCTTAACCTAGACAAGGCGAAACTTAAAAAAAGATATGCTAGCTCCTGTCATATATTTACAGAATGTTTTATAAAATTGGTTTTCAAATAATTATAAATATCATTCACAAATATAAGTTATTGCATCATACATCTTAAGGCTAAAGGGAATCATACAAGGTAGACCAATGAATTGGATTTTTTTTTCAATACTCCATCAAAGTGTGTTATAGAGTGACAGAATTAAAACATCAATTCATAAAATTTCTGAGTTTAAGACCTCATTAACTTTCACCACTTACAATGAGTCAATGATTATGATGAGATAATCCATCTCATCTTTGAACACTTATGAGAAAGGTGTTCTTATTCATGGAAGAAGAGAAATAGTCCCTCAGTGCCACAGCCAGTTAATCCAGATAATCAGATTATCAAATAGTAACTTCTTAGTACCTGATTTTGTGATTAGTTGGTTTGATTCTCATGCTTATATTCTCACGAGACCCTGCATTTGTTAGAAAAAAATTCTAGACAACTGGCTGAGGAACCATGTTCCCTTAATCGTGAGACTCAGGGAGCGTTGTAATGGAAAACAAGAAGACCCCTTCAGAGGTCTGAAAGAGAAGAGCTTGGGGTTTAGTCTTGTCAGGTGCAAAGCAAGTTTTGTAACCAGAAATAAAAAATGCCACAAATTGCACAAGGTTTCTAACTAGTCTGATAGCTGATATCAATCAAAGAAAGAAAAGAAAGTATATTAAAGAAGAATGAGATGGAGGAGTATTCTCTCATTGTCTAGATTTTCAAAAGCGAGTGACAGGATTCCTTTCCTAAAAAACATCCCTGCTCTTGCAGCGTCCTGTCTCTCCGATGATTTAAAAATCAGCCTCCAAGCTGCAAGACCTGCCCTGAGCCCTGAGCAGTAAATAGCATTTCAGTGTCCCACTTTCTCGGTCACACAAGGTGGCTAAGAAGAAAGAATTTCACCAAACCTAGAACAAACAATCTACCACCCTCAATTTTCATTCTTTTAGCTGGACGATGTTTATTATATTACTTTTATGATCTTACAACCTTTATTATTCCCATTTCATCACATAAAATTGAGGCAGTGTACCGTACTTACATTTTGTTTACCTCATTTTATAGTTAGATATTATAAATGTTACCATTTGGATAACAACTAGATTGTGAGACCTGTTGGGTGATTTTGTATTTTTCAGCAACTTGACTGGAGAATGAAACATGAAAGGAGACTGATTTGAAAGAGGACAATGAGGCTGGTGTGTGAAAATAAAGAGGTAAAGGGGAACATGAGCTCTTCTTACCAAAAAAAAAAAAAAAAAAAAAAATATTGTGTTCTTGCGCGTGTCTTTTACTGCCTCACTTATGGACAGCAGAAACTATACAAAACAGAAAAGCTCTTCAAAACCTCATCTCCATAGCCTAAGTGACTCTTTAAGCTACAAAATTTTGGCAGTTCTAAAAAAAATTAAAGACTTTAATGGGGAATAAAATATGCTACTTTGCAACGCATAAAGTACAGTGAAGATGTACTGAGTGAAAATGTAATAAATCTACATAATTTGTTCTGCCCTTGGAAAAATCACCCTCTACTGAAAATAGAAGCTATTGTGTCCCTAAACTCAAGAATTCTTCTCGCTTTTTCATCAAAAGCAAACATATATAAATGGCAAAGCAGAGCGCTTACATCAAGAGCTATACTGTTTGTTCTTTGTTAACTGCATTGCTGATTCCAGCAATGTCATTAAACACCTTCCAAAATACGTAGGCATTGAGCTTGCTTTTACCTCACAAATGACTGGAAAGAAAATCAGAAGAGAATCAAACAAACAAACAAAAAAAACACAAAGAAAATCAGAAGAGTAAAGATGAAGGGAGACGAGGAGCTGACTGCATTAAGCTGGACAAAGACAAGGATGACGATACCATTGTCCCAAGACATACTTGTAGATAAACGGGTGTACCTTGAGAACATACTCTTAAGCAAAATAAATCAGACACTCATGAGTACACATTGAATTGTTTCTCTGATATGAGTAACCATAAGGGTAAATAAGGTCAGAGAGGTGTAATAGATATTATATAAAATGAAGATAATACTGAAAAGAGAGGAGAGCTAGAGAGGGGGAAGGGGGAAAAGAAAGAAGGGAAAAAGGAAAGAAAGAGGAAAGGGAAAAAAATGGGAAAATATAAATAAACCTGCTGTAAATAGGGAAGGGGGAAACAGAAGGGAGGGGTGGGGAAACGAGGGGAGAACCAAGACACATCATGTACAAGTACAAAATAACCATGATGAATGTGAATCTTATGTATACAATGTACCAATACATGTCTTGGTTTAAAAAAAAAAAAGACATAGAACCTTTATTGTTTTTTAATGACGGGTGATATGTGGCAACACTTTTCCTAACTTATTTAGTAACACCACAGAAGGAAGCATTTCTAAGGAGAGATGGCATGGGTTCCAGCGTATTACCCCCTCCATCGAACCCTAACCTGTCACTACTTAATGGGAGCATTATTCTCCTAACAAAACACATTCCTGAAATTCACACATAAATTTACCTTTGAAAAAGTAGCTCTATTTAAAATGGCTTATAGAAATTTCTGTTTGCTTTGCTATTTTAGTGAGAGTGAATCTTTTGATAGGGGGATTAATTCTTTTATATTCATCTGCTTATTATTTTTGGTTTACTTTGCATAGAATTTTTTAAAGCAAATTCTTTAAAAATGTTTCTACAATTTTATCAAAGTAGAAAATACGGTAGTGAAAGAATCAGAAGATGCACATCCTAATTTTCTTTCATCAATTACCTTTGACTATTGTATGTATTTTATGCCAATTGTCATAATTTTAAGTGATAACAAAGTCCCTTTGAGATCCATGACCTTAACTTCTGTAGTATTGAAAAACAAAGGAAAAAGAAATCTCTAGTCTCTACTGCGCTGCTGTGTACAATCGCACGGTTGCTGACAGTTAGGGGGCGCCATCACATTGGAGACGGCTTTTTAGAAGAGGGCGGAAGTGACTCAGAGCAAAGTATCTTTTCCTCAGCTGTCACATAGGCTGGCAGTGAACCTGTCAAGTCCCTTAATACTTTGCCTTGAAAACAACAGAGAAGATTTGCTCGTGAACAGAATATCTACCACTTCACAGAAAACCAGCCCTTAAAGATAACGATTGGATATGGAATCTAAAGGCATATGACATGTTTTCCACTTAATTGGAAGAGTTTACAATGAGTGGATTTTGAAGACTTAATAGGAACTATATTCACAGTCGCCAATGTCAACACTTAAGTCTTTTCCCATAATGTTCTGGAATTCACGAGACCACTAACATTCTTTTACTTCCCAATAAGGAGAAAAATCTCCCCTAAAAAAATTACTAGGATTTCATTTCCTGTCATCTAGGTATGTGAGAACTTAGGTATGTAAGTACTCGGTGTAGAAGAACTGACCCAGAAAATTAAATGTCATTTCTTTGACCCGTTTGGTGGAGTAAAACATCATACCTGCAAAATACATAAATAACACATGGATGTATTCTGCATAATTGCTCTGTCATCAAGAGCCCCGATTAACAGGCACCAGAATCTGTCTATGATGGATAATGGCCCTTTAACTGGAGGTCACCTCCTCCTGATGGAAAACTGTAAGATGTAAGATCAGTGACTAGGGGAGTGGTGAGAACCCGTCCGGCCTTTGGATGCTGCCACACTGATTCTAGCAGAAGCACAGCAGAGAAGTTTGCACTATCTGGGTGCCCTACAACTTCCAAGGAACTGCTTCCTAAATGTGTGTCATGTGAATGGGCTCCAATTATTTCAGACGCCATTAAAGGTTGCATATGCCATAAACAAAAAACTGCAGGAAAAAGTCCCTTTCTGGGCCCTCTTTCTCCATCTCGGGGCCCAAAATTTGCCCTTGAATGAACACAAACACCTCATATCTAAGTGACTCACTGTCAGATGCCAGCTCCAAGTCTATTAGATTATCGTCGTGTCATCTTGGTTTTTGGCAGTATTTGAAAGCACCTCTAGCAGCTTTGTTTGAACAATGTTTTCATACCTAAAAGCTTGAATCTGTAAAACAAATACACAACGTTTATAGACATCCTTATATCACTTCAAATTGTTGTGATTAGTGTACACACTTTGAATATTATTACTTAAACAACCTCCAGCTGATGTAAAAAAATAACACTTTGGAACAAGGCATTCTCCAAATGTTCTACTAAGGATGCTGTTTATTTATATCAGTGTATAGAAAAGTACAGCTGTACAAAACATAAATCAATGTCAAAAGTAAAAGGCATTAAAATTCATAAGGTTCATTTTCCGACATCCAGAGCAAACTGTAGCTGAGAGTTTGTCACAGACTTAACATCAGCAATAAAATTATATAACTGCTGATGTCACATTCTTTGAGGTACACTCAAAGGCATCTAAAATTTTATAGCTTAGTTTTGCTTATTTTAAAAAGGAACATATATTACTCTTAATTTTGTTTCTTATGATACCTAGAAGACCTGAGTACAGAAACAGCATCAGAGGGGAAATAATTTGCAGTCCGTAGAGTTTTAACCAACATGAAAAAAATACAAACATATGCAACTGTTTTTCTATTGATCAGGAAACCACAGAAATTAGTGTTGGTGTAACACCTATTAAGGGAAACAGTGCCTTCTACAGCAGAATGAAGGAGGGTTATTGTTAAGTCAGGAAGAACTAAAAACAAGTGCAGGTACCAATATTCACAGTTAGAAAATATTCTGCTTTGGCTTTCACTTATTAAAGCTCTAGTATCTTTTGCCTCTAGTGATTTATGAGATTTTGATTTTTGCTTAAATATTCACCTGGCTCGGAAGGATACATGTTTTGTCTTATTATGTGGAAATCCTAATTTTCTATCATATTCTTACTTCCTTGAAGGCAAGGACCACATAGCCACATCTGCATGTCCTGAGAAACTGCAATAAATCCATTTACTATTTTTTTTTTTTTTTTTTTTTGCAGTGAAAGGGTGATCCCAAGCTACTGGGAGGGCTGAATTTGAAATGCATCACCCCATTTCTCTATTCCAAAGAAGGGGCGACCACCTCCATTGCACATACTGTCACTACGGGCCCGGAGCTATTCTTAGGAAGCTCCTCATTCAAACTGAGCCCTGTCAGTAGTTCCTGAGGTAGAGACCATTATGATTGCCGTTTTTCAGAGGAGAAAATTGAAGCCCAAAGATGTTGTGGCTTGTCCAAGCCACGTCGCTGGTGTAGGACAGAGCTGGGATTAACCAAGACAATACAATGCACCTCCAGAAGTTAATGCGGTCTCACAATGATGATGCAGGCGGATGGTGTGTAGCTCCCCAGTGTCTTTTCCTAAGAAAATATATAGCCTACACCCTGCAGTATATTACGAGGTCTGTGTTGTGCAACGAAAGCCTGGCAGAACAGTTTTTTACTTGGAGGCTGCATATACCGTACTGCCTTCACTTCTCCTGGGACTTTGTATTTTTATGAGATTTTATGTAGACACATATACACCATTCTTGGAAAACCATATTTATGTGGTAAGAATGTAGGTTGTATGTGGAAAATTAACTTCCGTCACACCGGGAAGTTGAATTCACATGCCTTTCTTAGGAACATAATAGAGATAATGGAGTTTTGGAGAGAGGAAATTCGTCCGCTGACGTTACAAAATTATCCAAAACACATTTGGGTTTTTTTGTTTTGGCCATTTACCACATACCATTCAAAAATCCCCACTTTTGTGTTTATTAAAGTAGTCAAAATGGCCCTTTTCTGATTCTCTTTCGCGTTCATTTCAGGAAAATGACCGCGGGGAGACTCCGAGCAGAGCGCAGTTCACTGACGCGCGTCGCGCTGCGCCAGGCGGAGGATGGACGTCAGGTGGCTCGGCCCCTCCAGGATCCGCCTGCATCACCGCTCCGACGCAGGTATTAGACATGCGGCGCGGGGAACACAGCCTGGGCTGCCTGAGAACAACACCGTGAATACAAATGTGTTTAAAATGGCTGACTCTGTACAAGAGTAAATAAGAACCTTTCCAGCTTTTCATTTAGTCACAGGATCAGGAGGTCTCCTCACTCCAAATAGAGTGGAGAATTGAGGTAGTTTTTCAGCTGAACAAGGCAAAGTAAGGAGATGGGAGAAGGTGACTTTTTGTAGCAAAGACCTTGCCTTTCGATGTTCTTTTAAAAAGAATAAAGCTCAGCCTGAGCTAATCCCAAATGAATGTGTGCCTTAGGAAATAATTTTTATTAATAGCTGAATATTTTTACTTTCATCACATGCACCCAAATATTAGACTTATGATATTTAGTTGTATGCATACATCACTGTGTCAAAGCAAAAGGGGAAATCCAGCCTTAATAAAAAATGATTTATTAACTTCTCCACGTCCTATAAATTTAATATGCTATAGGTTCTTGCTCTCATTGCAAATTCCTCTTAGAAGTGTGTTTCTGAATATGAGCTCATACTATTTCTGAATAATATATTGGTAAATGCAAAAAAAAAATGAAACCTCTCTGATGTGCATAATCGACAGGCATGATACGGGTGAGTGTGTCAGTTAGCCATGCTATTTGTTTTGTATTCTTTTACTCTCAGTCAGTTCATCTCTTTCCTCAAGAGAAACAGCTGAACCTGGTTTATATTTCTCCATAATATTAAGCATTGATGTGTTCATTTTCTGAACACAAAATAACACAATAATGATTTTTTTGTCACTCTCCTTTTAAATCACTGCCCCTCTTTTTAGTAGCATTTTTGTAAGAATACAAACTGATTTTATTTTTTGCAATAATTATATTAACAATAAAGTACAATCATTGTATGAAAATATATATTTTTGCCTCCATAATTGCAGGTAAAATCTGTCCTATGTGGAAACTGCAGAGAGTAGAAAAATCTCTATAAATGCTGGCCTCAGGGAATCTGTGCTAAATATTCAGAGGCCATGCTACTCAAACAAGACCCAACCATTTTTTGTTGTTAGTTTCTGTCCTTCCCTTTTCAGCAAAATATTACCTAAAGGTAGCTCTAAGCACTAAGGGATTGAGCTTTCTATTTAGTCTACAAGTGAACTAACAGGTTTTTGCTACCTGTGGGTTCGACTTGGGATTTCAGTTAGCCAAGCAGGTTTGGACCGAATAAGACACTTAAGGGACTAGGAAAAATGTAGGCAGCATGAAATCTGCAGGTTACAGACCTTATTTATTTATTTATAAACCACACTTTCTTTTTTTAGAATAGTTTTAAGTTGAGAGTAAAATTGAGAAGATAGTACAGAGTTCCCATATACCCCACTGCTAGTTTTCTCTATACTTTCTCTTACATGAAGGTAAGAAATAAATCTATGCCTGATTATACTTGTCTCTTTATTGTGTCTAATTTCTACTCTGCCCTAATAATTATACATGTACTACAGATACACGGATACATATATGCATATATATATACACATATATTTACATATATATATATATATATACACACACACACACATAAGTGTGGTATGCCTAGTAGTGTAGGTAAAGAAATAGATATTTTGTATTTTAAATGAGATAGTGGAAACCTACACTGCTGTCCTAATAATGCCATCTCAGCTTGGCTCAAGAGGCCGTGAAGGCCTTCCAGGCAGGAGAGACCCCAAGGAAAGTGGGAAGCTGCTTCAAGTGATGTAATTTGACCTTCCCTCTGGGAGACTACCAAGAGTAAAGGACGCCATGGCGCCCATAAAATCAGCACCACAGCCTTCGCTCTTTGGGTCAGATCTACGACTCTTCCTAAGGGCCAAGGACAGAGGGACGTAGTGGAAAGAGTTGTGTGGTACCATCAAATGCGTTCGCCTCTTATTTTTTGAAATAAGGGGTTGTGACAAAGTGGTCTTCGCAGTCCCTTCTCAGCCGTGATACTGCACGGGCCGAGGTGAAAGAAGAAAAATTCTCTGGCCAGATCCTTTTGTCACACGCATTATCAAACAAAGATTGAAAATAGAGAATTCGTTCTGAGCTGTTTTTATTCCAAGATGATATGTTGAAGAGTTTGACTAACAAACACGTTGAAAATAGTTTTAAAAGTACAAAGGAATGTGGAAGAACGTGAGCAATTTTTGTCCCTGAGAAAGGTCAAAGTGTTTGAGTAACATTTGCTTGATACATGATTCAATGTTTCTTTCATCAAAATTATTGTTTAGGCAACTGTCTTATTTATCACTATGCTGCTCTTATTAATATATTTTCTCAGAGTTTTATCCCCTTGAGGCACCTTCATAAGAAGCATCTTTGAAGAGGTCTCTAAAAACTTCATGGTTTATATGCAGGAGACACAAATTTAAACTTTTCTTGCCTTTTCTTCAACCTCACTAAAGACAGTACCTCTGAAAAATACTAGCCGGAGGGTGTTCTCTTTCTCCCTCGCTATTTCTCTACTTTCTTTTCCTATTAGAATAATAAACAAATTCTGAAACTTTGCTCTGCATCTCAAGACTCTGACTGCGGCCACAGGGAGCACTAGACAAAGACATAAGTGACGAACTTCAAGTTACCCGGAGGATATCGCCTACTCTTCTTTCATCTTGCCCTCAGACTGGCTTTGCGAATCTGTAATCTCAGCTTCCACAATGTACTTAGAGGCAGCAGCAGTACCGTATGTATGATTTGTACTTGTACCTATTTTCCAATTCCATCTGTTCTTAATATATTCTCTTGATAAAAATTTATCCCTTCTTTCCAGTCAGCCTTTTGCCTGATTTGATAGAGAGTCCTTTGGGCTTGTGTTGAAATTGAAATGTATGATATCTTATTGTTTGCCTATATACCCAGATGTCTGGGCACTGAGTTTACTTTTTATAAATGAAATATTGCAAGTAAACACAAAGCTTTGGGGATGTAGTTGCAAGGGACAGGATCAACGTGCCTACATTAGAAATGGTCAGCATGAGAACAGAAGTTTCTCTATCTCAGGCGGCAGATCTGTGGACTTCCCTGAACATATTTCTGAGGGTATTTTTCTCATTACAGACTCTAGTCACCAAGTCATCGGTGTGAGGAAACAGCACAGCGTGCTGCATACAAGGAGAAACATGGGCTGGGGAGCTAGACTTGAGTTTGGACTTGGGTTTCGCCATTTATTTATAAGCTCCTTGACTTTGAACCTAACTTTTCTCAGCAGAATATTAATACTTCCTTCATGAAAACATGGTGAAGAGGGAACGACACACTCCATTAAAGAGATATTTATATATAGACACTATTATAGGCCTTTGAGCTCTAGTGGTGAACAAAAAAGACACTGTCTCTATCCACTTATCTGCCACAGTCTCAAGACAGAAATATAACCTATAAGTAGGCAGATATAATACACTCTGATCTATAGGTACATGACAGATGTACTTGGGCACATGTAAGAGAGACAAGTAGCCCAGACCTGGGTGATTAGGACAGTTTGCTGAATGAAGACAATGACATTTAAGGGTGAGGAATTAAAGAATGGGAGCATGTATGTCTGTACAAAGAGCCTAGCATCATCTATCTAAGTCGTGCATTAAGTTACATTTTTCTTCACTTTTCCTTCTGCTATGTCCCTTGAAATCTGCTTCATTCATTGATTTAAGAAATAGTTACTGAACACATATCGTATGTGACACTTAGTGCTGGTCACCTGGGATGTGCCCACGAGAAGGGCAATGCACTGCCCTTTGGGAGTTTACTATGTGGCATGGCCGGTATCTCAACCCCAAGAGATTCCCATCATCCACTGTAGAATGTGTAAATAAGATCTATCTGTTGATCCCCAGAAAGTATCCAGAGGCTGAAAATGTGAGAGCTACTCCAGGAACCACCAGTGATAGAGCGCTTGACTTAATGCACGACAACATAGATTTTGGTTTATGCTTTTAAATTATTTTTCTAATTACATTTTAAAAATAAAACTCCGTATCAGGAGTCTTAGGAACGGCAACATCCTAGACTTCATTGCTTTCTTGGCAAACATGGGTAAAATGCAGCCATTTCCTGGAATCTTACTCATTCTAGGGGAAGAGAAAAATAAAAAACACAATTAAGGGAGGGGGTGATATTTTATTACAGAGCCTGCCTTTTATTTTGTACAAATATAGCCATACAGAGAAAGACTCCTTTTTCTTTTCAATACCTATTCTGATTTCCTAGGCATATTAATGTTCTGCAATTCACTGAAGAAGCTAATTTTTATTTTTTGGAATTAATTGAGCTGAAAGCTGGATTCATGACAGCCCATCCCCTTGGTGGCCGGCACAGAAACCGAGGACAGACGGCCATTTCAACTTTACTAGCCTGACATCCTGCATAATCAATGCATGTCAGCCACAAAGACTGGCTGCCTGTGTTCATGCCCATTTGCTAGTTGGCTGAGTGCCCACTCACAAATTGGGATGCCAGTTCCACTAGGGCACAAGTGTCAACAAAAGATCACTTCAAACGAGAAGCCTGCTCTGTTTTGCAAGACCCATCATTTTGTTTAGAAAAAAAGAAAGAAAGAAAGCAAAAGGTTTATGGTGGTTCATCTCATACTGCTGACAAACTGCTATTTACATCCCATCATACCTTTGGTTTCAAAGGACATTTTACTTAATGACTTAATGCAATCTTCTGTATCCTTTAAATTTGACTTTCAATCTCTGCATTTCCAATAAGGCAAAAAGATAAGGCGTGTCAATCCTGAGAGTCACTGAAAATGTCCATTTCCTTTATTCCCACTGCATGCATCAGAGATGGGAGGAGTAAGCAAAGCCTTATCCCGTGCACGATGTCTCGAGACACTAATTATAGTGGTGACTAGTTCGCCCAACAAAATGCAAATACATTCTTTAATATTCAATTAATTCAGCAAATATTGGTTAGCTGCCAGGCACCCAGTAGGAATTGATCTCACTGCCTCGAGTCTTTTCTCTTTCAATTGAGTCTACATTCTTGCTGTTATATCAGTCACTCTCACTAAAGTATGGTTCCTATGGTCACACTCAAAACACCCTCAAGGTTTGCTACTGACCTCCAAATTATAGCAAGCATTTTCTATAAGAGAAGACCCTTTGCATTTTACAACATTTTTGTTTCCATCAGTTCTTATAGGTTCTCAGAAGAGCGAAACTAAATGTTGAAAAGTTTTCTTCCTCTATGCCTTGACTTCATTCTGTCTATGTCTTTCCTTATCCTCCAAATGCTGACATTTTCAATCCTTTGGAACAGATCAAATCCAACCCTGCAAGTTCTACCGTGAGGCAGCATCAACCAGAGGCATTTACTAAACTTCCCTCCTTCAGACTTGAGGAGAAGGTAGCCTCGTCCCTAATTGTGTTGCGTGTGACCAAATGCTGAAAGAAACGGAGGACGCACGTGGCATTCAACTGGGTACTGGCGGCTCTTCAGCCGGAGCTCAGCGTGTAAGCTCTATCACTTCTCCTGCTTTCTTCCACTTTGCAGGGAGCTTCCCTGCCTTCATTCTGTGCACCATTGTCCTTTCTCTGGACATTTATAACACTTAATCCACGCCATTCTGGAGACTTTAATTGCCTTATAACTTGTATTATTCAACAATTCATTAAAGATTTAGTGAGCAGCTCAATCATTTTAATGGCAAATGAGAATGATAATAATGGAGAGGGAAGAGGGATAAAAAGAAGAACAGCCGGCTTTTCTGATCCCAGTATGTATCAGAACTGTACCAAATGCCTTCAGGGACTGTTAGCTTGGACCACTCAAACATACCTCTGAAGAAGATATTATTATCTCTGAAATGGAGATAAAGAAACTGAGACTCGATAACGTTAAGGAACATTCTCAAGATTGTAAATTAGTTATTAGGTGAGGAGTCAAACCTGCTCCTACTTTCATATATCATGTATATGTATTTTCCTACTATGTGCCCAACGGTTCTATCTCTTTGGTACTCAGAAGGAAACAAAGCAGAGAGAAATCTCAGCCCAGGAGGAACAGAGTTCTAATACCAGCGTCAAGAAGTCAAACAGAATATGCAGAATATGCAGAATGTTAGAAGGTGAGATTGGGAATGAGAATCAAGCCGAGGAAGTGAAATCAGAACCACCAGGCTCAGAGGCTGGGTTTCCAATTCTAAATGTGGAGTGTGGTCAGCGTAGGTTTCCCGGAGAGGAAACTTGAGAAAGGACGAAAGCAAAATGGTTGAAAACAAAATGTATTCTGGGCAGAAGGAAGAGTAAGTTCAAAGTCCAAGGTGAGAACAATCCTGCTCCATGACAAGGTAAAAAGAATCAACACTAATTGTTTGATGTTTCTTCAGCATTTCTCCCCAAATCAAAAACAAACAAAAGAAATCACACTTTACGCAAATGGCAAGTAATACTGAGAGGTATGTGTCAAGTACTCTTGTTAGTGATTTTCAAGCCTTTGCAGTCAACGCTATCAAGATTAGTGAGGTAAAGACTCTTGTTATTCCCACCTGGGATGAGGAAAATGTGGCAACATGGGCTTTAAGAGCTGCACCTCTGCTAATCCAAGGCAGGACATCTTCAGAGTCCTGTTCTGAGCTACAAATGGAGCTCGTTAGCTGTCACTGGAAAGAGTATTTCAGGTCACAAATGTATCACAGTACGTGCCCTGTTCCCTTGGTGGTGGGCATGTTGTTTTCAGATTTGTTATTAAATGCGATGCTCTTGTGATCTTTTTGTATATATGTGTGGTACCTATGTAAGTGCTCCTCTAGGTTATAGACTTTAGAGCAGAATCATTAAACCAGAGATCAGGTGCAGAAGACAGCAGACGTAACAGCCCTTTGTGATAGGAGACAGAAAGATGAGTGCATTTCATGCCATTTCCCACCCTGCCCAGGATCACTTACTATAATTGAGATTTCATTATTGCATAAGGTAATTCATGAATCCTCTATTTAACATTTTACATTTTTCTAAAATTATTTTTATTATTGCATTTAGCTTTTTATAACTATCACTACAAAATTATTTAGTTCTATTTTGAAGAGATATTATTGCTGTTTTTTAAAATAATAATGTAGAAGTAAGACAGAGTAGATATGTTTCAAAGTACTGAATGGAACTGGGCATGGTGGCTCACACCTGTAGTCCCAACTATTCTGCAGGCTGAGGCAAGAAGATCACTTCAGCCCAAAATATCAAGGCTGGCATGAGCAACATAGTGAGACCCCATTTCAAAAAAAAAAAAAAAAAAAGCAAAGACCAAAACACTGAATGAAATTAAATGGTTTATATACTGATTATACTGATTTTTTAGAATTAAAAAATATAGTATATGTTTATAGTATATAATGATTACATTCATCATGGGGAATTGGTAGTTCACCCACATAACTAGATTATTTGGACTACTAAAATAACATTTCAAATATCATTTAAGAATTTAAGGAATAGTTCCTTTTTCTGTTTATTTCTGGTTTCAATGCACTGTTGTCTGATAGTATGCATGGGATAATTCCGATTCCTTTGCATTTAGTTAATCATGTTCTGTGAGCTAGTATGTGGTCTATTTTGGGGAAAGTCCCACGTGCAGCTGAGAAGAATATGTATTCTGATGTTGTAGGGTGGAATACTCTGTATACGTCCACTAGATTCATTTGTTTAAAAGTTTGGTTTAGTTCTGATATTTGATAGAGTGCGAAATGAACTGAGAATATTAAGTTCTATAATTCCAGTTTATATATTATGTATATATCATCTGTAGCAACTAAATATTGTATTACTTGTAATATTTATTATGAATCCTGTTACATATTTGTGTTACATTTAACATACAGTCATTCCTTGGTATTTGTTGGAGATTGGTTCTAGGACCCTCGTGGAAACCCAAAATCTATGAACACTCAAATCGCTTATTTAAAATGGCTATGGACATCCTCTCATTCAGTTTAAATAACTTCTAGATTATTTAAAATAATTGTACAATGTAAATACTATTTGAATAGTTATGCTGCATTATTTAGGGAATAATAAGATGAAAAATAAATGTACATCTTATGTACAGATGTAATTAAAATTTTTTTTGATCAGCATTGCTGAATCAGTGGGTGAAGTCCATAAATACAGATGGCCCACTACAATGATTAATACATATTTGCATATAAAATGTATACATGTGTTTAATGTAAATAAAATTTTATAATTTATTCTTGGATTTACATGGCAAGAGTAACATCTCTATCTATATATAACTACCTACATGTATATATTTAAAGTCATTACTGTACGTTCATTATAACAGTGGCCCCACTTTTCTGCCATTCCCTCAGCACTCTGACTCTGGAGCAGCTACCTCTAAGAAGTCTTTTTACTCATTGATACGTGTTTTGTTAGTTTTTGTTTGTTTGTTTTGTTTTGGTTTGTTTCTTATTTTAGCAGTACATTGACCAAGAGAATTCAGTGGAATTTACATTGTGTTGGTTCCAAACCTGGAACTCTAGAGGACTTTCATGTTCTTCCTTTCTTAGAATCCTGGTCCTCACGTGAGAAGAACCAACTAGACTGGCCTGCTGGAGGGCAGAAGAGCACGCGGAACTGAGAGCATTCCAAGCTACGACTCTCCAGACCAACCATGCAACAAAGAGCCCCTCGTTGAGCGCAACTGCCCCATTGGCTCATGACTGATGCGAAAATGAGCTCACCGGACGGAGATTAACCACATCCAGGTAGGTCAAAAAATACCTTGCAGTGGTTTTCTTTCCACTGGGATTTCATTTCTAAGTCTAGATTTTTAGACTTTTAGCAAGAGCTAATTAATGAAGCAATTTCTTTGAGTGTTGGAATTAGAGTGATTCAGTGTCGTATCTATTTTTCGTTTACATTTCTACCAATGAGCATTTATAAGTATTACATTTTACATAAATGAGCACATCCTACATTTTTGAAAAATGTTTTAAAAATTCTTCAGAGATATGTTCTCGTGGTTGGGACAATGAATAGTTTTTAAAAATATCTTTCACGTTAAGCATGTGCTATTTTGAGAGGACCAACAGTATTCATACATACACAGATACTAACTGTGAAGCTGCTACGCACATTGTATTAAATGCTGAGATAAACATGTTAGGCAATTCCCTGAAAAATCACTACCATGGCATGAACATGACCTGAAAAGTGTAAGTTTGGGGGAAAAAAAAAAAAAAAACAAAAACAGCCTTACAGGAGTTTTAGGAAACCTTACAGGAAATTCAAACCCGTCTAGAAGATCGGGTTGTAAAACTACATACGGTAGTGACCAGTGGTGGGAACACTGAGGTGCAGGAATATTTTAAATATGATGGAGAAGCTAAAGTAAAAGGGAGAATGGATAAGGACATAGAAAAACTTTGAGTAGAGAGTAGGAAACTTGGAAGAATTTGCTTCAGATGACTTAGATTAGAATAAAAAAGGAAACACTAAACAAGTGATATCTTCAGAGTACTGGACCTCTAATCAGTCTGTTATAATGTAACAGTGTGTGGGCAGATGCGGGGTGTGAAAGGCGGCCTCTGGCTAGGAGTCCAGATCGAGATGTTGACAGTCTGCTGCTTTGTCAGCAAGGTTTGTAACTTCCAGGAGGAAAAAAAAAAAAGTGTACAAGTTCAGACCATCACTTAAAAGTATTAGGAATGCACTTGAGTCCAGAGAGCAAATATTGCCGGTAATCACTTTTTCTTTTTCTTTCTTTTTTTATTCCCAAGAACATGTATTGGTGCACTGTATACATAGTAATTACATTCATTGTAATTAATTTGTACCTGTATATGATACTTCTTGTTCCCCACCTTGTCCCTATTCCTCCCTTCACTTTCCCTCCCTTCCCTATTTACAGGAGCTTTATTTACATTTTTCCACTTTTTCCCTTTCTTTTCTTTTTCCTTTCCTTCTTTTCCTCCTCCTGCCTTTCTAGTTCTCCTCCCTATTGTATCTTTCTTTTACTTAGTATGTATTATAGTTCTGTGTCCTTATTTATGTTTATGGTTTCTCATAACAGAGAAACAATTCAATATGTACTTATGAGTGTTTGATTTATTTCACTTAAGAGTATATTCTCAAGGTACATCCATTCACCTATTAAATATCCCAAGTTTATCCTTTTTATGGCCTAGTAATACTCCATGGTATAGAAAAACTACACCTTCTTTAGCCACTCATTATTTGTTGGGCATTTGGGTTGTTTCCAAGACTTAGCTATTACAAACTGTGTTGCTATAAACATGGTTGTACATATATCACTGTGATACGACGTTTTTAATTCTTCTGTGATCACTCTTCCTACAATATAGACCTCCTCATTCTTAACAAGGTATCCAACAATCCTTTCTTGATCTCTCTTCTTACTTTTCTTCCACCTCCACACTTCCAGTGCCCCGGCTTCAACAAACTGGACTATAGTGCCGTGTATCTAACACTCAGGTTCTATTTGATGCTTGTATATGCTGAATCCGAGGTAGTAATCCTTCCAGTTAGTACTGTAGCCTCATAATTTCCCAACTGATGGAAGTTGCAGGCTGAATTAGTTCTCGTTAGCATTGCTTGTCGCTGCAGGCATACTTCCGAAGCATGTTTACCACTAGATCCCCTCCCCACTTGAAGAGAAGATAATGAGAGAGAAAGGAGATAAAAAGAACAGATAAATAAGAGTTACTCCTCTTGAGTGAATGAATAAAATGATCAGCTCAGTACAGAACTGTTTCTTGCCATATCCTTCCTAGAAGAAGAAAACCTGAAACAGGTTGCCTGGTTATGGGTGATTCATAAATATTTCTGTTTCTCCTTTTGGGGCCTACTGGCAACACATGGAAATGGGAAAATCCTTTTTGAGTATCGTTTATATTATCTGTATCCAAAAGTTTGTTCAGTCACACAGTCAAAGGAATCTGTACTCACAGGATGCATAGAAAATAATACTTATACCAATTTTGTTTCTTAAGTTTCATTTTATCCTTTATCATTTTCTCATCTGTAATGCAATATTAGTAGTAACAGTGGAGTGTTCATATGCACCATTAAGTCAAGGAATATTCAGAGCCCAATATAGACATGGGGTGCTATGGTTTGAATGTGTTGCCCCAAAAATTCAGGTTGAAACTTAATCCCCAAAGCAAGTATTAGTATTAAGGTGGGTGGCCTTTATGGGGTGACTAGGCCGTTCACAAGGTTAATGTCTTATAAAAGTCCTCGAGGGAACTGGCTAGCCCCTTTCTGACAGTTCTGTACTCCACTGGGGGAAGATGTAACCACAAGGGCCCAGCTCGGAAGCAGAAAGTCCCCACTAGGCACTGAGTCTGCCAGCATTTTGATCTTAACTTGTTTCTAGCTGAAACTGTCCATTTCCATTCTCAGGCATTTTACTACAGGAGCATAAGCAGACTAAGGACCTGGCAAACCTCAGGTTCCTAGGAACAGATGAAAAAAGCAAAGTTTTTATGGGCAGAAAGAAAAAAACAATAGACACCTGTAATGTTTTCTCTTCTATAGTGAGTAACCTCATGTTTGCCTCCACTTGCATGTGTGAACTCTAAACTGGTATTAGGCATTCATGTTCACTATACTATTATTTCTACTTTTGAGTATTGGAAAGTTGTTACAAAATGTAAATGAAAAACAAAAATATTTAGATGAATAGTAGCTAACCACAGAGACAACGTATCAATCTCAAAATCCTCAATGGGGTGTCAGGTTGTCAGAAATACTCCTCAAAGGCCCACAACTTCGTAATTTATTCAAAGTCATACACATGGAAGGACGTGAAGCTGCCCTTGTGTGGAGTGTCCCACCTCTGTGATCGGGCATGATGCTCTTTCTTTTCTGGGTAGCCAGAGGGTCTCGATGTGCATCCATTTATAAATCTGCTTTATAGAGAACTTGCTCATCATTTGAACTTGAAACAGTTACCTTCAACATATTAAAAATAAGCAAAACTCTGTATTTTTATATCTTGACTCACAGTATGCCCAGAAGTTGCCTTAGAGAGGAAAATGGTAGGAGATAAAATTACAGAAAGAGTTTTTCATTTCCAAGCATACCTAGAGTTTCTTTTATATCTTTTAAGATGTGCTCTGCAAATACATTCGGATTTTCTCCATAAAGAAATAATCTGAACACTACAAGCTTTCAGATGTGCTATCAATGGAATTAATCTCTCAGCCCTTTAGAAACCTATCCTGGGTCGCCTTATTTCTGATTTTAATTTGTGATTTTTCCTGTTGCTCTATATACATAATATAATTCACTCATGTACGGTTATATGGAGCAATAAAGGAAGCATTGTTACATAAATAAGTATAATTTTGCATCCACTAAGTCAATAGACAAGACATTTTTGTTTGCAGGCAAATTCATCATTGCTACTGATACTGTACACCATTTGAATGTGAAGCTTCTCTTTGCTTTAAACTCTTACAAAAAAGTTGAAAAAAAGTTAGCAAGACCAAAAGAAATATTATTTTCTTCTGTTCTAAACATTTTTCAGGTGTGTATTGATTGGAAACCAACTCAGCAAATTAATTAAGACTATAAGCTTTCCTCTTTCCCTTAGGTTCAGATCAAATTTACCAATTTGGTTTTTCATATATTTTATGCGGATGCTGTAAACATCAGAGAAGGCCTGAACCCCCAGGTACCCTTTAATTTTTTCTGGAGTAATGATGATATATGTACCAGAAATAGCTCCTGTGTGCTACCTTAGTTGCCCACAGCAAGTGACGGGTGAGAATCACGGAAGGCCCACAGGCACTGGGACCCCAAGCGCTACCGTCATTCTCCGGCATTTTCTCGAGAAATCCACAGGAAGAACGCTGAAGGGGCCCATATGAATGATTCTTATTCATCAGTGCCACTAGATTGTTTTGTTTATTAAAAAAAATCTACTTTTCTTAAAACAATTGACAAAAAAAGAAAAAAGAGTTTGTGAAACCAACCCAAATATTTGATTTTGCAGCACAAAAAGACTTTTTTGCATTTAGAAGTATACTTACTAAAGCTGAGCAAATTACTGTGTGTTATATTCAAAGGCAAATATTATTACAGCCTACCGTAGCCAGTTTTCTCTCTCTGGGCTCTTGTCCTGAGTGCAGCTGAAGAAAGAAGCCAACGGGAAGCAGTGGGGGAAGAGAGCCAGGTGGGTTTATTAGAAAGAACCGAAAGAAAGCTGCCACTTATTGGGAAGAGTTCCACAAGGGGGACCCCGCCGCGGCACCTCAATTTAGCAGCTGATGAGCAGCTTTTGGTACAAAAGGGACCAATGAAGTACAGAAATGCAGGGTCACTTTTTTACTCCTTTGTCTTTTGGGCTCCAGTTAGGCTTTGTTCCTTCTGTTCCAATTTCACTAGGATGCTTATGCCACCCTGTCTTTAGTTTATCCAGGCCCTTGCACTTTGTCCCTTTATCGCCTGGTCTCACTATCTATACAGTGAACATACTTCTATGATAAGAAAAGACAGTAAGAGGAAACCATAGTCAGAGAAGGGACGGGGCTCTTTGCTACAATTAGGAGCCTACAAAAGGTATGAAAATATCCCTGTAGCATGGGCTATGGGGCTTTGCATCCCTGAGATTAAATGTGCACATATATTACACAGAGCATGCAGTCCAAGAGACCAGAAGAAAGAAGCCTATTCCAAGTACAAATCGTTCTCATTTATTTAATCCAGTAAAGCCAGTCAGTCTGAGACATGTCGTAAAAGTCTGCATTACTTCCAGATGCACATGTATTCTTTCCCACAGTATCGACGTGATGTCAGACCAAGACCATGGAGGGGTCCACGGTCTGATGATCATTTCTCACCTGCAGTAAACAGTAACTGCATAAGACTGTTTCCACAAAGAGGAAAGGGAGAAGAAAAGGACATCGGTTCAGAGGCTACAGCACATTAAATATTCATTCCAAAGCTTCATGGGTAAGAAGGCAAACTCAGAAACCACATTTTCTGAGCCTTAATCTTAACTCTGAGTCATCCTAGACTTACGCAAGTTACCTGAAGTCTCTGCGTCTCAGCAGGAAAATACATTTCATCTTTACTTAAACTGTTACCAACCACTTAGCTTCATACGTTCAGGTTCTTTTGCTTCTTGGTGACCAAATCAAAGGAACCCATTTATTTTGGCAAAAAAGGAAAGTGGATTTATTCAAAGTTAGCTCCAAGTAGATGGAGGGGTCCATTGTCCATTTGCCTCAAATCACTATCTCATACTGTACAGGTGCGTTATAATCTTTTATAAAGCAAGGATGAGGGATGGAATACAATGAGGCAATGGACATGGTCAAGTTTATTTCATCCTTTCTTAGACCAAAACCTCTCCCTTCCTTACCTAAAGAAATTAGACTTAGCCTTCTGGCCCTGGCATCTGCATATTCTCTCCTTTCATCTGGACTGAGGAGAGGGGAGGTAGCTGTTTATGTCCTTGATCTAAGAAGTTTTGGAGAAGCCATTTATCTCTAAACAACAACAAAAATCTAACTTTTAAAGTTCCATTTTCGGTGCTTTGTAATACCACATAAGATTGTTGCATGGGTTAAATGAGTTGCTACACAGCAAAGACTTAAAATACTGCCTGACATGCAGATAGATTTCAATAATCGACATCACTATTATTCGAATCCAGCCTAATCCCTTTCTTCAGCCTTTTCCTTTCAGATATCAAACTGCGGAGGTGACATGTATTGGAAAAGATTCATCCTTTCCCAGAAAAGATGAATTTCACAAACTAGGAAACATCCAAGTGGACACCATGGTTGTCTAGCATTAGACATGGGAGAGAAGAGCCTAGGAAATAATAGACTCTAAAGAAGCACCAAGAAAGCCTCGGGGTGCTAAGAGACCTGGAGGGAGAAAAAAAGAGACGTTTTGAATACTGGTAGAAATTAGAAGAGAATATAAGGAAAGAAACAGCTTCCCAACCAGGAGCAACACGGGCAGAAACCAAACTGTCTGTGCAGCTGGGAATCAAAGATCGTCGTCATTTTCCCTCGTTTGTTTTCAAGTTTGTCTTTTGTTTTTTCTTATGGTGTGAGTGAGGGTTGGAGAAGGGGTGAGGGTCTTACTCGTTTTTAATTCTGTCTTGAGAATCCACTCCCGCTATAATTCTTCAGGAGAACAGCGGCCACCAAAGGAAACAAAAATAGCCACAACATTCTCAGACCTGAAGGATCTTTCTAAGCAACATCCAGACAATATAGGAGGACTAGCACAGGAGGTTGTAGTACTGGAATTTTTCCCTTATTAAGCCATCACTAAAAAATAAATGGAAATGGAGCTTGTGTTGATGTCTTTCCACAAGTTATTGACTGGAAAGCACCAGGGCAGAGATTATTTCCGGCAACTAGCTTTTTGCTGTGACAGATAATATTCAAAACAGCTTATTATCATTTGCTTCCTTTCCATGTTAAGAAATGGCCAAGAATAGTCACATCCTTCTAAATAATTACCAAATATCTCATCATCTGGAATTCCGTGAAAGACATCAAAGTGAATCATAAACTTAGAAAACTTTTTTCAACTATATTATGCTTGGCTACTCCTGTCACTACCATTTTAATAATCAGACTTTTCACCAGATATAGTATTTCTTTTCTTTTTTTTTTTTTTTTTTTTTTGTGGTGCCAGGGATCGAACTCAGGCCCTTGTGCTTGCAAGGCAAGCACTCTAATCACTGAGCTAAATCCCCAGCCCTGGATATAGTATTTCTTCTCGTGGTTTTTCTTCTTAAAAGAAGAAAAGTAGAGCATTTTTTACAACTCATTGTACATATTCTGAGTGTCCACTCCATTTCACCAGCTTCAAGAAAATTCTTATGAACTAAAACCTTTTTCCAGGCACTAGACTTTCCATATAACCTGACAATTCGCCTGGGGCTAAGGGCTGTTCTCTGTGGTTCATTTGTTGCTTATTTATAGCTAAATTAATATAACCCAAACTTACCAGTTACTGGTCATGGTACATTATCTTTTCTCTACCAGGGCTTCAATAAACGTGAAAACCCCCCACACTGGTAAGAAGTATATAAGAGCTTCAGGACTGTAGCTTCAAAAATTATGTATTCAATTGTCTGAATTATATCCTAATTCTTTTCTCTCCTAACATTCTATAACTACAACATCCCCATGAAACAAACTTTTTTTTTAAAAAAAGGAAATTTAAATGACTCATGTGAAAAATATTTTGGATATTTTAGCTAAATAAAATATTTATTCTTAGCATCCTGCTTTGTATCATCACAAAAATTTAAAAAAAAAATCACATCACTAACCCTCCCACAGCAAATAAACTACTTTTAGATTCCCAAAATGACTTTTATTATCTATTTTAAATATATTTTGATATGACAAAAATCATATCTCAAGGCAACAAGGGCAAATTAAAGCAGCCTTACTCAACCATGTACTTCCCGCATGATGTTTCTGCCTTTGGAGCCAGCCAACCATGTACTGAACTCCTTGAAATTATCAACAAAGTTAAAATTCTCATTTGAAGGGGTCAGGTATTGTGTCCCAGTGACAGAAAAGCTATCAGAAAATTGGCATCTAAGAAGTGGTATTTTTGTCGTGTGGTGGACTTACTGTGGTCGACTTGAGCCAGGACGCCCAGCTGGACTGAGTTGGTGTGATTCTGGGCGCGGAGGATCCACCTGAGGATTGTAGCTGACACAGCATAAAGCAGAACGGGAGCAGAAGCCAGTTGGCGGGCTGTTTCCCGGGAGAAGCTCTGCTGCGGCTGGTTCTCCTGAAAGGAGCTCGGGGCCTTGCTGTCATCGAGGATGGCTGCTGTTGCTTCGGGGGAGCTCTGTTCTTCATCTCTGCTGTGAGCAGTGCGTCCTGGTTCCAGTATAGATTTCTTTAGCCACCATCTGCAGACATGGACCTACATGGGACAGTGCTGTGGGCTCCCAGACCTTGTTTGGATCTTTTGGGTCTCCAGTGCCTAGCTAGACATTCGGCACCCTTCCTGCGTTTGGCTTATGGATGAATATTGTAACTTACAAATGTCCTGTATTAAATCTGCTCTCTTGGAAACCACTGGCTCTAAAAAGTAAGAAATACATGTTGTGACTGTACTTGACTATGTGGTTTAGAAGCTTTTGGTACTGATTTGCAGGAGAAGTTTAGAAAGGTTTGGAGATGTGAGGCAAAGGAGCCTTACAATGTTGTTAGCAGTACTGGTTTAGTCATTATGGTCAGAGATCAGAGGACCAGATGTTGCTAGGAATACAGACAGTAAAGCCATATTCAGGAGGTTTCGGTTGAATACAAAGACCCCATTGCCAGGCGGACTGAAAACCATGTGTGTTAGCATCTGGCAAAAAAATGTTTGTCTCCATTTGCCCATGTTCTGAGGCTTTTCAGGAGACTGAGATTAAAGGTGGTGAAGTAACTGATGTGATAGATGAAATGTCTAGACACTTCAACATTCAGGCTGTGGCCTAGCTATTGCTGGATACTTTTAGCCAGGTTTGTAATGAAAAGTGGAAGTAAAAAGCAGAGCAAAAAATTTTGAAAAACTTATATTTTGGCCTAGAAGGAACAGTGTACAAACTTGGGACCAAAGGAGATGTGACGAATGAAGAGGCTAGTGCAATTAAAAGGAAACCAAGTACTTTGAACAAGGCCAAAAGAAAGATGTTCTGAGAGAGCTCCAGAATCAGCAAGACTCCACCTATCATATGTTCAAAGATACAAAAGTATAAACTTTTCATTTGAAAAGAGATTCTCCAGGCTCCCTGCTCAAGAAGGGCCTCCTAGGAAATTTGTTCCCTGGGATTTATTTCACCATGGTTGGTCATCCATGCACTTTGAGGCCCCTGCAGCCATGATCCAAGAACCCTGGATACTGCATTTGCTGTGGCACATCTTGGCATCATCACCTGTTGTTGGTTTGTCAAGCATGCAGCATGGAAAGGTTGTGGGATCGAGGAGACTTTGTCCCAAATTTCACAGTAAGGCCTGAGAGGGAAGTTCATGAAGCTGTGGAAATGGGACCAAAAGTACAGAAGTGTATCTAGGAAGTCAGAGATGCCAGAAATGTGGAATGTCTGATGAGGAACACTTCAGGCTATGAACAGAGCCATCTCAAGAAAGAAGGCCTGCGACTAGTGCTGGATGACAGAATGGAGCTATAGGACATTATGTTTGCCCTGCTGGGTTTTGGTCTTGTTTGGTCCGTTTCTTTTCCCTCTCTCTACTTCTCCCTTTTAGGATGGTAATATTTACATCATGCCATTGTACCTTAAGATTATGTAACTTCTTTTTTCTTGTTTTTTTTACAGAGGTGCACAGCTAAGTGTTTGCCTTTAATCTCAAAAGAGACTTTGATATGAGCTTTTGAAAAATGCTGGAGCTGTGAATATTTGGGGAAGGGATTAATGCACTTCTTGTTTGTTTGTTTGTTTTTTGAGACAGGGTCTTGCTATGTAGTTCAGGCTGGCCTTGAACTCACTATGCAGCTCAGACTGGCCTCAAACTCGCAGCCCTCCTCCTGCCTCAGCCTCCCAAGTGCTGAGATTACAGGTGTATTCCACCATGACTGGCTTGCACTTCTGTTTGTATGTAGGATAGTTGTATCATGTTAGGAGTAATTATGAATTTGCTATTGTATTGGATGATTAAGTGCGGTTTAAGGAGATGTGTTTGGGTGTCAAATTGACAAGGAGCAGGATATAGATATTAGGGTGGAGTGCCAATTTGATTAGCTGTGGTTTCCACTGAGTGGATTACACTTTTGTTTGTGTCTGGGTGGGTCATGGAGGTGTGGCCTTGGGGTCCATATTTGATCCCTCACCCTACTCCCCCGGCACCGTTTCCCTGCTCTGTTTCCCTGTCACCATGAACTAAGCAGCTTTGCTCTGCTTTGTCCTTTTTTCCATGATGTTTCTGCCTTGGAGCCAACCAAACTGACTCCTGAAAGATTTAGCTAAATTAAAATTTTCCTTTTCTAAATTGAGAGTGTGTAGTATTGTGTCCCAGTGACGGGAAAGGTGACTAAAATGTATGGGAAGTGCTTGTCTTTTTACGTCATCCTAAGGATTCTGAAGATCATAAGAAAGAAATGGCTCAACTCTCAGATTCTGGTGTCCTTGATTAAGGCAGAGCACTTGGCCCCCTAAGAGCAGCTTCCAGTCGAGTCCTTCCAGGGCAGACCTCAGCATATTTCTCTGCCATCTAGCAGCCATGCTCTCACCCTTTCCAGTGGAAACCATATATCAGTCCTGGTGCTGGCAGGGCGCTCCCCCAGAATTACTCTACTTCAACCCTCTGGGCAGTGGCTACCTTCTGTTTTTTCCTATATTTGCTCACCCAGTCCCTTGTTAGAATTAGTAATTATTTCCATTGAACTTTGTCTGCCCAAATGTTTGTTTATGTCTCCTGGTTAGATCATCACTGACTCAGAATTGGTGCTGGGAGAGGTCCGATGAACAGACTCGTAATTATGGGATTTGGGGACGGGTTTGGCCTCTGGGCTTGAGCTGCACGCTAAGCTCCTTGGCAGTGGGAAATGGACGTTACTAAGCCGCTGCTCGCAGTGGTATCACCATTAATCAGTCTGTCAGCTGTGGTGGACGGTGATAAGGTAGTTGACAAGGTGGCAACTGAAGCACGTGCCTGAGAACTCAAGTCCCTGCTGCTTGTTGCCCTTATGACAGAACTCCAAGGATACTAAAGTACTGGGGATGGAGAGGTTCTTCTGAGGGGACTTGAGTGTCTACAGAAAGAAAGTGAAGAGTGTATCTTCAGTTCGTATCAAAGCTTGAGATTAAAATATCTTACTAAGTACAGTTATTGACTGCTATTGCTGAAAATAAGTTTAACATTTAATTATGCAAAATTATTTGATATTACAATGATATTTGAATTCACAGTATCACAAGTTTCTTATGTGAATATCAAGACATTGACTGGGAAAGCATGAGACCATGAAAGTTTGACTAGTGACATCTTGTTGGACCTAAATGACATTCTTGAGCCCTAAAAGTCATTTTAAGCCTCTTTTTCCCTACAATGCCTAAAGGCACTAGCCTTCCTGTGCTAGAAAACGCTGTGATAAGCTCACCTGAGTCAGACACATTAAAAGAGGGTGCAGGTTCTCTTCAAACCCACTCTACAGAATTCTTCACGCCGCCACTCGACCCATAACTGTGATGAAATCTCAGCATAGTCATACAGAAGAGATTCACATTAGGGCCAGTTGACACATTCAAAAATCCTTCAGAGCTTTGCTTACTTACATTGGCATAAACTTGGAGGAATACATATAGTAATGGATTCTACGGGTCTTAGACCAAGGGAAGTAATGGTGGATCTAGCTAGACTGTACAAATAATGATATAACTCTACCAACTAGATGGTATAGATTTAAGGTATTATCACATGAGCTGGAGGTGGCTGTGAGAGTTTGGTTGCCTGGGTCGCTGAAACTTGGACTTAATGATGGCCTGGTGTTAATGACATTGGCTGTTCTGGAACACGATGTGGGAGGGAATTCAGAGATTTAAGGGTATAAGCATGTTAGAAAGGATGTATTATGTGCAACCTTCATATCCATCCCCAACTACACGTCACAAGAATATCCAGATAGTGCTTCTGCAATGAAGCACTGAGAAGCACATCAGAGAACACAGCTTTGAAAACACTGTCCTTGCTCTCCTTTATAAGCCAGGTATACAGGAGAAACTTTAAGTAACATGACAGGTAGCTTAACTAAAATAAAATTCGAGGAAAATGTGGGTGGAGAAGTATATGATAAGACCTGAAGGAAACTGGATAATAAGTCTGCAGTGCACATGAAAAATTACAAATTCCCAAACTAAGACATGATAAGTGAGGATGTAAAGAACAAAAAGGATGTAAACAGCATTTGGTCAGAAGACTATGTACTATTTAAACTTCCATCTAATGCAGAGCATGAGAAGGAGAGAATGCAAACTACTTCCAGTTTTCTTGTTTTTATTGGGAGATAGTGAGAATCATGGTATGATTCAGAGTGGTTTAAAATACAGGACACAGATTGTTTTCTAACAAATAGAATAAATTTTTTTAGGCGTATGTTGGGTTTATGAGTCCATAAGGCAGAAGGTTATACAGGTAAAGGTGGGGAATTCTACATGTAGTTGTGGATTGCAAAAAAAAAATCTGACCTTGAACTGAAGTTTTAAGCATCTTCAATGTGTAGGTTGAAGTCTTAGACATATACGAGATAATCTGAGTAAAAAGAAAAGAGACGCCAAAAAAGACAAACCCAGGAAAGCAATATTTAATTTGTGGACAGAGGAAGAGAAAACCGAGCATATAGAGAAGGAACAAAGATAAATCTAAGAGGAAAAACAAGAGAGAGCTAAACAGAGGATGGACAACGGTGAAAGCATCATGAAAAGTTCAAAGAATAAAAGCGAAAGCAAGTTGGGCATGTCCTTGGAAGAATATTGGTACCCACAGCTGGTCATAGGGAACCAGAGACAGATTTTATAAGTGAGAAGTGTTTCGGAGACAAGAAAATAGAGATGCTGTGGAAGACACTGTTGGGTCAAAGTGAAATTTCCTCAGTCTCCTTCTTAACCGTGTCTATGTTATAATCTAAAACAACAAATATCTACTATCCAAATCCTTTTGCAAATGGGTATCACCACTTATAGGCAATAAACTATGAAAAATAGCTGTAGTGAGTCTTCATGGAAAGATACTTTTCTCCCAGATGAAGATAGTTACCAGGCAAAGAGGAAAATGGGCACTATATGGACGGCGATTGATGCTAAATCTGCTTCTGTTTGGATCCAGTTGTGATGCATACATAGCAGCAGCTATATTGACATCATGAAATGGCAAACCAGCAGATGAAAGGACATGTAGAGGATGATAATTCTGTGAGATGGAAAAAGAGCATTAATCTTTCAGCACATCAGTACTCAATACCATACAATTCTAACTCCAGATTTTTTATTATTTCAAAGTGATAGAGCCCTATTTGCGTGAACCTGCTTGGTCAGGATTTGTGTGTTTTGTTTTGTTTCTTACAAGTTGTAATGTAAAGACTTTCTAGAGACCGTAAAGGAGATTTTCTTTAAGGATCATAGAAAATTAACTCAGGGATCAGGAGGGCTGGAAATTTGATGTTTTTTATATAAAGAGAGTTGGATATTTTACATTTTTTCATGTTAAGAAAGGACACATCTGTGCTAAGTTTTAAACAGAAAAGAAGGAGTCAATGGAGAAGAAATGACGGTATAAGAAAGAAAAAAAAAAGATAGAAACGGGTCTCAGATAAAATTAAGTGACTGATGGTACAGGTGAAGAGATTAGCCTCACACAGATGGAGCAAAACTTCCCTTCCCCTGGGGAGACGGAGACAAATGGGGAAAAAGTTGGAAGGAAAAGGCAGAGGAAACCTGCGAGAATTGTCATCTGATGGCTCTATAGTATTCCCTAGAGAAGCCAATTTTGCATTCAGTTCTGCTTACCAGCCTAGAATTTCTCCTCCACCCCGCTTAGAATCATAACTGATCACAAAACGAATCTCAGCTAGGTTAGCGATGGATTAATTTCTCTCACCTCTCTCCTTCCCCGAAGCTACTTTGCATTTTAGTGCAGGATTTATTGAAAAGAATAAATCTACTGGTGAAATTGCAGGCAGACACTAGGAAGAGCGATTTCAAGGACCTTCAAACCAGGCCTGTAATAGGTAGTGACCTACTTAGCCTCCAGGTAAGACAAATCCTGCCAAAGGACTCAACGTGTGCTTCTGAACTGTCCAGGAATTTAGAGAGGTGACATGAGATCCCTGGACAAAGGATGCAGTGTCAGAGAAAGTTTGACTTTCATTATTTGTATGTCTGGGTTACCTTTAGCGGCAGTGATTTAATATTTTAAAGGGAAACCTCAGTAATACTTTGTAAAATTTTTTAAACTCCCTTTTTCTGTACAGTGCATGTGGGAGCAAAAAGTCAGCTGCTTCTGAACTTTGCTGCCCACCTCAGTTGAGTTGCTAAGTTTGTTCACTACTTATTGACCTTGAGATTCAGCCATGGCAGAGGCCGATTTGATCAGAGATGGAACAGATTGTTTTATATTCTGACCTCCAGCAGTCACTTTGCCTCTTTTTAGATTTTTAGCTTCGTGGCAAATGGTCGTTTACATAGCTGGCAACTCTCCATGGTAATTCTTAAGAGCAGGTTTATAAACAATGGAAAGCTGTAAGTCTCCCCTCTTGGCTGGAGGAAGAACTTTTAGGGAATGGGTGTCACTGCTGCTATCCACCCTCCTAACCCTAGAACTAGCTACAAAGGACTTTGTAGCTCCATGTTAAATAGAGTTCAATGAATAACACTTGCAAAAGGACTCATATGATCTTGTAAATTATTATTCATAACTGGGCTGTCACTAAGTCATTTCAAGGGCAAACTCTACTTCCCAGAGCCGAACCTCACACCCCAAGAGCCTACACACCTCATCCAATTTTAAGAATGTTTCTTTGCTTAAACAAGAGAAAAAAATAAAGTAGTGATGACTCTTGATGCCCTTATTGCAGACTGCATGAAATAAGTGGCTGTTTAGCCTCATATTAAGTGCTGATTGGCAGGTTAACTTTCTCAGGTATAACGCACACCACCACAACTTCCCGTGTGCAAATGTAAGGAAAAAGAAGCCCACGCATGTAAATGGAAATCAGGGCTGAACGAAGATACAGCTATTACCAAGCATTGAAATGTTGAAATTTACCTGAGGCCTGTCCTTTGGGAAAGAGCTGTGGTCAGGAAAGACTTCACTCTTTTGTGTTCCAGGAAAGGGCTTGTAGTAAAAAAACCACTTTCCTCCTTATGGCTTACATGAGACTCTCACATGACCTCCTTGTTTGCTTGTGACCAAACCAGCATAGATTCTCCAAGTTCTCATTCTTTATCTTAAAAATGATTACCTGAAGTGATGTCACCACTGATCAATCAGAACAAAGCCGGCTAGCTATACTTCACAAACATTAAAGCTTTTCCCTTTCCCATACAACCCGAGATTTTGTCCACCCTCAACCCGATCATGCACCAGAGTATTGACCAGTGTTTCCTTAAGAACCTCACTTGGTAACTGGATGAACACAAAGAAAAGTATCCTCTAATGTGCTCTTTAAGATTAACTGTAATTTGATGGAAGCTGCCTCAGAGATTAGTAAAGCACATTTCTAGGAAGGTTACAGAGATGTGACCCTAGGATCTATATCTGTATTTGTCCTTTACTCTCTGGAACTGTTCCTTTGGTCTGTTTCCCAGCCACCATGGAGTACACAGCCTTAGTCCATGATCTTCTGGCATGGTGTTCCTGCTTTGGAGCCAGTTGACCATGGATGAATTCCTCTGAAGTCATACGCCAAATTTCTTCTTCTTAAAGTTGTGTAGGTCAAGTGTTGTATAGTAGCAATAGAAAAGCTGACCAATACATTTGGTCAACCATCCAACCCCTTCTCCACTCATCCCACATCTTCTCAGCCGGTTCCTTCTAGCCTTGTTTACTTCTTCCTGTAAAAACTCTTTTCCTCCATGACCTCTAAAATGCCCGGAGTTCTGAGCATTTGCCTTACTGTAATAATCCCTCTGTCCCATAGCAATAGTTTCACTGCCCCATAGCAATAGTCCTTTCAAATAAAATCCTCAGAAATTTTTTTCATCTAACAATTCTTACATTTAGTTAGCTTTATGGCTTTCTTCATAGAAAGCAGCTTAGTTTCTGGCCCTGTTTTCAACAAAAACAGAGGGCCAAAAAGGTGAATAATCTGATCAAGCATCCTTTGCTTCTAAACATAAAGAACTCCGCAGTTATGATCTAATTTGTCACTAAATTTGTACTGAAAATATAACCTGTATAATATAACCTGTGCGTGCTATGAAGCTGCCACATAACACAAAGCAGGAGACCGAGGAGCTTGTGTTGTATAGTGTGTCTCCCAGCAGGGCAGCCGGGCATAGAGAAAACCAGTACCAGCCTGTGGATCAGGCGCCCCATGTCCCATCCCATATCTACTAAGTGACCTTTGGAAGATGCCTTATTCTCTTTGGGGACTCTGTAATTTTATCTGTAAAATGAAGGGATTGAACTTCATGATCTCTAACCTCCCTTTCAGCTCTAGAAGTCTATGATTCTAAAACAATTTAAAGTAAATCATAAAGATAGACCTTCAGGCAGTCAGATCAGCAAAGGTTACTGCAAGAAGGGCTACATGGTGTTATGACCAGGGCCGTAATGAGATTTGTAATTAAATATAACAACACGGGGTCATAATCAGATCTCATGCTTCAGAAAGCACATTAATCATGATAAGGCCCTCTCCCTCTCCCCGGAATGCAAGGGGGACCTTGGACAGGGAAGGGATGTGTCCCCTCGCTACTCCAGCACTGCACGATATGCTTTAAAGAGGAACAGCCTGGGCCAGGCACAGAGATTTGAACTTAGGCATGTTACACTGTAGCTCCCATCCCAGTAAAGTGGGAACTTGAGATCCAAACTCTCAAACTTTCCTGAAGAATTTCCAGTACAAAGTGGAAGTGCTGGGCCCCTGAGGATTGCCGAAATGTCAAGTTTTTATTTTCTTAAAATTGAATTGGATATTTACTCTTAGTCCATATTGTACCTGATTCTCTCTCAAAATATTTAAAATAATTTATTACACTATACAACTAACTACCTTTGGAGACTGTGAAGTTCGGCTTGAGACTTCCAGAATTTACAGGGAGGGGGCTGGTAGACATCTGCAAAGAGTGGACAAGAAATCTCTCTAAAATTGATATTTTATTCTTCTTAGAAGTATTCTGGCGGCTGGAGTCATCTTCCATCAAAGCATAAACTCCAGTGCACATGTGTGTGTTTGTGGTCGTCGGAAGAATGTGTATTGGATATGATAAGAAGGACCCAAACCTGGAAGAGTGAGCTCAAGAGAGAGCATTATAGTGGAAGTTTTGATGCTTAGGAGAAAGAAAATGGAAAACCAGACACTTCGAGGCTTTGGACTCCTTAGTGCTCAGATCAAATGCAGCAGACCCACCAAGCCCGAGGCCAGCCCTGAGGCTTAGAGGCAGTGAGATGGTACAGCCTACTGAAAGCCTGAAGCCCTGCTCTGCCTGATTCAGAACTAGCAGTTCACACAATGCAATATCATCTATATTGAAAATGATATGATGTAGTCACATCATTGGATTCGCACATCCCCATACCTGTACCATTATCAGGGTCACCACAATGTCACAAGATGAGCTACAGCTAAGATCGAGTCCTATGACAGCTTACATCTAGACTCCCTGGTTAGCATGGAGCAGCCCCTCCAGGCTCATGCCAGTGCACCTGATGATCTTCCCAACCTATCCTCCTCTGTGTAAAGAGGGTTACACAGTCTGCCCTTCCAAATCAGAAACTTACTTAGGATTCTCTTCATGACTGGGAATTAAAGTTGAACAAGTCACGTCACAGCTCCTGTCCTCAAGAAAAGTAACAGACACTTAAATAGCTTACTACATTGCAATTCAATAGATGTATAATGTCTTCTCCTTCTATCTCAACCCTGGAGCAGATTTAGCAAAACAAGATTCTTCTCAGTGCCTGCTTCTCTGAGAAAATGGAGGCTAATTTAGATTTAACCTGCTGTCCCTGGAATAGCCTTGGTACCTCATGACTGAAGAATCTGCTTCAAACTGCCACAAGCCAGATGTCACAGAGATACTTAGGAACACTGAGGTGAGGTCTACTATTGGCTTGTTACTCGTTGATTGAATAATTTATATAATCCTTATGTAATCTGAACGTGTAGAATATTGTTCAGAAATTGGTCTAGTATAAAAACTTATGTGGAGTTACCTCTGCCTCTGAGATCTTAACCTGGGGTTCATTGAATTCAACTTTCCAGAAAAGCCTGTGAGTTTGAGGAGAAAATGCTTCCAAATCCAGTAAAAACAGCTGACATAAAGATTATGGTCTTCTAAGACACAGAACACACTGGGACAATTTTGGATAATTTTCACACTGTATTTTGTAATTTTTGCCATTCATAAAAATTTTTGGTGAAGTACGCGGAATGATGGTCCACCAAGGTATCCACATCTCATCCTTGAAGCCTGTGAATATGCTGTTACTCAGTAAAGAGGTTTCTTAAACAAGGAATAAAGTTGCTGGTCAGCAACATGGAGCTATACAGATTAGCCAAGATGAACCAGTGGTCTATGCAATATAACATGCAAGGGACACAGGTGGCAGAAGTAGGACTACAGAGACAGCAATATTAAAAGCCAGTTACAGGTTTTGAGGATGGAGATGACAGATGAAGACCTAAGTAATGTAGCAGGCTTCCAGAGAGCTTCGCCCTCCGGGCACCCAGCCCCACAAACACCCAACTTTAGCTCAAGAGACCCACTTCAAGTTTCTCACCTTGAAAACTGTAAGTTAATACATTTCTGCTATTTGAAGCCAGGAAGTTTGTGGTAATTGAGTGTAGCAAACATAGAAACTAAAACATTAGTTACGTGGAGCCAACCAAAGGAGCTGGCAACAGCTCAGATGGAGAATATGGAATCCCAGACACTTGAAGCCGGCAGGGAGGATTGACCGGTGAGAGCAAAGAGCAAAACCACCAATGAGGGGGAAATCACTGGAGGGAAGACCGCAAACCACCACAGCCCCTAGAGAGGAGTGCAGGGCCGCAGAGCGGTCAGCCACAGAACCACACAGCAGGACGGCCTCGAAAACCGGTCCGCAGGTCTATGAATGCACATTTCATTCCGAGGTTACTGGCGCATGTTCATAAAATTGGCTAAGTCCCCAGGAAAAAGGTTAAACTCTATTCTGAATATTGTTGAATGAAAGAAAGTGTTGATTATTGAGAGTTATATTTTCTTAATAGTCAGAGTCCAGGGAGTTTTCATGTCTTCCCTATTTTAACATGGCTATGACTTTTGATCCTTTCTAATTTTCTGCCCACAAATATTTTGCACTTATAAAAACCACATATTAATTGAAAATTGTTCTTACTGTGGGAACCACTAAAAAATGTCTATGAAAGTAAAACGATCTATCCCTTGAAAAATATTCTTTTGCTCCCCAGGCCACTTACTTTTAAATTTCCCTTCCCTACGCTCATCAAATTTCATTTTCCTTCCATTTCCCATATATGTACACTATCTCCCAAATTTTCCTTATTTCTCTCCATGCTACAGGAGATCCATCAAATGTGGCTTATATTACTCTGTACATGCTGGTGTCCCCAAGCTAGACCCTTAACCCAGATTTTTCTTCTGAGTGCTTAATCTGCAGTTTGATCATTTTAAAGCCCACAAGTATTAAAATGCTGAAGATGTGCCTAAATAAATACTAAAAATGTTTACTTCGCTATTCTATCGAGTCACTATTCTATGTTCTTCACATCATTGAACTTACTATTATATAATTTAGTTGCTTAAACCAGAAAGCGAGGTGTTGTCCTGAGTCTCCCAAACTTGGCACTGGAATTGCAGGTAGGAGCACTTTCGTCAGAACAACTTATACTTTATTATGGCAACTTTATGGCTATTATCTGTGAATAACAAACATTCTAAAACTCAGGGGCATAATGCATCCATTTCATTATGCTCATTTATTATTTGGGACAGGGAGTTGGACAAAGGGCAATGAACATGGCTTGTCTTTGTTCCATGATATGTGGGAAGATTCAAAGGCTGGGATGACTGGAGAGGTGGAAGAGGTTGGCATCATTCTGAGCTGTCTTCACTTACTTTGTCATGGCCATCTTTGGAAGCAGGAATCTGCACCAAACACAATGGTGGTATGAATTTTTACAAATAAAATTTTAGTGTGAATGCTACAATTGTTCTGGAAATTTACACACATCTCATCACTATTGTAAAATGACGTCAACTACTAGATCCACCATTAGATTTTTGTCATCTGATATAGTAATAAAGAAGCATATATGTGCTACATATTTTTTTAAAATGTTATGCTAAATAGGTGTGTCTTTTGCTGTCTTATATATTTTTACACTTAAAAATATGATATCAAGAAACATTCCTTGACCAATCCAGTTTAGGCACAAAAATAGATTAAAAACTTCTGTGCTGAATGAGTAAATAAAGGCATAGAAGAAATATCCTTGGCCGTAAAATGGTATATTTTACTTAGGTTATTTTTAATGCAGATCACCTCACTTCTCAAGAATGTGAACAAATATAATGATCCTCTTTTAGTATAAAATTTATTATCCTGTTTAATTTGGTCTATATTTCATTAGCACTCAATAAACCAGTAAATGTCATTCTATGATAAGTAAACAATAATTAATATACTGTGGTTTCTGTATTGTAACACTCTTAGTAGATTCTAGGTCTACACAGATAAGCAAAACATACCCATCACCAACCTAGAGACAGATCATTTAGTCCTGCATTTCCTACAGTGAGGTCCATAGAACACTGGTTCTTCATTATATCAATAAACCGTTTTTTTTCTAAGAAAAGGAAGGAAGAAAAGAAGAGAGGGAAAAAAAAAGAGGACAAATATTAGATGTCCTCTGATCAAAGTAGATGAGGAAATTCTTGGTCAAATCATGTATTAAAACCATCTTTGTAACTGGACATCCAGGTATATGGTGGGTCGCTGGGAAGAGGGAGAGAATGGTACAGCATTTTCCAAGCCTACCTTCTGAGCATCACATTCTGTAGAGAGGCTGATCCAATCCACTTCCCTCACTCTGCATCTGCAAATATGGAGACACAAGGAAGCAAATGGCATGGTTGAGGCTGGCCAGCTGCTGGGGATTAGGGCCACTATTGATCATCTACTTACTGAGGCACAGTCTAAGGCACTGCCCATTCTCCCAGCATCCCCCATTTTCCCAGCATGCTCCATTCTCCCAGTATGCCATTAACAACAGTGTGGGTGCCTATCTGCATAGAAGAGAGCAAGAATTACAAATGAAAAAGGCAGTTACAGACTGATGGCAGAATAAGTCATCTGAATGAGCAAGAATGAAGATAGAAGTGATCCTCAACAGTTCTTCTGAAATAAGAGTTACTAGCATGTTTGTGATATCTAGCCTCTGTGAAAAATATCTTCTCACCTCCTTTGATTCCTAAGACCTCTGTAGGATTTGTGGTGGGTGAGGTTTGGGGGAAGTGTGGCACTTGGCAAGATGCCGAGCAAAGAGTTAGTTCTACAGTTGAACAGAAAGTGGGCAGCAGCAGATAACAGGTTTCCTACTCTTCCTGCTGAGACACCAAAGATGAGAGTGTGATCCCAACAGCTGACCTGGACTGCCACCATTCGTTACCTACAGATCTGAAGTTCTGTTTTGTTTTGTTTTCATGTACATCTACACAATGGCAAAATGTTCTCCTCCTCTTCCCTCCTGAAACAGTCACTTTTACTATAAGAAGAAATCCACAGAATTGTTTATCTGATTTGTGGCAACTCTGAATATCCTAATGCTACACCCAAAGGGCATTGCTTCATCTTCCTTTCCTTCCTCTTCTTCCAGGATCTGATTCCTGCTCTAGCTAATGGGAACTGGGTAATGGAAAGATGGAAGATTCAGAGGCCTAGAGGGAGAGAACAAATGAGTTGTCCACCAGAGGCTCTCCACAGCCCTAAGACACAGGATAATTCCAAGGTCCGAGACTGGGCGCTTCCCAGAGCAATAAAATGTGGCGGGGGCCAAAGGAGTGTTGCAGAAGAAAGATGGCAGACACTTTTCAGACCTCATTTTCAGCTGTGTGTAAATGCTTGAATGACTACTAAATAGGCCACTGGGGTTGCAGATTGCATGCCCCTTCCTTTCACTTAAGAAGTATAGTGTGGGAATTTATGGTACCTTGTCAGGGAAACAGTATGATGGTTGTCAGACATTGCAGCAATCTCATTGGATGCTCCATTTTTTATTCCTTTACAGCTACTTTTCTTCAGAATTCAGTGGTAAAGAGGTGAAGTGATTGGATTGCCAGGTAATTTTCATGGCATTTCATTTCATTTCTTGAAATTTCATTTCTTAGAAATTCTCTGCAGAGATCTTACAAAGTAGTCTACCAAGTCCCAACTAAGATGCTAATTTTGAGAGAGGGCTATGTGAGGAGGAGGGATGTGAAACATTTTTAGAAACAAATTATATTAACTGACATGTCCCCTGCACATAAAGAAAAGGACTGGAAAAAAATAAAAACCTCAGTATCTAAAAAGAACACAAGTCTGAAAGTGAAAGCCATCCAGTCCCACCCTACTGGCACAAAGAACTATATTTGCAAAAGCAGTAAAGAAAATGTTTTTCAAATGCTGACTGTTCCGTAGAGGAAGGCACAGCAGTTCAGCTAATAATTCTCTTGATGGGGAAAAAAAAAAAAAAAAGTCGAATTCTTATTCAGAGGTAACCTGGTGTCTAGAAATTTTTTCTTTCTTTCACAAAATCGTCTTCTGCCCCCTTTTTAAACTGGATGACTAGAAATTATTCTTCTGGAAAAACTCACCGAGATTTCTCATTTGGTGTTTTTGGGACGGAGGACAGCTAGCTTGGAAAGCTCACCCTGTAACTAACAAGGAGGCAAAGGACTCCTGGCGGGCGGGCACGCAACTGCATTGGTGGGTCTGCATTTAGTTTGTCCTTCAACGTCCGGGGAATGATTATTCCATAATTCTTTCACCTGATTAATTCTTAACTATGAACATAATTACACTCTCCAGAAGGTAAATCGGTCTTATAAATCAGTCGCCGCTGACAGTTCACAGTGCGCAGCGCAGTCGCCCGTTGCGGTGGGGGTGCGGGGGGCTCCCCCAAGCTCCCCGCTTGCGCACCGCACTGGCAGCCCCTTTCCGCCTCGGCTGCAGACCCACTAGAGGCGACCGGGAGGCAGCCAGAGGTTTGCTAAGGATGCAAGCTCCTTTGAAAAAAAGGAGAAGGGGAGATGGGGCGAAGGCGCAGAGACTTCTCTATTAAGCCTGCGCTGAACTCCAGCCTTCTGGCAAGCTGCGGCAAGCCGCCAATTTGAAGAGTGTGAGCTTTAATCTGCTTCTGGCCTGATGGGCTGCGGTGTCCGCAGGGAGCCGGAGGCATCCATTATGCCGGACCAAGGAGAGCAAGCGTCTAGGAAATATGTTAATGCCGGAGCCCTCCCCTCCGGCGTCATGCCCTTGCCTTGTCTGACAGCCTTGCAGAAAGTGACAATTCAGGAGTGTGTCACTCCTATCAGGGATCCCAAATTCACTTCTAGTCATGACATTAAGCAGTTTTTCCCCCTTTCTTTCTTGAGAACAGCAATGAGCAATTCATTTGTTGAAATGTGAGTGTCTGTTGTTTAAGTCTTGGAGGCTGGTTTTGCGTTCAGAAAAACTCACTTAACTTCTTAATACAGCCACTAATGAAAGGTTACATCTTTTTTCTTTCAATTTACCACATGAAATTTTAAATCGAAAATTCAGTCTCCTAAGTATTTAATTTCCACCTGTACGTCTTCATTCATTCATAAATATAGTGAATTCAGCAATGGTTTATTTAGATTTAAAGCATTTATTTGGTCTCATTTCCAAAGGTTTTTTAATCATCTTTAAACATTTTAAGCTGCATTTATAAAATGAATATATCATATTTCCTATTTAAGTTCCTCAGCTCTCTGATTAACATTCCTTCTTAGTTGCTTAAGTGTAATGACCCTTCTAAACGAAACACATAACAGAGTGAACTCCAAATTCTCTTAAATGTGACAACCTGAGTGTAAAGTTAGTAAAATATGAGTCAGTTACACAAGTAACACGTTTGATTCCCAATTACACATTTACCTAATAATCTAATAGGTCCAATTTCTTAAATATAATAAAGTATGGAACATACTTAGATTCTGTGACACCAAAATACTAGTATTACGTACTTGATTTTCTTAAATATTTCTATGCTTATTTCTGAATCTTTGTCAAGTTAAAAATTCCCTTTTCCTTTTCGTTAAGAAAAAAAGATATAGATGTGTGTTAGATATAGGTTGGGATTGTCTTTCCAGCCAAATGGCCAGCTCAGCTTGCTGAGATTTCTTAATAAAATGTTCATCAGACTTGCTGGTCTGCAATCTTGCTAGGACATGAAAGTTGCCATTTATCAGTTATATCAATAACTCCACAATCTAAAAAAAGCTACCATGTAGCCCATGTCCTTTAGTTTGGAGTCTATCATAGTCTGGTCTTCAAGTGAGCTTAGAGTTTGCACCACACTCAAACTCACTGTAATACACCAATGAATACAGTGGGCCCTTGTTATTCCTGGGATATAAGGCTCAGAGGATCATGTCCTTTAGATAAAATGCGACAGTATTTGCTATGACACCTTCCCACAAACTTTAAATCATTTCTAGTTATTTGTAGTACCTAATACAATGTGCTATCTAAATAGCTTTTATTTGTACCATATAGGGAATGCTGATAAGAAATAAAATCTGTACATGCTTAGTAGATGTAATTCCTTTGGAATGTTTTTAGTACCTGGCTGGTTTAGTTCCTGGTTAGGGAACCCATGGATATAGAATATGATTGGACTTTCCATCTTTTATACTTTTAGTATATATCTCTTCTATATATCTCTTCTGTTTTAAGTTTGAAATTTCAAAAAGTGATTTTGGAAGAATATTTTTAAAATTATAGACAACTTATAGTACATACAAAATAAAGAAAGTATTACAATAAAACCCAAATTTCTCCATCTGCCAATTGCCAAGTTCTAACACTGCACTTGTAATGGGTCCTCTTCCATTCTCACACATACCCACTTTCCCCTCCCTGCATCAGGGTGGAGCACATTCTAACATCATATGCTTTTATCTAAAAATAAATAAGGACGATTACTTTTGAACACCTACATTCAGTTTGGCACATTTAAAATAATTTGGGGTTGACCATGCTATGTGTTTAATTTGTAAGGGTCTTTATACTTGAGCAAATATGAAGGCTTATTAATCAGATACTTGAGGAATTTAATAGAAAATAGGATATATTGAGTTTATAAATATAACTTAAAATGTTTGATGGCAAAATAAAAACCTTAGGAAGTGAGACCAGATAAACACTTTAGCTCCAGATAAACTGCCATTACCACACTTAGAAACTGACAATAATTCTTCGATAGTATCAAATATCCAGTATTTAAATTTTGATTCTTTGATAAATGTGATAATGTTTGTTGTAAGTTTGTATCAGGATCCAGAATAAAAAGGAATCCATGCTTTCCAATGTTTTCAACCTATAAGATTCTCCCTTGACTATTTTTCATGCATTGTTTAAATAAATGAAGGACTCGTCTTGTAGAATTTCTCTAATATGAATTTTGTATTACTTTTATGTAGATGTATATGTTCTATCTCCATTTCCTGTTAATTACACTTTTTGGTAACTATAGATAATGTGTTCATCCAAATGGAAGTAAAAAATATCTCACCACTCATGTCTATTTCCTGCCCTTCTGTCTTCCTCTCCTTCTCATATTGGATGCCACTGACTGTAAGTGCTTAGACTCATTAGTTTTCTACTTCAAGAATAATCCGCCTTCTACTGTTTGGTTACCGAGGGTATATAGTTCACACAGAAAAAGCAAGAGCGTTAGTTTGTTGCTTCATTTACCCAGATGCGATCCACTGGGATTCTCCAATGCTGAGAATTTAATATTTTTTGTTTTAAAATAAATGCACAGATTTTAAAAGAAAAGAACTGCATCTCCCACTGTCAAATGGCTCTCTGTTCAGTGAAAAAGCATCACACCCAGCTTTTGTAGCTCATGCTTCCAAGGCCCTGAAAGAGAGTAGGAGATAGTTAACCAGAAAACATTCAAGGACAGGACCATTGTGAGTTTTTGTATCGTATGCTCTGGAAAATGAAAAGTACGGGTCTTTAAGATTACTGCCTTTCTTAAAAATAACATTATTGGAGATTTTATATGTCAGACTTGGTTCAAAGCATTTTAACCATATTACATATATTAATGGATGTAACCCCTATAGTAATAATATTATTACCCCCACTGTACAGACAAACATACAGAGGCAGAGCAGAGTTCGGTAATGTGGCCAGTATCATTCTGTAGATAAGTAAAACAGGTGAGGGTCAGACTAAGAGATCCTACCATCTACTAGAAATAATTTTGGCATTAGTGCACATTCATCAAACTTGGTTTCTTTCCGTGTAAAATGGGATGAACAATATTAATCTCAATATTATTAGTGAATCGCTAAATGGCACTATATAGGCATTCATTAAGGGTGGTTTCTGATCCCTTCACTTATTGAGTGTTTTAATGTTTTCTCTATTTCATACATTTTTCAACCAGACTTTTAAAAAATCATGGAAAATGAAATGAATCTGGATTAATTCCTGGATGTAAAGCTTTGCTTCTTCTAAGTAATAAATAATTAATTTCATCATCTTGATCTGGGCCAAATCATTTTATTTTTCCTAACTTCTCTGGAGAAAATAGTAAGCTACATAACTTTCACTGAGTGGCAGTTTATAACAGGGCACGACTACAAGAGTATGAAGTACACAGAGAAGTTGATGGTAGAGTAGAGAAGTCTGGCGTAGGGAGAAGAGGCTCATATTCAAGTCCTTCATCAAAGTAGGGCAATGATTTGAGGGAAAACTTCCACATACTTCAAAACAGAAGTACGGCAATCATATAGCTGATAGTAAAGACACCAAATTCCCCGGCAGGTAGTATACATGTGCCGTTAGTGTGTTTCAGCTCACACGTATTCACTGCTGTGGTTTGAGTGTATGTGCTCCTTCAAATTCTCTGTCTTAGGACCCAATGTAATAGGACTGAGATACGGCACCATTTGTGGAATGACTAGGTCACAAGGGCACCCTCGTGAGTGGATTAGTGCTCATGCAAAGAGGTTAGAGGGAATGCCCTGGTGGCCTTTGTCCCTTCCCTTCCTCTGACCATGTGTGGATGTGACTGTGCATCCCACCTGGATGTGGAAAATAACTTTCATCAGACACCAAATATGCTGGCACCTTGATCTTGACCTTGGAATTCTGAACTGTGAGAAATACATTTCTATTATCTATAAACTACCCAACTCAACTACTTTGTTTCAGCACAAAAAACAACTGAGATGCATGCAGAGTCCTCATGAGCGGGCCCCCCTTGCCTGAGTCTTGGCGGGCATTAAATGTTGACCCTTCCCCTGTCCCAGGCTCATGCACTTGCTGTGGCCACCTCCCCTGCAGCACCCAGTATGTCTTTAACACTGCATCCAAGCCAGCTCTCCGGGATGCGATGCCCTAGCACATGGAATAACACAATGGGGCCAGATGCCTTCTGCGCCCACTCAAAGTAACTGGTGAGATTTTTTTCAGAATGCTCAGAAATGACATTTCTTCAGTTTAAAAAAAAAACAAAAAAAACTTTAAATTTGTGTTCAGGTACAAAATACTGAACAGAGGCCAGAAATCTTGGGGGAAAGAATCTATTCTGAAATCCAGGTTTTCTACCAAAGTTCCAATGGCTTAACTCATTGTGCCCAACTTAAGTGAAGAACTTGATACTTCCTATTTGTCTTGCTCAGGTGGATGGGAATTTGCCATTATTCATTCTTCTATCAAATATGTATGGAACTAGAAACTATTTTAGTGATGCAACAGAGAATCAGAACATACAGAAATCTCTTCTCCCTTAGAAATTATTTGCTTTTATTGAGAATTTTCTTCTGGATCTACCTTATCCCAAAATCAAGTAAAGAATCCTCAGTGCTAAGGAGAAGTAGTGAAGCAGAGAAAGAGACAGAGTCAGGGGAGGGGCTAGCATTGAAGAGGAATGGCCAGGGAAAGCCTCAAGGAGCAGAATTTTAAGAAAGACCTGAAGGTAGTCAAAGAAAAGTCATGTTCCTCTCAGGGAAGAGCCGCCCACAAGGATGAAGCACAGTGTTTGAAGGCCATGAACATGGAGTGATTTAGTCTGTTTTCTGTTATTCTAACAAAGTACCTGAGATCAAACAATTTATTGGCTTGTGGTTGTGCAGTCTGGGAAATGCAAGAGCATGGTGCTGACCTGTGCTCAGTGTCTTGGAGGATCTTCTGCTACATCAAAGACTGCAAAGGGTACTACACAGCGAGCTAGAGCAAGTGCACTAGTGTCTTCAACTCTTCTCCTTATGAAGCCTCTAAAACCAACACAGAGGCCCTATCCTGATGACCTCGTCTAATCCTGATTACACTCAAGAGCCCTTAACTTCAGGTACCGTTATCACATGAATTTAGGGATTAAGTTTCCAATACATGCACCTCTGAAGGACACACGGAAACCATAGCAGGGAGCAAGGCCCACTGGCAAACCCTGGGGGGCTAAAGTACAGTAAAAGAGGGGGAAAGTGATAGGAGGTAAAGATAGTTTAAAAAGCACAGGACAGGCAGGCATGGTGGCGCACACCTGTAAATACAGCACTCTTGGAGGCTGGAGCAGTAGGACTGCAAGTCTGATCCCACCCTGGGCAATTTAACGACTTTGCAAGACCTTGTCTCGAAATAAATTTGTTTAAAAAAATGACCTGATAATGTGGCTCAGTGCAAAGTTCCTCAGTTCAATGTCCAGTACCAATAAATATGAATAAAGTTAAGTAAAATTGGAATAAGTGAAATTTAAAAAGGTGGATAGATAGATGATAGATAGGATGAACTAGAGAATACAGGGCCATGCAGATTTTAACACGGACTCTTAAGGCTATGGCATGAAATGAAGACAAAAGTCACTATCACCCCACACATCTTCTGTCCAGTGCAGTCTTATCATTCCAGCACTTTCGGATGAAACTTACCTTCTTTCTCATGGGTCCGCATCTCTACTCTAAGTACCCCAGTCGGCCAGACACCTCCCCGCAAGGACAGTGGGACAAAGTTGCAGGTGATCAGCCTAGAAACCTGAAGAAATCTCCAATGCCAGACTCCCCGAATCCTCCGGCTGCAGAGAGAAGGTCTTTGCAGAATGCTCTGAAACAAGAGAGCAGAAGCCAGACCTTCAAGCACACACCCTCTAAGCCCAAGGGAAATGCAAGGGAAGGAGAAGACTACTGCACTGTGGAAGTGAGAACACAGAAGCCAGCATCTCAGCAAATTCTCTGTGGTCTGGGTCCACGGCAGGCTCTGAGAGCGGCATCTACCAGGGAGCACGGTACGTACAGTGGCCATGGTGACTGCTGCCTTGGTCCTCATCTCACCACCTGCAAAGTGTCACCTCTACCGAGAAAGATGGGTTCATTTACTCTTCCACTTCCAGCTCTTTTGACATAATTTCCAAGGTCAGTGATTATTGAATTGTTAAATAAGTGAAATAAATGAATGGCAGGGATACTAAATATTTATACACCTTGTATCAGAATTGATTGATCATGAAACCTAATCACAAAGAGGGACAGCAAAATAGCAGAACAGCCCATCTCGAATGCATGACTCAAAAATGCCACGAGGGCATTGCACCTGAGACTACGTGTAGCCCTTAAGTGTCCATTTTCCTCTCCTTCCCAAGTTGTATCACCTTATCTGGATTCATGTACACCAAGAAAAAAGAAAAGACCACTTTTTCCAGCATCTTTGCATCTCAGTATGGCCATGTGTCCAAGGATATGGAAATTTTGTGGGCCCTTCGAAGGAAGGAAGGTGTAACTAGCCCTGTACCCCTTCACACTGGTTGGCATGAAGATACGAAGTGAGTCATCTCGGAGCAGACTGAATGAGCAAGAACCAGGCCTGGCAAAGCACAGAGAACGGGGCATGTACTCCTTCCACTGCCAAGTCTCTAAGTCAGCACTACACTGTGTAGGGCTGGACTGCAAAGCTATTGTTGTGGCTCCCGTTTACGAGCGAATTCCCATTCTGACAGCACTGATGAGCCTCACTTCCTACTTTAATCAGACTGACCCCCTTAAACCATATAGAGCTTCTTGCTAAGATAAGCTCAGAATAAATTTTGAGAAAAAAAATTATAATGCTGGGGATTTAGCTCAGTGGTTAGCGTGCTTGCCTTGAAAAAAAATTATAATGAAAATTGGGGAGAGAGCTCTAGAGACCAAAGGAGGAGGGTGGGGAGAGGGGGAATAGAATGATCAAGAAATGTTAAGTACGAGTACCTACATACCTACTTCCTAAAATGAATGTAAATATCACGTACAGCAAACGTGTACTAAGCCATCCAAATAAAAGATATGGAAAAGATCATGGTGTTTCCATCCTTAATTTGCTACAAAAGAACTGAAAAAATGTAAACTTTATGGCTTCTGTCCTATGTGCACCTAAACTGTAGCACCACTTATACATTTGGAACTTCATTAGCTTTGCAGTATTAATTGTATTTTAGTTAAAAAAAAAATGTCCATTTTTCCACTCTCCCTCCTGTTTGCCTTATATTAAGCAGGCCCTTGGGTTTGTGTTGGGACAACAAAAAAAGCAAAGTCAATTATTATATGGTAAACTCAATCAGCATGGAAAACTCACAAGGCAACTATGAGTCTTGTAGTTTCTACAATTTATGTTTTTGCCAATTTATCCCGTCTTCTATTATGCCACTGCCACTACCTCTTAGTCCCCTGATAATAACTCCACAGTCTCTAATCCCAGCTCCTTGTGATCAAGCCATTGCAAATGGAATGTTTTTTACAAAGTGGAAACCTGACCGTGTCCTTTTGCTGCAGAGATGTACAGCACTCTAAAGATCCTTAGTATCTTCAAGATAGACAACCAAACACAGGAGTAGAAGACATTTGTGGTCTGGCCTCAGCTTTCTTTCCAGCACATCTTCCCTTGTAATTTCTTCACCTCTTACTCCATGAAAATATTCACCATTCTGTATAATCTTTCCCATTTAATGTCTGTATGTGCCATCTCAGTATTGACCTTAGTAGCATTTCTTTCAAGATGTCTTAAGGAAATTCCTTCCCTGTAATACAATCTCCAATTTTCCCCAAAGAATCATTCCTCCCAGGGCATCCTCCGGATACCTCTATAACGTGTTGCTTGTGCATCCACACTTCCGGAGATGTTTGCATGGTCTTGAAGGAAAGCATATGAATCTATATTTCATCTCTGGTATCTAGCATGCTACCTGCCTAGAGTAGCCACTTGGTTAGTGTTAAATGATTGAGACCTGATTATACAACTCTCTCTCTGTTTCAAAAATATCTTCTTTTTCTCATTTTAGTGTTTTGACTTGAAGTATCTGGAAAACTGATTCAACTCTCCCTTTATGTTTGACACTATAGGTCAATTAAGGGCAGTTCCAGAAGGGACAGACGGCATCTACAAAAGGCCCCGGCCAACACTGATCATTTAACTATCCGAGAAGCAGTTCTGCTTGAAGACAGAGCCATTGCCTGTACTGTCACAGAAATCTAAATTACAATAGAAGGATGTATGTGAGCTCAGATTTTTTGCTAATGACTGTTAATAACACAGCAGAGGAATACAAGCAAAATTGTCATAGTCACACACCAAAAAACAACTTTAATTGGCAAAATTAAACTTCTAAAAGCCAAAGCTATAGCAAGGTGGCTGAACTCATTTTGGAGCCAAAGTGAGTTGGAGAATAGAAACCACATCTGATATATTTTAAGGTCTTCTGTTACCATATGTGCTCCACTCACAGTGACAGATGGGGATTGATATTTTTTTCTCAACTGCACAAAAGCTAGCTGAAGCATATGCAAAACTCTTAATGGCATTAAAGTTTTGCCAATTAAAAACATGTTCAGGCATTTGATACAGTACTTGATAACATGTTTCACAAGTTCCATTCTGAATTTTAAATTACGATTTTTATTACATTGCTTTTCAAGCTAGTGTGACTAAAACAATTATCACATGGGTCATATTTTCAGCCTTTTTATCATTTTGGCACCTGTCAAATGTAATGATGAAAAAGCAGTAGAGTCATTAAATCATTTTGTAAAAATAATGTATTGAGTTACAAATGGCGTCTGTGAAAAGAGTCCAAATTTCATGTTTTCATTGCATGTCATACATTACTACTAATAAGCAGAGGACGAGGGGTTAAACTGGACGTTGGTGAAAAGGTGTCCTTCCAACTGACTAATCAAAGCGACTTATTTCCTTCAGTTAATATTAAATTTAGAGTAATTCCTATTGGGTGAGATGACTTTTAAACATAGATGTTTTCTACATCATCTTAGTTAAGTAATTAATTTTGTTGGGTTTACATCAGTATTTTAAGGGCCTTTTAACCTTTTCCCTGCTCCTTGGTCTGTAGTAGGCAGCTGGTTCTCTCGTTCTTGATGCTGGAGAGCTTAAGGAAATAATTTTCCTTCTGACCACCATGTTTCTGCATTATCTATGAGCATGTACTAGAAAGAGTGAATGGATTTTCTCTTAAAGATAGTAGAAATTTTCAAATGGGCACATTCGCAAATTTCAATGTTTGCTTATTTTCTCCCTAACTGATTTCATAAAGTTCTCTTTATCGAGTGGCTACATTTTTTGTTATCACTTCAAGGAGATATTTTGGGAAAGAGGAAAAAGGAGAGAAGAAATAAATCCATAACAAGTTCCAAAATAAATTAGTACCTGGTGATCTTAATGTAGGGAAGTAAGTTTCGAAGTTAATTTTTTTAAGAAAACATGATACCCGAAGAGGTTAAATAGTTTAAAGCCTCAGAGTCAGTTGAGGGACCTCAGGGTTAGAATAGTCTTTCTGAGTCCCACAAAGGAAAACATAACTCTTTCTATGCGCTATAGTACCCCACACTTCCTGAAGTGATACTGCTACTTTGCTCCTGAAGGAACAAATGCTTTCTACGTCTGTACACAATGCCTGTCTGCTCCCAGGTGAGGATAATTCTGATGGTAGGAATGAAAAGTCACATGATTCCAGTGATGACAGCTGTGAGACAGGGTCACAAATGTCTCACATTAGAAGAAGACTGAACATTTCAGACTGCAACATTACATTGTTCTCCGAGAGAGTATGGTACTGCTTGACACATACTAGTGGCAGTCAAGTGGCTGCCCTCAAAAATCCCTGTTTATGACACTGATGGGACAAGAACAGAAGCAATACGCATAAAGGACAGTAGAGTGAGAGTCAAGCGTCTCCACCCTGGCAGTGCAGACTCAGGAGCTCGGTCTCTGCTGTGCACACCGTTGAGCTGGTGAGCTAGAATTTTCATTGAGATCAAGAGAAATTTTCGTTCCATTCCAGCCATGGAAATGCCGCCAAATCGAAAAGGCTGAACTCTGTAGGAATGAGAGGACAGCTGGCTTCTGCGGCTGAAATAGGCTCTGGCAATGGTGTTGCATGTAGCTAGGTCGCGTTTTGCAAAATAGAAGCCATTAACTTTAGCATATCAACCAGACAAAATTAAATTGTAATTACATGGCGACATGCAAAAGCAAGCTATTTTGTCTTCAGTTAAATTCAAAGAAGTGTAATGGAGATTACCGATTTCAAAAGGAGTTTAGACAGGCAATAAATGTGGCTAGAAGAAACATGAAATTAGAAATTTAAAAAACCACCAGTCTGAATTTTAATGATTGGCAAATAATATTTCAGAAACCCAAGAAATATAGTACATTGAATGTTTTCTGCTGTAGATTATGGGAAAGAGATGCGGATTTTCTACATGTTTTACTGACTTATTAACCAACTCTCACCAGCTCAGATTTTCTTATTTGCTTTTTAAGTAAATACAAAGATACTCTTAAAATATGGTAAAGAGTTTATCTATTGTTAGAAAATTTATTTATTCCTCACCTGAAAAATAGAACGATGCTACTTTACTTTGTAATTCTCTTTAATATGAGAATTGGTCTTCTGCTACGGTAGAAAAATATTTTTAGAACAGATAAAAATCAAGCCAGTCACTGTGGAGACTTTGAAAGAATAGCTTGTATCTGTTTAAGATGGTCAAAAAGAAAAGGTAGAGAAAAGCTCATGCGCCAGTGCATTTCCCAATAATCAAATCCTTCCCGAAGGGAACGTCAGGGGTTTTCTGCTTTACAGCCATTTGATGAGAATCTGACCACAGAAGCTAATAGTTAACTTTTAAAATCTTAGTTTAATATTTTGACCTACCAGATTTGAAAGTGAACTGCAAATGAAGAGTTTTTTTTGTTTTGTTTTGTTTTGTTTTTTAATTCTATCTCTTTCAGCACTCTGATGAAGTAGTTGTTCTGGCCAAGCTAAAAGGAGAATGGGCAGTTCCCCTTCCGAGCCACTCTTTGTCCTCCTGTCAACTCGAAAGATGAGAAAGCCGGCTTCTTCCCAAGGCACATGGCCGCAATAGAAGATGGTAGCAAAAGCATTTTCATGAACTCCTTCCCTAGAGCCCAGTTAAGTATACGTAACACATACACACCGGTACACAAATTAGTGTGCCAAGAGAGACATTAAACAGCATTTTGAAAAAAAGTAAATCAGTTAACACGAATGAACACAAGAGGAATGCTGTGTGTCGTGATGTTCAGTTTATGGCTAATGCTAACTTTATAGTCACAAGAAGAAATTGGGGTTAATAATTTTCAGACATATTTATTTTGGTGCAAATATCTCAAACGAGGCAATGAACAGCACATGTTCTGAAAAATTGCTGACAAGTTTTCCCTGCGGTCAAGTATTTCTCGGTACTCTCCATCATTAGTAGTCCATATCTATAGCATCGACATCCTTTGAAATTCAACCTACAAATGAGGAGTTTGAATACATTATTTCTTTTAAAAAGCTTCAAATGCCAAGATCAAAGCCTTTCTTTCTGCCACTGGGTTACATATAGACAAACAGTTGGTATAGATTTGATAGACCCAAGCACTGTTCACCTTACACATGAATAACCCCAACGTCTCCTTGACCAACCTTTCATAATCTCAGTTTTCTTCTTTCCAGCTGTTTGTTCATTTGTCCTCCACAGCAAATCTAAGTTACCAAAAGTATCCAGAAGGCCTTCCGTGTATCATTTCTACCAGGTCAATCTGAGACTGTAATAATCTATAATAGTCCTTGTAAATAAATAGAAAAGCTAATGTTTTAAAGAGATAAGGCAGCTACCAACGTTGGCCAATACCCAAAACATTAAGTAATTTAGTCAGTTGGAGAAACCTGAGTTCAAGAGTATTCGCCAGGTGAAATCTTCAACAGGCATCAGAAAGAAAGAAAATGTAGTGTGTGTCTGTTAGTTCATCTTGACTATCCATGCCTTACCGAAAACAAACCAAGCATGAAACTAGAAGCAACCAGCTTTTTCATTTTTATTTTTTGGTCTTATTTATAAGCCCATCAAATGGCTTAGCTAACAAATGTACCAACTCATTCTCTGGTCTGGATTTGAGATACATTTGGCCTTGACAAATACTGCCCAGATGTTGGCTAAATTGTGTCTGCTTTCAACAGAAGGTCAATAAACTGAGAAAATTGGCTTTGTGTTTCTCATAAATTTATGGGTCCAAATCCTAGAAAGGAAATTAAACCATGGTAGGGATAACCATGACTTGAAATGGAGGGAAAGAGTCAAACATTTTTTTTCCTCCATTCTCCAAGCATGACTATAATTTCTCCACAAGATTATTCACATTTTGGAGAGAGTCAATGGTTGTTAAAGAAGAGATGAAGGAGAGGAAAGTGATGGTGGGGAGAGTAGGGAACAAAGAACAAAAAGGAAGTATCTCACACACACACACACACACACACACACACACACACACACACACACACCAGATGCAAGGCCAACTTACGAAGGTGCGATATCGAGTGACTATTTACCCTCAAAACAGCAACATCCAATGCCCATTACTCTGTTGCACATGTGCACATGCCTTACTTAAATTGTCGAGCTACCACAGATGCTAGTAATGTCCTGTGCAAATGACTGCGCTACGTGACTGTGCTACATCTCCTTAACTCCTATAGAAACAATCAGGTGTTTTCCTCACCTGAGCTCCCAGCAATAAGGACTCGAAACCAGATCACTGAAACAGAGAGATATAATGACACGGGACATCTGTGTGTATCACATGGTCATCCTTAAAACTGCCTTAATTTTTTCAGGTTAAAAGAGAATTAATATATATCACCTTCCCAAGAGAAATATACCATGAAGCAATAACCAGATTTTTCCAGAATTTTGATTTTAAAAACATACAAAAATAACCAAAAATTTTAAAACTATTAAAATTATTCACAATTACAGATACAAGTATTTTCTTATTGTAAAACGATAAGTAGGTGAGAAAGACAGTAAAAGTGTGATTTTATGTTTGATTTATTTAGAGATCAGTCAGCCACAACTTTAATTATCCTAAACAGATATTGAAACCAGAAATAGGTAAATAAAACCTTTCAACTCGAGTGAATGAGTTATAAAATGTAAGATTTTACCCATAAAAAGTCTTGAAGCCAGAGATTGCATTCACTTAGAATTTCTCAAAACACCTGGCCACCGATTGAAAGCAGGGAGTGAGGAGAAGAAACCCACAAACTAATATCAATGAGAAATAGCTAATGAAAGAAAAGACCAAAGGTGGAAAAATAAAAAGAAATATAATGGTACTCTGAAGTTATTTAGAAAAGATCGCTGTTGCTCTAAGAGCCATAATATTTCTGAGGGCTTTGCCATATAATGTACAATGTCTTTTGTGCATTTTGACAATATTGAAAGATGATGAAAATATTTAGTACTATCAATTAGAGAACAGAAAACATTTTGGGATGTATTATCATTAAAATGTTAACAAAATATATTGTCAATGCTTCAATAGGTGAATATAGTGAAAAAGTATGAATATGAAGAGCAGTAAATGATGAGAGTCATCAACCAGACAGTCGAAGGCTACGAGCAGTTAGATCAGTACATTCTCCCTGTGGAGAGAATGTCCTATTGGAAAAAATCTTAGTTTGAATACATTGTGAGTATAAGAGACTCATTAAATCCATGGATTAAGATCTAAAAGTCAAAGTTGGGTAGAGAATACACCTTTATTCTGCTGAAGTCAAATGATAGTCTCCATTATAGAGCAGACCCCCAGTGAGAACCCAGAGTGAACTAGAGAAGAAAGAAGCAAGGAGTGGTATGAGATGAACTGGGACAGACCAAGTCAAGAGAGGACCAGGCAGAGCCTTCTAGGCACATTAAGTATATTTAACCTTGATCTTCTAAGCAAAAAGAACTCGCCAAAGTGTTTTCAACAAGGAAGAACATAACTGAATTTGTATTGACCAAATGTCCCTGAGGATGTAGAACAAAAAGGAGTCTGGGACTCTGGGAAAGTCCAGGAACAAACTGATGGTTCTGGAGGTATTGGAGTGGCAATATGGAAAAGAATGATAATGAATTGAATAAGGGGGCTTACAGTCAGAGAAGAGTTAAGAATGGTCCTACGGTTCAGGGCAGTAAGTGGTGCCTGTCTGTAAGATGATGAACATAAAGACAAGGTAGGAATCATGAGTTTAGTTTTAGAAATGAATTTAAGGATGCTTCAAGACATCATTCAGTTGAAGTAGACTGTTGGACGTACAAATTTGGAACACAGCTAACAGGTGTTGGTTATATATATAAATGTGTTCTAATACAGGCTTTCAGTAGCTGCTTGGGTCCCGTCCCATAATGCTATAGCAAAAAAAATATTGGCTACTGATCTAAGGAATTCTTACCCTTTTTGTAATAGAATTGTCTCCGCTGGGGTCTCGTGAGAGGGGGATTTCCTTTTCAGTTCTTGTTTAGCGTAAGCAAACAAGTCATTGGTTCAGAAGTATTTTCTTTTTTTCCATTCCTAATAGCGTTCTAAATAATGAAATTCAAAAACCACCCAACAAGCTTATAATTACATGTATTCAAAACGTGATTCATCCAATTCTTCTTGCATATTAATATGAGAAGCCATGTACTCTCAAGATAGTGTTTGAATTTTGGAAGCCATGTACTCTCAAGATTGTTTGAATTTCGTTCCTAGTATGTAATAGACACACGATAAACTATGAAGGAAGGACTGTGCCTGTCTTCATCAATAACAAAAGGCTTTCAATGAGGTCTGAATGGATGATGAGTAAGTGAGATTTCTGCATAAAGAAGCTGGGGCTTGTTGTATGCTTCAGAAAGGTAGTAGATTTCTGGAAAATATTTCCTTTCCTTTGATACCAGTAAAAGGTATCTGCTTATTACGTCTCTGGACGTGTCTATATATAACACCAAAATCTACTACATCTATCAAGCATTAGTATGAGGATGAAGATGACCCAAGAGGAGGCAGAGTAAAAGAACCACAGAGAATAGAGCTGGAGCCTCATCTTGGAGCTGCCTATCTATGAAAGCTGCCCAAGTGAGACATTACATTTCATTATTTTTCAGATCAAGTTGAGCTAATATCTGGTTAGTTTTAGCCTTAGGCATTCTAACTTTCCAAATACCATTTTCATTTGGAAATAACACATTGCTAGGCATGACTAACTTTGTGAATATATCAGATGACATTCAGTTCATGCAACTTATCGTTATGTTTTGCAAAGCCTATTCCAATATGCCTCAAACTATTAAAACAAAGGGGCTGCACTAAACTATAAAGTATCAGAACCCTGTGTTTTATCTGATTTTTCTTTCATCATTTTTTATACACATGATTTACCAAGGCAGACCAGGGAACATTCTGCTTCCTGCCCTTTATGAATTATCAGCATTAACATCATTATTTCAGTAAGACTGTAACACATGCCCTTGTAGGATAAGATGGTTAAGGTCTCTATAAATCAACTGTGTCACAGACCCAATTACAGTAAGTCGCCGACTTAAGAACATTTGAGTTAGAAACTTTCACAGATACGAACCGACCTTGCATTATGAACATTCACTGATGCTAATAAATCACGGAAGTAGTTCAAATGTCTGCTGAACACTGTCATGGTTGTCTCGTGGTGTGCTTACCGTATAGTGAGATAGCATATAGTAGTACAGTACTCAATCAGAGCCCAAGATGTCTGGAAGCAAGAGGAAAAGCAGTGGTGAAGTGAGGAGTCTGCTAGGAAGCACAAAATAATATACACTGTATATTTAGATCAAAAATGCATTACTTGGGCTGGGGATTTGCTCAGTGGTTAGAGTGCTTGCCTTGAAAGCACAAGGTCCTGAGTTCAATCCCTAGGACCAAAAAAAAAAAAAAAAAAAAAATCATGACTTATTTTGTCAAACTTATAAACAAATCCAACTAACGAACATTCAAAATGGAATGGAACTTGCTTGTATGTCAGGGACTTCCTGTATGGAGTTGATTTCTTCCTGGGTGGTACAATGATGTAATTCAACTGCCCTGCCAGGTGAAGGCAAACTTTCAGGACCGACAGATACAAACAAAAGAGAGTTAGTAAAATCAATAACTACGTTCCCCAAACGATGGCTTTTATTAATTTGGAAGTGAAAAAAAATTACTCTAGAAGAAAAGCAACATCAAGGTTAACACTTGATGACTATATTTAATTCAGGTTACCCCTAGATACCATCAATATCTCCATGCTGGCCAATATGAATTAAATGGGAAGGTCATAGAAATATCATGTGCAATAAATTGTTTTAATGGTCCTGACACTTTACCCTTCTCTGTATCCATACTCTTTAACATATAGCTTTATAATTCTTACAGATGGTGATCTATTTATCTATTTACTGGATATAAACTGATATTAAGGCTTATTTTTGTCAATAGAATGAGGCAGAAGTGACGATTTCCCAATTTTCAACATAGTTCTCAAGAGAAGATGTTTCTGCTTTTCTTTCCCCCTTGTCTCCTTCATGAAGACATGTCTGTGCCAGCCAGCATGAAGCTGAAACACATGGAACAGATCTGAGTTGTCCCAGCCACCCTAGCCTAAGCTAACATACATCATAACAGTCATGTGTCACACAAACATGTAAGTGACCATAGCCAAGATCATTAGAAACACCTCACTGATCCGTGTCTTCTTGAACAACATAAGCCAAGATCAGCTATATCCAAGCAAGAATATTCAGGTCTCCAACTTTTTATCTACATAAATAGTTATTGTACTTGATGCTGAAATTCTGACAGTTATTTATTATACATGATTACATGGCTTTACCAAAATTTAACTGATAAACAGTGCTTTCTGTGATAATTAATCATGATATGATTAGAAACTTGAATGATTAAGAAATGCCTGGCAGAGCAGGGTGTGGTAGTGCCTGCCAGTAATCCCAGCACTTGGGAGGTGGAGGTTGGAGGATCACTGTGAGTCGGAGGCCAGCCCGGGCTACATAGTGAGACCCTGTCTCAAAAAACAAATAAACAAACAACAAACCCAAAACAAACAAACAAAAACCAATGTCTAGCTGATTGTGTGAGCACACTTTTAAGTATCTGTGGGAGGGTCATGGGGACACGAATTTGAAGTGTATGTTTGGTTCTTTGCTTCTTCTGCACTCATTGCACTCATTTCCTGGTGTGTTTTCCAGGCACTATTAAGCGCTTTGCTATGCCATGTCTTTCTGCTGTGATGCCTCTGCCTTGGAGCCAGTTAATGACTAAAACCATGATCAAATTAAACCTCTCCTCCTGAAACTGTGGGTGTGGCTGTTGTATCTCAGCAATGAGAACGTTGACTAATATAGAAAATTGGTAACAGAGAAATGGGGCTGTTGCTGGGACTACCCCCTACTAAATGGTCCAGAAACCTTTGGAGTTGGTTTGGGGGAGGATTTTGGAGAAGTCTGGAGATGTGAGCTGGAGAAGAATTAGAACACAGTGAGCAAAGCCTGATAAGTGATTGTGGTCAGAGCTCAGAAGATCGGAATGCTGATAGGAATGCAGACAGTATGGCAGTAGCAGATTTCAGTTGAGAACAAGGACTCCAGGGGCTTTTAGACTAGAAGGGATGTGTGCTATATCCTGGTGTTACAGTTGAGTAGGCCAGAAATAGTCCAGGTTCTTGTGCATGGCAATGAAAGAATTCCAAGCGCACACTCCGTAGCAGGTAGAAGGTAGCTGCATTTATTGTAAATCTCTGGGACGGTGGCAGCTGGGACGAGGGAAGAGAAAAGGGCAGGAAGGGCAAAAAGGGTAAGAGTAAAGGGCCAAAAGGCACATGTGATTGAAGAGAGAAAAGGCTGCTGACTCCGGCCCCTTGGATTTAAAGGGCAGCCATCTCTGACTTCTGGGTGCTGCCCACTGAGTTTCTCACTGGTGTCAGAATGTGCCCCTAGGGTGGGGCATAGGCTTTTTTAAAATTGTGTTTTTGTTCCTCCTTTAAGAAAATGGAAGCCTGGATAATCCTTAAAATGTTGTTTATATTTTGGGCTTCCTTTAAGAAGGTGGAAATATAGATAATCCTCAAGATGTTTTTGTTTATAGTTGAGCTTTGAGGAAGAGAGTGGCTCACTCAGCTCCTTTGTTTCTAACTGTACTACTGGCAAAAATTTTGTCTACATTTTGTTTGTATCCTGGGATTTTGCAAGAGACTAAGATTAAGGGTGGTGAACTAATTAATCTGGTGAAGGAAATTTCAAAATAGTTCAACACTCAGGCTGTGGAATTGGTACTGCTGAATGCACTTAGGCAGACTTGCTGTGAGAATCAGGGGTATAAGGCAGAGTAGATAAGCTTGGAAAACAAATTTTGACTAGAAAGAAACATCTGTAAAGTTGTTGCCAAGGAAGTTGTGTCTGCTGGACAGGTTAGCAAAATTAAAAAGACATAAAGTATATTGTACAGTGACAAGAAGAAAACTACCCTGAAGTTATCTTATGAATCAGCAAGACCCCACCTATGGCCAACTCAAAGGTACAAAAGTATCAATTTTTATTTGAGAAAACAGTCAGTGGGACTCCTGTTTAAGAAGGGACATTTGGAGAATTGGTTCTCCAGGATTCATTTTGTCATGCCCAGACATCCAATTACTCAGAGGTTGCTATGTCCATGGTCAAAAGGGGTCTGGCTACTGCTCCCACTGACAGTAGACCTCGACATTTTCCAGGTGATGTTAGTTTTATTGGCATGCAGACTGTAAGAATTGTGGGTCAGAGAGACTTCCACTCAGATTTCAAAAGAAGGCCTGGGAAGCCAGGCAAGGAGCCCTCAGGAGAGCAATGCATGAACATGTGGGAATGAAGCCAAAAGTGCAGTGGAGACCCCAGAAAGTCAGAAATGCCAGGACTGTCGAACATCTGATGAGGAAAACTGCTGTCTGTGAGTGGAGCCAACCCAAGACAGAGTCTGTTTGGACTATAGCCACCAAGGCTACAGGGGCGGAGCTATTCAAGCCCTTTGAGAGGGATATTTTACTACTGTATGCCTGCATTCCAGACATGGAGGAACAAGACTTAATGTTTATACTACTGTGTTTCTGTCTTGTTTTAGTCTAATTCTTTTCTATTCCCATATTCTTCCCTTTTGAAATGGAAACGTTTACCCTGTGCTGTTTTCCCTTGGGATTATATGATTTGTGTTTTATTTTTACAGAAATTCACAGCTAAGAGTTTGCCTTAGTCTCAGAAGAAATTTGGACTCTGACTTGAAAAATTCTGGAACTTCTGAAACTTTGGGAGAAGGGATTAATGTGTTTCTTTCTTTCTTTCTTTCTTTTTTTTTTTTTTTTTTTTTTTTTTTTTTTTTTTTTTTTTTTTTTTTTTGTTGCTGAAGATCAAACTCAGGGTCTTGCAAAATGCTCTACCACTTGAGCTAAATCCCCAATACTAGTGTGTTTCTTTTTGTATGCAAGATAGTGGTACCATGTTAGGTGTACTATGAACTTGATATTGTTTGTGGAAATTTGGTATTGTTTAGGCATATATATCTGGTTATCTAACTGACAAGGGGTAGACTGTGACCATTAATCATGTTAATCTGAAAAGAGATTAAGAAACACCTATCACCTCAGCATAGCACACCTCAAGGTCTGTCTGGGTGGGTCATAAAGTCACGGTCTAGGGTCTATGCCTGGTCCTTCACCCCTTCTCTAGCACTTCCCCTGTTCTACTTCCTAGTTAACATGAACTAAGCAGCTTCGCTCCACTGTACCCTGCTGCCATAATGTTCCTGCCTTGGAGCTAGCATATCATAGATTGAACCCATGAACAAATTACACTTCTCCTCCTTTGAATTGTAGGTATTTTGTATTAGTTGGCAATGCAAAGACTGACTACAATTTATTCTCAAATCTTCTGTATTAGGGATGATTTGAACCATACCTCCTGGCTATAGAGTTTTGTGTTGCCTTTTTTTCCCATGTAGTATTCTACTTGTTAGGAATGGAGATCTGAGAGGTCTTTCATTTGAATCTTCATATCATCTAGTTCTTATTTTAGGAGTCAGATTGTTAAAGGGACACTGCAGAGATTTTGACAGTGCCATAGATTTTTAGTCTAAATTCTACCCTGAATTTTACATGGCCTACTACTTATTAACTGAGGCAAAATCACAACCCAATATGCTTTTAACTAAACTCATAAGTGAATATATTTTTTCTCCTCCCTTACTATCTCACTACAGTTTTTATATTTTCTCAAGCTTGGAAGTAGGCATCATATTGAACTATTTCCTCTTCCTCTCCCTCCAAATATAACCAATCACAAAATTCTGTGGGTCATCAAATTACGATTCCACTTGCTTCTTTCCATATTGGACGTATGCCATTGGTCCAAATAACCTTATCTCATTTGAATGCTTAAAACAGCCTCCGAACTTGCCAATCTATACAAGCAGGTAATTCACTGGAAAAATATGGCTTCCCTCCCCAATCCAGACAAAGCTTCAGATACTGATTCAGACACAATGAGAACAAGAACAGCTCTGCAGATCCAGGCACAAAGTGAATTTCTTCCTGCATAGCAATGCTAGTATCATGTGCCCTGCCACTTTTCCTGTCTACTGTCACTCTAAAATACAAAACCAAAACAGAAAGTCTGATTGGTTTAGCTTGGACCACACACCCACTGTTGATGAAGGGAAAACAAAATACCTTACTGTATCACCTAAAAAGAATCAAGATTCTTTAACAAAACAAGAAGAGACAGAATGCTGCAAGGCAAAATCAACAATGTTTCAGCTCCTCTAGCATATCTTATTTCTCTCAAATCTTCATATTTTAATTGTCAGACCCTCTGTTAGTCTATGCTTGTACATTTATCATGGAGACCTGGCATTGCAAATTGATGCTTCAATATGACATTTTCTGAGATAATTTTCTGACCTTATCTTTACTCAGTTTCAGCATGTTGGCTGCAGAAAAAAAGACTTCCCACTTCAAGGTTATATAGTAACTGTTTCTTAATGTGCATAGAACCAGGGATTCTAAGACTCAAGTTTTGTTTTCTGTTTTTTGCTTTTTCTCACTCCTACCTCAAATTCCCATAATTTGCCTAATGCATCTTTGCTTCTAAATCTCACGGATTGTTAGTGTCCCATTCTAGAATGTAGAATGAAACTTCATTCAGAGAAATCTGATAATTAGTTCTCATATCTCACATTCTCTATGCAAGCCTGTGGTAGCTGTTTCTATTATAGGCAAAGAAATATTGCCGAAAATGGAACTAGCTTCATTGAAAATACAGCAGATGTACGGATGTAGGTTTTGGAGGAAAAGAGGTTTTGTACAACAGACACAAGATTTCTCGCAGCAATGCAGCAAATGCTGAGCAATCACATTTCAAGAAGTAGGTATTAAAGAAGCCCAGTATACATCGGCAGTGAGGATTCTTAGATCCACTCTTGTGCTTTACTGTTGATCTCAGGTGTTCAGTATCTGTCTGCTAATTCCAACTGCCATCAAATAATAAAGCAATTTTTGATGTCCCTCCCCAAATGTCTCAAAGAAAATTTTGGCTAGTTCAGGGATTTTTGTTTTGATTTTGTACTTTTCCTTCCAGGAAGATGGATAATATATAGATGGATACTTCATGCCAACTGTCTATACCTGACTTAGTCCGCAGGATGTAGGCCAGAGGCAGAAATCCTTCACGGAGGTCTAGGATGTACCCTGCTGGCTGCCCTTTCAGGAGCCATTTCCTTGCTAACACAGTCTGTGTGTCCAAGACAGGGAGCCATGAATGAGATCAATCAATTGCAGTGCATTTTTCCAGTGGCTAACTTGGGCATGTGATCCAGTTCTGCCCAATTAATAAGTGAGAGTCTCCTGAGAGAATTATGGAGAATATTTTCTTCTGTGATACAAGGAAATCTTAAAAATGAATTTTCTCTTTTCATTCACTAGGTGTTGCACAGATCTAGAAGATCTATGCCCTTAAAGCGACAAGTCTGAGGACTAAAGTGATACTCTGATTATGTTGGAAAGAACTCTTTATCCTTGATAATCTTGTGTCTTTATTGATTTAATCTGCAAGTGTTCCATTAGGAACTTTCTTATTATACAAAATAAGAATCCTTACATTAAGCTATCGTTAACTGAATATTTTATAATAGTTGACATATGTTAGGACAGCAGACATTCTGTTTTTCTGGAGGATGGGTAGGAATGGTACCCGAAGGCACACCTGCTGTAGAAGAATAAAACTTAATGCTAAGCTGTATGTCTTCCGGGTTACGATTATCTCCACTTCTATGGAGATAGACACATTTTTACACTTTGGATTTTTAACAGGAATCCACAAATGATTAAACCAGTGTTGAAAGAGACACCTTCAAAAAACCATTAGACATAATTATAAATGTCTTCTAAAACTTTATTCCTAATCTTTATTTTCAGTTTCTATCTCGCTTCCCTTATAAGTGAAGGGTATTTACTGACTGCAGTCCTGTAAGTTTAAACACAGTAAATACTGAATATTAACGTATTCTGCTTTTGACATTCTTATCTTATCCAGTGACCTTTGGAGTCACCTATATTTTGTTTCCAATGGGAATCAGAATCATTAAGAGAAAATTCTTATGAAAATAGGTGAAGGTTAGCTATCATGTCACTTCAAAATGGCTACCTTCTGCAAGACGACATTTCCACATTTATACTGAAGATGTTGTAGTGATTTTTAACTTTTAAAAAAAGTTTAAAGTGCGAAAAGAAGAAAATATTAATCATTTTTCTTTTATAAACGAAGAATGTGACATGTATGAATGGAGCAAGTGACTTTCCCAAAGTCATACAAATTCATAAATAGGCACAAATCAAAGAAAGTTAAGCTTATGGTTAGATACTCTGAATAAAGAATGAAATGTTGAAGAATTATTGTGTCTGTGGAAGAGGGAATTAGAAAATTCCCACCCAGTAACCTTGATGGCCAAGTTTAGCCTGCAACTTTGCATGGACCAAGGGTGGAAAAAATACCACTTAGAAGAAATTAAAACTGAAAACTAGCAAGCAGTACGTATGAAAATTATTATATCTGTTTGATCCAATTTGATAGATAATGCCAGGTATGTAGCCAGAGTGTCCACTCTCATCTTATTTCTTACTGAGGGAATGTGTACATTATTGGGATTGTAAATGTGCCAATACTTTAAAATACTTTTTTTTTTCTGATTACCTTTTAAGTAGATATGCTCTTATAACTCATACTTACCATTTATAACTTATCACGTGATATATTTAGGCTAATTATTTATAGTCAGATGTCTTGAAGACTTCTTAAATGCCAAGTAAATCCATTTTTTCCTCTCCCTTTCTTCTGTTTCCTTTCTTGATAAAGGATGTCATAGTTTGATTTTTAATAGCCAAAGGCAGAACTTTGAGTATTAGGAATGGTAGAAAGAAAATAAGCCTTGAAACTGTCAAAATAAGTCCCCAAGGACTTCAAGATGTACAACAAACATTGTTTGTCTGTTCACAACTCATTTTATCCAACAACAACTACTTTTATGTTGCGAGTCCTATTAATAGCAACAAAATCAGTTTTCTACTATTTTATATTAGATACCAAACTGGAAAATTTACATAATTTTTTATTTTTTTCAAAAGTAAAAAATAAAAGTGTTCTGCAGGTGAACATTTACTTTTCTGGACACAGAGACATCCTGCATACACACATATGCACACTCACTCAGTTGGAGGAGATCTGAAACAAACAAAACCCTGAACCGCACGCAACATGGAAAAAAGTACATTAAAAGAGAGAATCAGTGAACAAAACAAATAGGAAGTTGAGCGACCCAAGATCTAAAACTTATGCAACAGTAAAAAATCTATAAAATTGAAAAAAAAATTGTCATAGAGCTTAAAAATAGATTAAAAGTCATAACAGAAGGATAATATTATTTAAAAACTAGAGAATTCGAATTTCATCCAAGAATACCTTGAAGTAAAAAATCTGTCAACAGATAAAAATATATACACACAAATAAACAAACACACAAGCAATGCGAGGTTAAGCAACAAATTGAGCTAAAACCGAGACCTAGGACTGCAAATTTTGTTCATGGCGTGTTCCCATTTGGACCTAAAATGTTCTCTCAAAGTCCCATGCATTCAGAGGTGAGCCTTTCAGGGGACTGAATACTGAGGCCGCTAGCCTCAGGGATGGATACGGCCGCTGATGAGGTCATAGCTGAATGGTCTGTTAGTGCTGGGGCCTATTTGGAGAAAGTGGTTCACTGAATGCAGGCCTTTGAGCGATACTGTAGGTATTTTCCCCAGATCTTTCCAACCTCCGCTTCCTGGCTGCCAATAAGATAAATAGCCTTCCTCACCATGTTTCTCTGCCATGCTTCTCGCTTGGAGCCAGCTTTCCACGGACTAAAACCTCTGAAATCACAAGCCAAAATGAACATTTTATCCTTCAACTTGTATATGTCAGGTATTTCGCCTTAGCAACCGACAGTAAGTGACTTACGGCACAAAGAAACAAAGACATGGAAAACATACGAGAAAAAACAGTGAGGAGAAACAGAAGATGAAATCAAAAGGTCCAACATACATTAAATAAATTTTCAGGAAGTGAATATTAAAGGGAATTACAGAAAGGTGAGACTTGGAAAAACACTTAAGACTATTCTAGAAAAATCGCAAGACCGAAGTGCTCAAAAGAGAAGCAACATGAATATAAAATGGAAAAAGTGAAATATATCTAGATATGGTTTTGTGAAACAGAAGAATTTCAAAAGCCGATGAAAAATCTTAAAGGCAATCACAGGAAAATTCAAATACCCAAATAATCAGAAAATCCTAGAATAAGCAAAGTGCAGAGGAACATGACCATCAGTGAAAAACTCATTCCTTAAATAACTGTTCCACACAAAAAAATTTAAATACATCCGTTCAAGTATGGGCCTTGAGATTTACTCTTCCTAAAGCCTGGAGGAAATGGGAAACTCAGGAAGAAGAAAATAGAAACTGGCAGAATGACTGGATGCAAGACGCCAGGTAAGTGAAAACCAGACAGACACGGTAGGAACTTTGGGAAGCTGTCAGGAAGGAGGCAATTATTTTCAGCTGCTGGGGAGACAGTGATAAGAACTCAGACATTTAAAATTTTGGGATAATTACTTACATGTTTAAAGGCAAATCATAAAAAATAGAAACATAAACACTGTGAAATGGTTAAATCTAGCTAATTAACAATATATTATCACACATTCATCACTTTTGCTGCAAGAGAGCATAATACACACTCCTTAAACATTTTTCAAGAATGTGGCATGTGTTGCTATTAACTATAGTCAACTTACCATGAAATAAGCCTTTTGAAAATTTCTTTTGGGGGGTGCTGGGGATCGAACTCGGAACCTCGTGCTTGCTAGGCAAGCGCTCTACCACTTGAGCAAAATCCTCTACCCCCAGCCTTTCAAAATGCATTCTGTCTGTTTAAGTGTAATTCAGTGTTCTTCGATCAGTATTTCCCCACCCCAACTCTCTCCTAACTATCATAGTCTCTGGTAAACACCACTATACTCTCTATTTTTATATTAACTTTTTATGCTCTTAAAATGTCATGTTGTACAAGGTAAACACATACAGTATTATTGGTCGTTTTAAAAATAAATATTTATAAAATACTGTATAACTACGTAAAAACACAGTAGCATAATACCTACTTTCTAAAACAATAGAGAAAAAAGATAAAGAAATATAATTCAAGAGAAAGCAAGAAAGAATGATAAAAAAGAAAAAATTAAAATCATGATATATAAAAATTATGAAACAAAATAAAATAGGGAAATATTTCAAGTACATCAGTAAGCATAATAAATATTAGTGTACTAAACCTGTTTGTCAACAGAGATTCTTAAGATGTGTTAATTTTATAATAGAAACATGAAATAAATGGTGAAGAAAATTGAGAGTAAAGTGCAAAGAAAGAGATATACCAGTCAAATTGTATTGAATAGAGAAATTATTTGTCACTATTAATATTAGAGAAAAATAGTATTTAACATAAAAAGATTCTTCAGTGTGATGGGGTCATTAAA
>PVJO010000970.1:0-195739 GCA_004026905.1 Hystrix cristata | reverse complement strand
CTCCCTTAGACAAGCTCAGGTCTGCGTGGTGGGGCAGGTGTTAGAGACATGTGGAGCAATAAAGAAGAGACACAAAATCCCAGGAAAGTCTAACCATGAGGCTAATTGCCCAGACAGGTAGAAAGAGGAGCCAAGAAAGGACAAGGTGGGTTCCAGGGAGCTAAAGAGAGGGGGCAAGTGTGCAGGGAGAGACTAGGGGCAGCCGAGAAGCTAGACTCTGCATTCCTCCAGCCAGCCTGAGACACAGTAGAGCTTTATTGTTGGGTCTCATCTTCTGACTCTGCCACTCTGGTTATCTGAGCTTGGGAGACCAATTAAACCCTCTATACCTCAGTTGTCTCATTTATAAGATGGGAGAGCAGTGCCTACCCAGGGGACAGGTATGAGAATTAAATAAGTTGACATGTGACAGGACTTAGATTAGTACCTGCCTCGGCCTTGTTCCTTCCCTCAGGTGGCCCACCTATGTGTCTCAGCTGCTCCGCACATACCTGCATCTCCCTTTGCCACCTGCTCACATCCTCCCTCTCTGCTGAAACATTCTCTACTTCCCAGCATCTCTCTCGTCCATAATGGTGGTTCCCATGATGGCCCAGATTCCATATCAGGGCCATTTTCTCTCTATGCATGTTTTGGCTTCTGCTTCTGGGCTCACGAACGGATGTTTCCAGATTTCCCAGTTCCACTTCTCAAGAGCAAGAAGGTGCATGGCCCAGTGTGGGCGGAGCCACTGAAGCCAGCCCCTCACACACCACTGGACAGCTCTGGCCAGAGAAAGCAGACCCCGCAATGTAAAGCATGGTCGCCTGGATCACCTCGTTCCCTGGGAGCTGTGAGCCTGGGGGTGAAAGGCAGCACCCCTTGGAAGGGGCTGTGAGCCAGGCAGGCCCCCCAGTTTGGCATCTTACACACAGGAAGGTCATTCACTCTGTCTCAAGGCTGTAGTGAAGATCACAAAGGCTTGAGAGGGGGATTAGGAAGATTCTCAACAGTAATTCCCGCATGCCATCTGTGTGCTCAGAGCAACACTGTGAGCAGTAGGTCATTGCTTCTCTGCGCTTCAGCAGCTTGCCTTCCCCAAGTCCCCAAACCCAGGGCACACTCAGATCCTTGCCCCACTCTGTGCCAGGTGTCCTCTCCCCAAACCTCTCCCCACCTCCTAAATGACCCAGGACTGCTCTGGCATCACTGTCCTCGCATACGCAGGTTTCCCAGTCCCCAGTCCCCCGGCAGCCCCTCAATCCTTCAGCCCTTTTGAACTCCATCTTTGTGTCTGAATTGGGTTTGCTTATTCACTTAGCAGGCACCCCCTTTAAACCGAGGTCCTGGAAAGCAAGATTCTTGGTTCATTCCTCACCTATTCTGGCCCCTGTAGGCTCCAAAAAGAACTTTGCAAAATAAATGATTGACTAAAGATGAACTGAAGTGGCTGTGACAGCATAGCCAAAGATAGGAAGCTAGAGAGAGAAAGGATTTGCATGAGCGCAATTAGAAAAGGGAAAGTATTCAAAGGGGGCAAGGGCAGAGAAGTAGAAATGAGGGGATGAGGAGAGATGAGGTATGGGGGTCCATGCATCTACTGAGAGGCACAGAGTGTGCAAGAGGAACAAAGCCCTGTCCTCCCTGCCTCCTGGTCTCCACCCCTCTCTGGCCCTTGGCCCTCTCTCCCCTCTGTGACCTCCCCAGTCCCAAGTCCTCCAGAGGGTGTCTTGTGTCCTGATCCCTGCCTGGGAGTCACTGAAATCAGCCCGGATCCAGCTGGGTCATGCAGCGCCAGTGCTGGGAGATCTTCCCGGGGAGCTGAGCTCTGGAGGCAGCAGGGCTGGACTATTCGTCTTTATTTAGACTCCGTGTGGTCACTGCTCACCTTGTCCTGAAGTCCTAGGGAAGCCAGAAGTCCTGTTCCCCTCTGGAGGACCTCAGGGCCTCTAGGGACCTCCAGTTCCGTCATGGCATCTTCTCTGCTGCTTCTCCTACCTTGTCACAAATGGAACATAAATGGAGAGCTCATTGCATCCGAGGCCCCTTTACTCCACTCCTGGACTTCCTTCTCCACTTCTTTCTCTGAAGGAAGAAACACCTAGAAATCTCTGAGTGAGTTTTGCCACCTCCTACCACTCCCTCTCTTTTCCTATCTGGAAGATATTGGATGGTGTTTTGCCATGTTTCTCAGACTACCCTCTTCCCACCCAGCTACTCAAGTAGGGATGCACTGGGGTGAGAAAGGAAGGCTGCATATTTACTGAGCTCAAACTAAATGCTCCTTTTTTGGTACCATTATCTCATTTAATCCATCCGCGGGAGGTTCTGAATTCCCTTAGGGGACTCCTTGGAATTCTGGCGGTAGTTTTACAAACCAGCCCTGGGATTTCAGAGATTTGAAGACAGCGCCTACCTCCCCTGGCATCGCCTCCTCACTCACCCTCCCTGTCACTCTCCTGGATGCCAGTTCTCACCTCTAGACCCTGGCTGTTCAGCAGAATCACCAGGGTAGAAGTTTTAGTCATGCAGTGCCCAGGCCCTGTCGACCCTGGACAGGTTGGTCAGGCGACCCCAAGTGATTCTGATGCATCCCAAAGGTTGAGAAAAGGTAGGTTCAAGAAAGTCACCATAGTGGCTTCTGTCCCCACCCTCTCTTTGAACGGACAAGGACCCAAGGACCAGACAGAAGTGTCTTGCCGCAGTCACTTGGAGGATGGGGAGGCTCCCGAAGGCTGATCCTCTGGCCTTCTGAGCTCTTTCACCACGCTTAGCAAAGGTCCCTTCTCTTCTGCACGCCAGCGTGCTGCCAGCTGGCCCACAGGGGAGAGGTCCAGTGGCCCAGCCGCAGCCTCCCTGGCCCTCTGTGGCCAGATTCCCTCCTCCTCTCCATCCAGCGTGGCTCCCACATCGCCTCAGCCTCAGGCTGCTGCAGAAGAGAACAGAACGCTGGTTCCCATTTCCACAGCAGTCTTTGTCACGCTGCAATGTAATTGCTTGTTTACCTGCTGGGCTCACGCAGGAGAAGGGAGCTCTATCTTACTCGTAGTGTCCCCAGAGCCCAGCACAGGGCCTGGTTGAGCCGAGGAGCTCAGTAAATGTTTGCTGATGTATTCTACAGAGGGACTGAGTTAATGACTTCATTCCTTATTCTTTTTAAGGTATTTGCTGATTTTAAAGGCACTGCTTAGCCCAAAGGCATAACATGTTAATGGTGGAATTTTAGGAATTGTGGCAGTAGGAGTCTTCTTGACACTTCTAGAGCACCTATAGTTAGTTGTTCTGGGAGTTCTAGAGGGACTCCTTTTAGGCCTGCCCTCCTGACCACTCAAGCAGCCTTGAGACCCTTTCACAGCCCACAGGGAATCAGCAGGCCTCCTCACCTCTCTGGTGGCTCCAAGTGGCTCTTGCTGATGGAGGAGTCGACTCACCTCCGCTCAGTGTCTCATCCCTCCTCCTGTCAGCTATGCACAAAGCCCCAGGCCCCATTCATTTGGGACTCCGCGGCTTATGGATTTCTAGATTATGGGCGAAGCGAAGGAATCTGACAGACTCATTTACCAGCCTCTTCCCCGACTGCTGGCTGGGGCTGCTCCAGCTAGACCAGAGGGAAGCAGTGTTCTCCCTGGCTTGTGGCTGAGGTGCCTGTTGGTATATCTCATCAGCTCCTTCCAACTGTGGACAATCACCCTGGCAGCGGAGCTTCCTGTGCAGAGGGCCTTCCTTGAGGACATGGCACTGGCTGTGGCAGAAGCCTTCTGAGTGGCCTGTGACCTGACCAAGCCTCCTCTTCACCGCAGCTGGACTCGTAAGGGTCAGGGGCCGGCAGACAGGAGAAGGATGTCCACAGGGACCCAGGCTGAGCTGAGCAGAGAAGGCCATGGAAATGTTCTTCAAGTAATTGATTCACAGGAGTCGCACACACTGTTGTGCAGGGCCCGTGCGCCCTGGCGCCTGCTTATTGAGCGTCCTTCCTTCCCAGCATCTTTGGCATCCCTAAGAGGGGCTCTCACCCCATCCCCTCCCCTCTGCTTCTCAGGGAGCAAGAGCCTTCTGCCCTGCCTGATGCCTCGCTAAGAGCATTTGAGACTCTAGAACCTGAACACCTTATGCTGCTGCATCCTCAGGACCAGGCACCCGGAGGACTATAGCTCCTAAGAGCTACTCTGACTACTACATGTGGCTTCCAACGCTCCCTGACCCGGAGGCGATTCATCCTCCTCTCCGACATCTGAGGCACATGAAGCTCAGCCAGTTAAGACACCTGTTCAGAACAAGTGAGCAGTTTGCCTTTATGTGACCAGAAATCCGCACACAGACCGGCTCTAGGAGGGAACTGGGAAGTAATTCCACCCAACTCCTGCCTCTTCTTCCTGTTCTAAGATCGGATGCCACAGGAGCAAGCCTGTGAGGAAGGGCAATAGTTGCTAAATTGTTTGTAGATTAAGATGGGGCACGAAGGAAGACCTAAGTGAACACTAAGAGTCTAGATAAGAAAAACTGCAGACATTTTTCATAAAACCTGAGAAATGTATTGGGGTTCAACCCTGAAGGTAAAATAGTTGTAGTCAGAAGTGTGACTATTTTTTCCCCCTTAGCTTTTTACTACAAGAAAACATTTCATATGTAGATTGTGGTGGCACACACAACCCAGCACTCGGGAGGCTGAGGCAAGAGGATCTCCATGAGGTCAGGGCCAGCCTGAACGACATAGCAAGACTCTATCTCCAAATTAAAAAAAAAAAATCATACATACAGAAAATTTTGTCAGCTTTGCTTTCTGTATTGGTTTTTCTAGACCATTAGAGTATAAGTTGCAGGCACCAAAATAGTACACCCCTAAATATTTCAGCCTGTTTCTTTTAAAAACAAGGATATTCTCTGACAGACTCAAAACGCCATTATTACATCTAAGAAAAATAAATAATTTCTTAATTTGCCTAGTATCTAGTCTATCTTCACATTTCTATGATTATCCTAGTAGTATATTCTGTAGCTGGTTTTTAATACCAAACTCAATAAGCAGATTAAATGCATGCAGAAGCCGTGCATTTAATCTGGTTCTGGTGTCTGTTTATTCTCCTCTGCCTAAAATGGTCTCTCCACCATTTTTGTCACGACAGTGGCTTTTTGTAACAACTCAAGCTGGTAGTCTTATAAAATGTCCTGTTTTCTAGGTCTGTCTGATTGTGTCCCTGTGGCACTATTTAGCTTGTCACTCTGTTCCCTGTATTTCCTGTAAACTGTATGTTAGAGCTTTGGCTTGATTGGATTCAATTTAAGGATCCTTGGCAAGAGTGTGTGTGTAGTAAGCAGCCTCTTGGGTGGCCCTAGTGATGCCCATTCTGGTGTCCCACTCATGTGCACACCTCTCCTTGGCTGGGCTCGACTCTGCAACTGGCTTCTAGCAGAGAGAATGTGACAGAAGTAATGGGGTGTCTATTCTGAAATTAGATTATTTAGAAGCGTGGCTTCTGTTTTGAGTTTCTCTCTCATTCTTTCTTCACTATGAGGAAAGTCAGTTCCCTCATGGAGAGGCCCAGCTAGCAAGGGGCAAAGGCCTACAAGCCACCACATAAGTGAGCCTAGAGGCAGATCTCCCCACCCCACCCCAGTTCAGCCTTCGGAAGAGACCCTGGCCCCCACCAGCCACTCGCCAGCAGCCTCATGGGAATCCCTGACCCAATGGCACCTAGCTAAGCTGTACTTGGATTCCCGAAGCTCTGAGGTCATGAACATTTGTCATTTTAGGTTGCTGAGTTAAGGCGTATGTGTTATACATAGCTACGGACTGAATTGTGTCCCTCCCCCAAACTCCAAAAATTTGTATACTGGAGCCCTAATTTCTGAGGCAACTTGGCGGGGTCAGATCTAATAGAACATAGCCTTATAGAAGGAAGAAGAACATGCTTCTTCTACCCCCATGTGAGAACTCTGGGAGAAGGTGGTTGTCTGCAAGCCAGGAAGAGAGCCCACCAGAGACTGAATTGACAAGCACATTGGTCTTGGTCTTCCTAAACTATGGAACTCTGAGAAACTTTTTTCTGTTGTTTAAGCCAGCCAGTCTACTGTAGTTTGTTATGACAGCTTGAGCAAAGAAAATAGCTTTTTAGGCGATGCTATGAACTCCGTATCTATCGCCTATGAAGTTGAATGATTAGGCTCAGGCCACGAATACAACTTCAAAGGTGATGTTATGAACTTCGTATTTCATCAGAAGGGACACAATGTCAGGCATCCCGCTAGTTTTCACCGCTTGCCAGATATGGCCTTTGGAAAGAATCCCTTTCTCTTTGACAACCAGCAAGTTATCTGAAGAAATATCTTGACCCACAAGAATATCCTGGTCTGCAACAAACTTTCACCTGATGCTGTTTGACTAGATTAATTATTTCTTGCAATATTGCAAAACAATTATCTTTCTATCTTTATTTCCATATTTATTGGTTAGTGTTTTTCACAAAGAGGAGTTTTCTCTATCAACAGGCATTAATGACAATTTCTCCTTTAAAAAAGAATGAATAAATGCTTAATTATTTCTTTCTAATTACTATTTTTTGAATAAGGGACTGGACTGGTTCAATAGTTACCTCCAATGGTAGTAAATGAGTCTCTCCTTTCTCAACTCGTCTAGTTACTATCATCTATCTATCTATCTATCTATCTATCTATCTATCTGTCTATCTATCATCTATCTATCTATCACTGTGGTGTGCTGGATATTTATTTGTTCCATGTTTTACAATCAGTTGAAATCATTATTTTTCAGAATGCTCAGAATGTCCCAGATTTTGCCACTGGGGCTCCCTCAAAGTTAAAGGAGCTCTACTTTAAATTCCACTCCCGTAAGGAAAGGTTTGCAAAGAGGATTCTCTGCAGCCCTCCCTATAGCCATCCCTCCACTGTTCTTAGATATTCCTGCTAGAAACTTTTGCAAATAGGAACGGGACTGAGAGATGGATGGAGCCGGGAGGAAGGGGAGAGGAAGGAGAAGTGTAAAAAAAGATGTATTATGTGAATGTACCAACTGCCCACGATGAATGTAATCATTATGTCCTGCAAATATGTGCTAATACAAATAAATGAACAAATAAACACATAGAAATCCTGCTATAAATTATGAACGATGGGGGAAGGTGAAGGGAAAGAATAATGAGACAAAAGAATAATGATTCCCGTTTCAGGAATGAGATATATGCACTGGAAATGGAAACTGAGCAAGCAGACGCCTGAGACCTGAGCCTAGCAGCCTGACTGATTTGCTGCATCATTCAGACCTGTGACCTGACATTTCTGTGCCTCCCATGCAGGTTTGCTATAGACCTGCAGGAGATGCTACACATAACAGCAGGTAGAAAGTCCTGTGCATGTGTGTAAGGGCGGCCCTGGAGCCCGCATCCCAAGGCTGTGTGCCAAGAGGAGGACTAGATGGTGCAGAGGAAAGACCCAATGGTTGAAATGTCTTCCCTACAGTCGAGGGCTGGTAGGTGGAAGACAGTAGTAAATACCTCAGTGCTGGAGTTTGAGAAGGAGGCAGAAATTGGTCTCTAGAAAGCTTCCAACCTCCTACAAGGAGACAGAATATGGTAAACTTGGGCTCCTGTGATCCATTTCTTCCTCTGGGACTTCGGTCTGACCCCCGTATCTACAATCTAGAGGGGGTGACATTAAGCAGCACATCTGGACTGGGTGGAAGAAACTATGTTTAGCATTCACACACCCTGTGCCCCAGTCTTGCCTGCTCTCCACCAGGGAAGGGCTGACTGGAGCTGAGTTGTGGGCTCACTTCCCACCTTCCTGACTCTCCCCACCCCCGACCTGAACTTCCTAAAGACAGCCAGTGAGTTAAAACGCTGACCAACGGAAACAGCACGGCTGCTTGCTCCTGGACCTTCTGATATTGATGCAGTGCTGCCTGGACCCCCTCCTAGGATAAAGACACAGCCTTGACCGGCTTTGGGAGGCACTGGTGGCTCTTGCTGCATGACCACTCCCGGTCTTTTCTTATACCTCGTCCTCATTGACACCTGCTCTCCAAAATCCCCCATCCCCTGCCTTGTAGTTTCCCTCATTCAGACTGGAAGTCAAGGCTCTCTAAAAGCCCATAAGCGGTAAGCAGGGGGCAGCAGCTCACCTCTGTATGGGCAGGATGGTGAAGCTATGTCCAGTGGGCGACTTTCTCAGGGCCCCACTGCCCAGGCTCATGGCAGAGCAGAGAACGGGTGATGCAGGAAAGCCTGAGAGAACACCAGCAGGGATGCAGAGACACTGGTGCTCTTCCAACACAAGCTCTGTCAGTAAAGGGGTCCGCCGAGCGTAGGAGCTGCATGTGTTCTGCCCCTGCAAAGCTGGGCCTGGTGTGCCTGCCCTGTGCAAGTTCACAGCGGCTGTTCAGCAATGACAGGCAGAAGTCCCTCTGGGGAAAGCAGTGGTCCCCAGACCCTCACCTGCTCAGGTGCAGGGAGCATGTCCCGGGTGCACACTCTCCCTTCATGCACACACGCCTCTCTCCGCCCCTCACAGAGGACCTTCTCAGGTCACTTCTCCCTCTCATGCCCACCACGCACCACTCATGCAGCCGCCTTGTCCCCCAGGAGGAAGGCTGACTTTGCGGCCTGGCCTGCACTCGCCAGGGGTACACTGCTGCACTGTGAGCAGCCGATGCTCAGTTACAGCAGCTTTATCTCTCCATCTCCTGCCCTCACCACTGCACACACGTTCTCCTGCCTTCTATCCATTCAACAGACATTATCTAGTTTATAGACTGGGCGGAACCGTCTCCCACCAATTCATATGTAGAAGGCCTAATCCCTGATGCAACTATATTTGGAGATCCGGCCTTTAATAAACGTTACATGCGGCCACAAAGGTGGGTCTCTGATCCAACAGTACCGATGTTCTTATAAGAAGAGGAAGAGATACCAAAGATGACCACACCAAGAGAAGAGGCTATGTGTAGACACAGCAGGTAGGCAGCCATCTGTGAGCCACAGAGAGAGGCCACAGGAGAAACTAAACTTGCTGACACCTTGATCTTGGACTTCCAGCCTTCAGAATTGTGAGAAAATAAATTTCTGTTGTGTAAGTCATCCTGTCTGCAGTATTTTTCTTAGATCAAGATCAGACGAATGCACCTATATTTACCCAGATTCCAACAGAGGCCAGGGATTTGAAGGTGAATAAGGCTTGACTACTGTCTGAAGGAGCTTTATATGTAATAAGAACAAATAGAGCAATGAAATAGAATTGAGAATCCAGAAATAAGCCCTCACATTTAAGACTGATCAATTTTCAACAAGAGTGCTAAGACAATTCAGTGGTACTTTCAACAATTGGTGCTGGAACAACCGGACATCCATATGCAAAAGAATGAAATCAAGTCACTACCTCACACCATATACAAAAATTAACTGAAATACAATTAAAGACCTAGATTTCAAAGCTGAAACATAAAACTCTTAGAAGAAAACACTGGCTTTGGTTTTTATGAACTATTTTAGACAATTATTTCTTAGCATAAGCAATAAAGGAAAAAATAGATTATATTGTCAACTAAAAACTTTCTTACTTAAAAGGACATCATCAAAAAAATACAAAGAGAGTCTATAGAACAGAAGGAAATCCTCACAAATCGTATATCTGGCAAGAGATTCATATCTAGACTATATAAAGAGCTATTAAAAGTCAATAATAAAAAGACAAATATCCCTCTTTTAAAATAAGCAAAGTCTCTGAATAGACAGTTCTCCAAAGAAGATAACAAATAGGTAATAAGCTCAGGAAAAAAAGATAATATGCTCAGTATGATTAGTCATCAAGGAAATACATATCAAAACCACAGAGATACAACTTCACACCCACAAGGTCGGCAGTATCAAAGAGATACATAATGACCACCATCATCAGCAAAGAGATGGAGAAATTGCAACCCTCGCATAGCTTGTGGGAATGTAAACTCATGCTGCCTTTCAGGAAAGAAGTCCAGCATGTCACCAAGTGATCAGACATGGTTACTGCCTGATCTGGTAATTCTGCCCATGATGTTTATCCTAGAGACATAAAAGCGTATATATATTTTAAAACTTGGGCAGTATTGTTCCTAGGAGCATTATTCATAGTAGCCCAAAGGTGTAACCAACTCTAATGTTGTAGTCATTCATCAGCTGAAGTATGGATAAATAAAATGTGGTATATCCTTACAAAGGAATATTATTCAGAGATAAAAATAAATGAAACACTGATACATGCTGGGAAGCAGATAATCTTTGAAGGTATTATGTTATGTGAAAGATCACATATTGTACAATTCTGCTTAAATGAAATGTCTAGGATAAGCAAATGTAATAGAGACAGAAAGGAGACTCACGGTTACACTTGAAGGAGAGGTGGCAGGGGGAGAGGCGCAGGATTTCTTTTGGGATCAATTAAAATGCCCCAAAATTGATAGTGGTGATAGCTGCACAACTCTGAGAATATCCCAAAATCTACTGAATTGTACACTTTAAATCTGTAAAACGTTTGGCAGACAAAGTTTTTCTCAATTAAGCTGTTAAAAATATCATGAGGAGACATTTGTTTTTGAAGATAGAGATGTGCTTTTTCTAGTTCCCTCACTAGGCACAACTGAAAACCCTGTAAGAAGAAATGTGAGAAGACTCTGAAAACAAGAGAAAACAGACCTTCAAAGGACCTCAGGACCAGAAGAATAACACAGTGGTGAGTGCTCTGGGTTTTATGCTTGCCTCATATATATCCTAGACTTGAAGCGGAAGAAGCTAGCAACCTGAAAACACCAACAGGTACAGAAAAAAAATCCCCAAATAAGCTTTTTTCTCTGCAGTAAGACAGACAACTTTTAGACAGCAACATCTCTACTGTAGTCAAACATAGTCAAACACCACAGAAGAAAAACATGGCCCAACATCCATTACTCCAGCAAAGGCCGAGTGAGAAACCCTGACTTCCACCCTTGTGAGGCTGTAACAAAGCATCCAACTCTGCCGAGGTTGCATCAGGGAGCTGAGACGTGCATCCTCCCAATTAGTAACAAGCCCACCGTCACCATCATGTGGCATCATGGGAAATAATAATGGGCACATGACTTTCAGCACCACCCAACGCTAATGAAGTGCTGCTCCTTTACATGTTGGGGTGACACCAGAGGAGGTCAGTGGAGAGCCAGGACAAGGCCACCCCAAGAAACCATTCGGGAATCTGGAGCTCCTGTCCCTGCCCAGCAAAACAGAGAACCACCCACCCCAAATCAGGTGTCAGGTGTCAGCAAAGGCTTCGCCTTTTGGAAAGAGGGTAGACTTCCACCTGGAAGTAAGAACAAAGAAACTAGAGGTTTAAATAAGATGCAGGGTCTCGTAGTAGAAAATGTCCATGTTTCAATTGAAATCGCTTATAGAAAGACCCAGAACAATCTCAAACTGAATGAAAAAAGATAATAAATATCAGCACCAAGATGATAAAGATGTTAGGGTTATCTGAAAAAGATTTTAAAGTAGTCATGATTTTTTAAACATGCTCCAATGAATAATCACGAATACACTTTAAAAATGAAAAGAAAAAAAAAAAGAAAACCTCAGCAAAGAAAGATCAAATGTAAAGGATAATGAGATAGAAATGGTTTGCTGTTCTTTGTCTGCTTTTTGAGAAAGGATCTTTCATTATGTAGTCCAGGCTAGTCTTAAACTCTCTATGGAGCTCAGGCTGGCACCAAACTTAATGTTCTTCCTGCTTCAGCCTCCCTAGTGCTGGGATTACAGAGATTCACCACCATGCCAAGCTCAAGTGAAAATATTTCATAGAAAAAATACATTAAGCAGAATCAAAAGCTCAGCAGATGGTCTCAACAGAAGAATAGAAGGGACAAAGGAAAACTGGTGAATTGAAAGGTAGAAAGTACTCATCATGCACAACAAAGAAAATAGATTTTTTTTTTAAATGAGTAGGGTCAGGTGTTGGGGATTTAGCTCAAGTGGTAGAATGCTTGCTTAGCAAGCACAAGGCCCTGAGTTTGATCCCCAGCATCCTCCCCAAAAAAGAGGAGTAGGGCCCCAGGGACTTGTGGAATTACAACAAAAGATCTAATGTTCATGTCATCAGAGTTATAGGAGAGGAGAAAGACAGGGCTGAAAAGTATTCAAGGAAATCATGACTGAACACTTCTGAAAGTTAGCAAGAGATGTCAACCTACATATTCAAGAAGCTGTGAACCCCAAACAGTATTAACTCAAAAAAAAATCCCCTGAAAGACTCATCATAGTTAAACTTCTGGAAATGCAAGACAAAGAATAAAATGTTAAAAGCAATCAGGAAAAAAAAAAAGAAGAAGACAATTTACCAATAGGATGAAACTATTTGAATTATAGTAGTTTTCTTATCAGAAACTGTGGAGCACAGATGGAAGTATAACAATACTTTTCAGGTAATGAAAAAAAAACCAAAAAACTGCAACCCAAAATCCAATAGTCGGCAAAAGTATCCTTCAGGAATAAAGGGGAAATCAGTACATTCTATAATGAGGGAAAGCTAAGACTGTTTGTCACAAGCAGACCTACTCTAAAAGAAGGCTAAAAGAAGTTTGTCTTACTTTTCTCTTTGCTGAGACAAAATACTGGACACTCAAAGTTAAAGAAGGAAAGGTTTATTATAGCTCACAGTTTGTAGGCGTTTCAGTCCATAATCGGCTGGCTTAAATGAAGGCCGGCTTGCGGAGGAGAAACCATTCATGGCAGGCTGAAGGCAGCAAGGCAGCAAAGAAGCAGCAAGTGACAAGTGACAACAGCAGCCCTCTTTCTGTCTCATCCAGTCTACCCCCACTTAGATTAGATAGCACTCGCTATGCCACACCCATCAGTGGACTAATTTAGTAACCACACACCCTTAATCCCAAAGTCACACGCTCTAGATACAGTCACCTCTGAACCCCTCCAAAACTGTATGAAGCTTTAGGGGAACATCTAGACACAAGCCATAACAAAGTTCTATAAATAGAGAAAGAAAAAATGGTTAGAAAGAAACTTTGAGCATTAGGGAGAAAGAACATGGTAAACAAAAATATGGGTTGATATAATAGGTTTTCCTTCTTCTCTTGAGTTGTCCAAATTATTTTATGATTAAAACAGAATCATAATATTATCTGATATAGTTATAAATATATCAAGAGAAAATATTTAGGATATTTATAAATGGGGAGAGTAAATGATATAAATCTATATTAATAGTTCATTCCACTCAGCAACAGCAGAAAATACATTTTTTCAAGTGCCCATAGACCAAATATCAAGATAACCCATATGCTAGGCCATAGGAGAAAACTAACAGAATTTAACAGAATATAATTTTAAAGAGTTGAAATTATACAAGATGTGTTTTCCAACTACATTGGTAAAAAATATAAATTAATAATAGAAAATAGTAGGAAAATCTCCAAACATTTGGAAACTCTACAACATACTTCTAAGTAATCCACAGGCCAAAGAGGAAGTCTCAAGGCAAATATTTAAATATACATTGACTGCATGAAAATGAAAATGCAATCATACATCTCTTCATTAAGGGTGTACATCTGGAGAAAATTGCTGTTACTTTGCACTATTTTGTCATTGCGTGAGTAGCACAGAGTGTATTTGTAAAATCTAAGACAGCTATGACAACCAGGCTATGTAACCTTGGGGCACCGCTGTCATACATGCAGTCTGTCATTGACTGAAATGTTATGTGGCTCAAGATTGTACAGCATATAAAAATTTGCTAAGGAAAAACTGATGGGAAACTTTGTAGCACTAAAAGTATATGTTAGAAAAGAGGAAAAGTCTCAAATCAATAACTAAATTCCCACTTCAAGAATCTGAAAAACAAGAGCAAAATAAACATAAAGCAAGAAGAAAGAAAAACACAAAAGGGAGCAGAATTAGTAACACCAGTAACACCGAAAAAGAGAAAAATAATAGAAAGAATCAATGAAACAAAGAGCTAGCACTTTGAAAAGATCAATAAAATTGACAAACCTCTAGGAAGATGGGCAAAGAAAAAAGAGCAAAGTCACAAATTGCTGGTAAAAGAAACAAAAACGGTAGAGATGCTGTAGACATCATCAAGAAAATACTAAGGAAGCACTAGAGATACTCCATACGCTGAAAGCTGACAGCTCAGAGAGAAGGGATCAATTCCTTGGAAGACACAAGCTGCCACAACTCATTCAATATGAAGCAGAATTTCATTTGAATAGCCTCTGTTACTTGTAAGGACACTGAATTCGTAATCTTAAAACTCCCCCCATAAAAGAAATATCTGGGCCCAGATGGTTTTAGTGGATAATGCTATTAAATGTTTAAGTAAGAGTTAACACAAGTTCTATACAATCTCTTCCAGAAAATAGATGAGGAAGGAACCTCAATTTATTTTTTGAAGGTAGTATTATCCTTATACCCTAACCAGACAAAGACAGGACAAAAGAAAACTGGAAACCGATATTCCTCATGAATATAGATGTAAAAATCCTTAACAAAATACTAGCAAATAGAATTCGGCTATATACAAAAGAAATTATACACTGGACCACAATAGAATACATTCTAGTGATGTAAAAATGCTTCAGTGTTTGAAAATCAGTCAATGTAATTTACCATATTAACAGGCCATGGAAGAAAAATCACATGATCCTATCAACTGACACAGCAAACGCACTTGATAAAATTCAATATCTATTAACCATTAAAAGGAAAAATTCCCAGAAAAAGAAAATAGAGAACTTCCTCAACTGGATAAAGAGAATCTACCAAAGAACATACAGCCAAAATTGTGTGTAATTATACAAGTAGGTGTCATTCTGGGTGTCAGTTTTAAAATACAGCTATATAAAAAAAAAGAAACACAGGCAAAGACAATGAGAGGTGTTTTGCTGAAGATGACACTCAGATGGCAAATAAACACATGACGAGATGATCGCTATCATTAGCCATTAGGGCAACACAAATGAGAGTTGATGACAGTAAGACACTATTACATACCTATCAGCACGGCTAAAACAAAAAAATAGCAGCACCAAATTTTTACAAGACTATAGAAAAACTGGCTCACTTACACATTACTGGTTAGATTGTAAAATTATACATCCACTCTGCAACACAGCTTAGCAGATTGGGGGAAAAAAAAAGCGAAACACACAAAACCATATGACCTAGTAATTTCAGGCTTGGGCTTTATTCCAGAGAAATAAAGACTTATGTTCACACCAGAACCTGCACATGCATGTTATAGTCACTTTGTTCATAATAATCCCAAACCGGAAATAACCCAGATGTCCTCCAACCAATGAACGACGAAGCTAGCTGTGGAACATCTATCTATGCCATGGGATACTACTCAGTGAAGAAAAAGGAACCAGGGCTGAGTATATGTAACATCCTAGAGAATTATGCTAAGTAACAAAAGCCAACCCCAGAGGGTTGCACACTGTATCCTATTCAGATAACTTTCACGAAATGACAAAATTCTAAATGGGGAACAGACTTGTGGTTGTGAGGGGGAAATAAGAAGATGGTGGGAGGGGGGTGAGTAAGGCTGAACAAAGGCAACCTGAAGGATATTTGTGGTGATAAAAAATGGATTTGCGTCTTGACTGTATCGATGTGAATATTCAGCTTGGGATATTGTGTTATGGCTTTGCAAGACATTGCCGTCCAAGAAACTGGCTAAAGTATACACAAAACCTGTCTGTGTTGCTTCTTACAACTTCACATGAATCTAATTTATCTCAAAATTAAAACTTCGACTTTTGTGCTTGCGTAGCATACACGAGGCTCTGAGTTCAATCCCCAGCACCACAAAAAAATCAACTTTGCCCAAGAGCTCACGCGATTTCTAATTTCATGGTGTAAGCGCTCAGAAGATTAAATGAATGTTTAAAGTATGAATTGTTTAAAATGTATGTACATATCTCACATATGACAGAGAGAGGTACGGGTTTATAAGAACACGTACGAGTCTCTTTGGGAGCCCGATGAAGGGAAAGTGAAAATCCTTAGGGAGAAGGGTTTCTGAGCACAAGGTTAATGAGGTCTCATCTCCCACAAGTCCCTAAAGAGACCCTCACACAGAGGCTCGGACATCTGTGTGCCAGCTCCACTCAACGCGTGATGCCCCCACCACTCTTCTGTTTCACTTTCCTTTGGTTATGATCCTCACAAAGCCACTAGAGAGCTCTGTTAGGGTAATAAAGGGTAAGTGTTGTGTCAGACTAGCCCCAAATCTCAGTGGCTTGATCTAACAGACATTAATTTCCACTCACCACATATATTTGGGGCATTTCCAAGTGGACAATTCTTCTGGAAAGCTCTCCTTCTGGCAGTGTTAGGGACCTATGCCGCCACCATCCTATAGCTTCAAGTTCACTCCAGCATTACCCAGACATCAGAGGAAAGACAGAGTGTGGGGATGCCACAGGATAAGAAGAGGCCGTGGTTTAGAAGGGGGGCATGTCACTTCTGCCCACACCGCTTTGGCCATCAAAGAAATATGATCTTATCCAGCTTCAAGGGGACTGGGAGGTGTGGTCTTCCTGTGTACCATTATACCACAAGGCTCTTCCTGTCACAAGGCCCCTTCATAGTTGGTCTCCACCATGAAACACCAAGGTCCACTGCAAAGATGCAATTTCCTGATGCTGTCCACAACCCGTCCTCCAGTGTCAGACTCTGTCCAAAAGCAGGAGGATGGCCCGCTCTGCACCTTTTGTCCTGTATGACTGAGGCACGTCAGACACGCACACTCAAAATAGCTCCTTCTGCTTCAGGCTTCTGTCTGCCTCCCACAGCTCATCAGAGCTCCGAGGTGGTCCCAGAGGTCAGACAGAGGACTTCCACTACCCCATTCCCCACTTCCCTGATTGGCTGCTTCTATTCACGAGTCTTCCCAGAAGACTCACATAAAAAGGAGGTATTTTTTTCTGCTTTGATTAGCCTATCAACAAAAAGCCTGGAGTTTGTCATTGGGAAGATGAACAGCTTGATAGCCCCAGCCCTACGATCAGGCCAGCAGTGGGCACTGCATCTCAGTGGAGGCCAGCAGGGAACTCTCTTCCAAGGAAGTGACACAAAAACCCCAACAAGGAGGAAGGAGGACCAGGTCGTGACGAAAGCAGGACGAACTGGGCTCTGCTTCAGACATCTTGTACCTACGAGGCTGTAGGTGGAGACTTCCAGATGCCACTTGTACCTGTGGGCTCTGGGCTCAGAGGAGAAGTCTACACTAAGCCACTCCACATCTTATATTTGAAAGGATACAGATTCAACTCTTGCTTCAAAAACCCAAAATAACAGTGGTTTGGGCAAGATCAGAGAACATTCTACCAAGCTCTGTAACATGAGGGTTTGTATGGTTTCCTAAGGTGTCCGAGCCCAGGTTCCCTGTGTCCTGTTGGACGAGTGCAGCCCAAGATGGCTCGTTACATGCTGCATTCCAGCCAGAGGAAAGAGTGCATGAGGTAAGGGGTGCGCGAGTCCCTTCGCTTTCGGAGCCTACCCCTGAGAAATGCACACATCCTTTCTACTCACAACCCAGAGGGCACAACTAGCTGAAAGGAAGACAGGACCTTGGAGGCACCATGCACACAACTGATTTCCATTATGAAAGAAACAGAGAGTGGGTATTCTAAGCCAGCTAGGACTCTCTCCCACACGTCTCTGCCAGTAAAACATTTGTGAGACATAGCTTCAAATATGTGTGTTGATTCAAAATTAATATGTATGTCGATGTTTACATTAAATATTTATAAAGCTTATTTTTTTGCTTACTTTTTAGATAAAAATACACCTCAAAAGATCATCTGGCACATACCCCCTTGGAGACCACTGGTCTAGACTAAAATGTAGCTTTATCCATCAACAGCAAATAGTAGCGGCTGAATCTGGAGTTGAAAGTCACCCCAGGAGAGACACAGAGAAAAGAAGAAAGCTCAAGGATGGGAAGTTAGGACGTCAATATTTAAGAATTGGGCAAAAAGAAAAGAAGCAGGAATGATCTGCAAAAACAAACAAGAGTCATCCAAGAACTAGAAGGGGAAATGGGATAATGGCGTTCCTAAGGAAATCAGGGGCCTAGAGACTTTGGGGAAAGCCATTTAGGATAAGGATTGAAAAGGTACGATAGATTTGCTAAATATGAAGGTCATTGGCAAGCAGGGTGACGAGAGAAGAAAATCAAGATGAAGATGTAAGAAAAGATTGGATAGTAATCCCAATTTTATGTACGAGGAAGGACGTAGCCATTACAGGTTTTGGAGTACAGGAGCCTCCTGACAGCAGAATGTCAGGAAGACTCACGTGGCATTCATGTGAAAAATGGAGCAGAGGAAACAGAGTCTGCAGTCGGGAGGCTGGCGAGGCTGTGAGCCCAGACAAGTGGGCTGGAGTAAATGACCACCTCAAATGAAGGACACTGGTCAGTAGAAATAAGAATGACCTAGTGGCCAACTTGATATGGAAACCTACAGAGGAGGAAGAAAAAAAGTGGACTGCAAGTCTTTGCACCCTAGAAGCCAACGGAGTGAGAATGCCCTAGAGCACTGCAGGGTGAGGCTCTGATGGTAAGCGTGTGAATGGCGGACCCCTGCGGGTGCTTCCTGGAGGGGGCACAGTGGGAACGCCAATCCCTGCAGCCTGCTCTCCCATCGTGGCCTCCTCCCACATACTTTGGCTGTAGGAGTCATCAGTCCTGAGTTCTCACCCACTTCTCTGCAATGCCAAGGCTGTGTTCATGACTGGATGCCGTCCCAGAAACTCATGACCAACCTGAGTTTATCATGGTGCTGGGGACAAGGGGGGTGTCCCTGAGGACAAATGGAGCCACTCCGCCCCATGCAGTGACAAGCTCCCCGGTGTGCCAGCAGCAAGGGCTATCGGCTGGCCCTGAACCAAGGCACATCTCTACGGCCAGGCCGGGCACAGCTCCGGGAGCAGGGGCAGAGGTCACGTTCTCCAGGCACCTCCTCAGCCACAAACGTGGCCTTTACCCCGCGACTGTCTCCTTGTTTAGGATGGTCAAAAATGACCATTCAAGGGACAGAGAATGTAGTGATCTCTGTGAGTGTGTGAGCAGGGAGAGTGCCTTTCTCAACCACAGCAGGGTCTGTCCCTAAGGAATGACACTCTGCTGTGCATGTCCCAGGGGGCCTTTCCCAGGGGTGCCACACTGAAGCACGGCATACTAGAGTTTCCTTACGAATGTTCCCTGGCTGCCTCTCCCTCAGGCTTCTCATAGGTTGGATGGGAGTTGGGTTGAGGATGATGGAAAGAATTTGGGAAACTGATTGTAGTTCTACTTCTTGGATATCTATCTGGGCCCCGGATGAGCCTGGGCACCCCTGAGGCTACATCTGATGCTACCCAGGGTCAGAACTTCAGTGTGCCCTGGGAGCTGGGGAGGTCTTCCTCGGGGTCGGGCTAGGCTGCAGGACTTAGATGGTCGTCTTCACTGGATACACTCATACAGAGAGCCACCTCTCTCTTCACTAGGAATGAGGTATCCTGCCCTGGCCGCCTCTGAATTGACAATTTCTCCACCAAATTATTTGAAAGATAAAATAGAAAACTTCAATCTCATAAAAAAAAAAAAAGATGAGCAAGTTCTGATATTTGGATAAATAACTAGTAACTTCAAGGATGATACAGCCATGTGGCACCCTGGACACACCTGTAGGGCCAATCCTAGATGTCCTAGACATCTCAGAGAGTGGCACTGGCTTAACCTTTATGGAGCATCCATGACACACCAGGTCCACACTCCAGATACAGAAGGATTAAGAGGATTTAAAGCAAAGGATGGGAAGTATTTGGGCCTGAAGGAGTAGCACATCCAAGGGACCAAGTGACAAGGTCAAAGACAAGATTAAATCCTAGATTAGTTGACCACAGGAGAGGGAGGGAAGAGGGAGGGAGAGGAGCAGCAGTTCCAAGGAGGAAGGATAAGTCCCAACCAGACCCCGATGTGTCTTATGTGACAGGGAGCTTGGATTTTATTTAGATGGCAATGGGGAGCCATCGAAAGATTCTAAGTAGAGAGAAGACATGATCAGATTTGTCTTAGAAATGTAGCAGGGTGGTTTACTGAGAGCATCATGCGGTGGAATAGCCTGTTGAGAGATACTAGCTCAGTCTTGCCTTCTCCATTGTAGGCTCCTGGTAAAGAATGAAAGGCATTCCTCCCACCTCCTCCTTACTCCCACCCAGGAGGGGAGCCAAGCCTTTCTGTCTCTGAGAATTGGGCTGTCCTTACCCACAGGAGAAACCCAATATTTTTGTGTGTTCTGAGACAAAAAGAAAAAGCAAACTGCCAGGTCTTTCTCCATCTTCGTTTTAGGAGGCCTGGGTCCAGCCGGGATTGTCAGGGCTAGGAATTTAAGGAGGGGCGTGACAGCACTCAGAGAGCTTACGGGATACGTGGGCTTCAAGAGAGACTGAGGCCCAGACTTGGTGAACGGTTAGCTACTGGGTGAGGAGTGAGAGAAAGGCTCCCAGGATCTTAGCTGGACTGATGGGAAGACAGACGGTAGAGCTGTCACTGGCTAGCATGCGTATTTGCTTTAAAGATAATAGAAATTAAAGCTAAAGCAGTACGAATGTAAAGGCAAAAGCTTCAGCTGGAAAGTGAGAGAAGATAAGGAAAGGACTTCTGCATGAGTAGTAGCTGGAAGAGGCACACACTGGTGAAGAGGATCAGACTGGTCCACTTGCAAAAGAATGGAGTTTTGTAACAAGTCAAATGATGGTTTTTTTTGGCCCACTTCGGATGGAAATCTCAAATTGGCAAAATGACCACTCCCTTTGCCAGTTTTCAGCTTTGCCAGTGACTCTCAAAGCCTCAACCACCAGCGTCTCCATTCTCAGTGTTAAGCCCTCAGTGTGATACTTCCTAGTGTCACAGCCCCTGTTGTCCCCACCACCCCATCAGCTCCATGCAGCACAGGTTGGGAAGCCCCTTTGTGCCCTTCTGGAGCCCTTGGGACAACTTTTGCTGGCCTCTCTGGGCAGCTGCCTATGATGTCAGATCTCAGCATTTTCTTCGTCCTTTGCTAACGGCCTCAGGCTTTGGGCCTCAGGCCTCAGATTCTGTCTTTGCTGGCAGCCTTGGGCCTGGCCTCCCGAAAGGTCTCTGATGCCCCAGTTCCTGCCTGTCTCTGGAACTCTTCAGGATTAATTACCGCTAGCATTAACCAAGCCCATTTAATGCAGTCTACCCTGCCCACTCTCCCCAAGGCAAAAATCACAAGCTGGGAACAGGACCACACACTGAGGCTTTTATCAGGACCTGGGCTGCAGCCACTGGAGGGAGCCCGCCTCCAGTGATCCAAGGCTTGTATAAAGGAGAAGGGGCCCACTCCACAAGCACAGTCCCCTGCATTTTGCAGACTACTGGAAGACCGTGGAAGTCTTGCCAGAGGGGGCCAGGTCATTTGCAGGGGGAGCCATCCAGAGTGGCCAAAAGTGGACCCATCTGGATAGGTCAGTCTTCAAGCATGTTGCAGCCAAGGCCCAGACCTACTGGAGCTGCTGTAGGGCATGTAGGACGGCCTCAGCCGTCACGGCAACAGCCTGCAGACAGCTCCTGCGCTTGCTTAAAAATGGGGGTCAAAAAACATGGCTGCTGTGGCTTTTGTGGAATCTCCAGAAGAAGCTTCAGTGTAGACCAAGGGACCCCAGAGAACATAGCTCAGTCTTCATCAGTAGGTATGGGAGTTTTGTTTGTTTGTTTGTTTTTGTTTAGGGGGGTGGTTTGGAGGCTCCACTGAGAGGCAGCGTTGGCACCTGGCATGGGGGAGGGGCATGACTGCTCCAGTCGGGTCTAGAGGCTTTATGGCTGTCAGGGAAAAAGGGATTGTCAGGCAAAGAGTCACCGTTTTGTTTTTTGGTTTTTTTTTTTTTTTTTTAAGCAAAAGAACATTTTTAAGTCCCTGTCTATTTCAGAAGAAAACACAAATCCTGCTTTTAATGAGTAACAAGTTAAGAGGCAGGGCATTTGTTTGTCTTTGGTCCCTATGGTGGTCTCCGATGATGTCATGACTATCTCAGGACCGGTGGGTGAGTAGAGGAGAGGACACACTGAGCTCTAAGGGGGAGCAACTCCCACACCTCGGAGCAGCCTGAGGCTCTGAGCAGAGAGCTGGGAGCCCCACCCAGGAACTGGCGAGTGGATAATTGTTGGGGGAGGAGGAAGTCTCATGGCTAACCTGCTGCCACATATCCTGTTGGCCTTTCCTGCCTGGACATTGGCCAGTGACAGCATTGTCCAGGCAGATGCAGAAGGAACTGCCCGCTCCCGGCACTGATGGGAAATACACAGCTCAAGCCCTAGTCTGGACTCAGGCGGCCTAGCCAGCCTTGGTGTGCGTTGCGAGACAGCCCACCCATGGCTCTCAGGACTCTTCTTCCTCCTTGGTAACAGAGCACTTTGGCTGGACCTGACGTTCTGCATGACTCCTTCCAGACTGTGCATTCTGAGACTGTGCGGGTTTGCTCGAGTGCCAGATGGAGCAGGACGTTCTGTCACAGCACACTGGTAGGAGCATGGAGCGTGTGCACAAGTGGCCAGGCTCCTTTAAGATCACCAAAGAAAGATTTCTAGAGAGAATGTGGGAATGGGCAGGGAGCCGGCACCTCACTTATCTCCCTGGCCGAGCTGAGGGCAGTGCCTGGCGAGACCAAGGACGCAGTGTGCACTAGTTCCTATGCGTCGACTGACCAGCAAGCAGACCAGCTCCTCCCCTCACTCCTTGCTCTTTCTCTTCAGCTGCACCATACTGCTTTCTGCTGCCTCTCAGGAAGGCCCTGAAATAAGCAAGTGTCTTCAGGGGCTGGGCCTCTCACTTCCCCTTCCTCTAAGCACCTCTACTCTCCCTTCCCACTCCCATCTTCTTCCCTGGTTGCTGAGTTCATCTTTGTGATTACCTTGCCCAGGGACAGACAGACAGAGAGCAAATCTGACCGGTGGCCTGACACCCACAACGCACATTGATGCTCAGCAGGGCTCCCAGCCCAAAGCACACAGAAGCCAGTACTGCGGCGCCAGTTTTTGCAAGAAGAGCCTCGCTGCAAGGAGGACAAGAATTAGGTTAAAATTTGCTTGTAGACCAATGAGTAGGGAACGAATTTATAGGAAGGTAGCAGAGAGAAGCTGCTTGTTGATTGGATGGCAAGAAGGGGAAGTTTTCAGGGTTCTTCTGCATTTCCGTAGTTGGTCATCACGCCTTTCCTGGGGTGAGTTGTCGCATTCTGGGCTGGGAATTTTTTGAGTTTGTGATGCCAAAAGAAGACCAGATGAACTTTCTTCATTTGTGCATATCCATTCTTGAAAAGCCAGTTTCAAGCCAAACTTTGGTGGATTCTGGAGGCTTTTCCTAAAAGACAATCTGAGGACAGCTTGTTAGGTGAGGACTTCATGTTCAGGTATGTCCAGGCCCTTGCTGGTTTCACTGGCAAGAGAACATAACCAACTTAATTGAAAAAACTGCTAATATACAATCAATACATAAGATAGTCAGTTGAAAGAGCATTATCCCCATTTAACGATGAGGAAACTGAATCTCAAAGCCTGAAGTAACATTCCCGAGAATACAAAAGTAGGGCAAGTCAGAATTTCAGCCCAAATATTCTTGGCCTTCTTTGTTTCCCTTCCATCTTCTCAAACAATGTTTAGTGATCTTCTACTTTGTACCACCGTGCCCTGGGAATCAAAGACAAAACAAGCAATGTTGAAGTTTTCAAGCCCTTGTAGGCTAGACAGAAGAGACCCCAGCAGTGGGACAAGAGGCACACTGGCAACTTGTACAAAGTCCTGCAGGACCTCGGAAAGGGGACAGGCTGAACTCACTTTCCAGGAAGGTGTCCTAGGGGACAGAGGACAAGTGGCAGTCAGCAGGCAAAGGAGGTGGAAGGATGTGCAGCCAAAGGTCCAGTACAAGTGAAGGCACCTGGCCATGAGACCCACCAGAGTGAACTCTTCCGCACCTCCTAGAAGCAGATTCCTGCCACCAGCATCTGCAAGGTCAGGTGCGGGCCTCTCACTCCCCACTCCCTTCCCCTGCCCCGTCCCAGGGTATGAGCCTGGAGACTCTGCCGGAGCCTGCTTCCTGAGGGAGGGCCGCCAGCACTGAGGGCCTCCTGACAGCCGCAGCCTCCCTTCCTCAGCCTGATCTTCAGTTTAGCTAAGCTGCTGGATCCCTTTGGGTTTGATACTATCTAATTGGTTGTGGCTAATCCCATATTAACTTCTCCCACAGAAGCTAGAGGGCTTCTCCCCACCTTCCATCACATCCCAGGCCCTACAGAAGCTGCTGTTATCATGTTTATGAGCCTCCACAGCCACAGACAAGCGAATTTGCATATAAATAACCTGCCAGCACACGAGGCTGCAAGAGATACCCGGTAATGGTAACGACTCTGTTTATTACTCTGGATAGAGAAGGGGAGCACTAAGACCTCGTGAGCTGGGTGGCCCAGTCGGGACAGCTACATTTCCACCGGCTGATTAGCTGAGAAAGGGTCAGTGACCCCCAAACAGCGGAGGAAGAACAGAGAGCTTCACAACTCCTCCCGTCTGGGAGACCTTAGCCCTGGAAGCCAAGCCCTGAGACAAAAGGACCTAGCCTGTCTCTAAGGCTGCTTCTGCCTGAAAATTAGTTCCAGCAGCCAGGTGTGGCCCTGGGTGTAGGTGGGGCTTCATGACCTCAGAGAACTGTGTACTGCACAGGACCCGGTAGGAAGCACTTCCCAGACAAAACAGCAAGATAAAGGCTGTGCAAAATGGGGCATGAATGGAGGCTTACCTTGAGTCTTTGCACTGAGAGACTTGGGGGTGGGGACTGGGCAAGCCCTTGAAGGCTAGCTAGGTGGGAAGCAGAAGAGGAAGCAGCCCAGACTGCATGGGGTGAGGCAGGCAAGACACGGTCAGTGAACAGTCATTGAGTGTACTGTTTGGTGGCGGAGTAGACTGTTCGGAGAGGGGTCAGTTGGAAGGACCACCAAAGATGTGGCTGCAGTCAGTTGTAGGGATCCCCAGATGATACAGTTGTGACTCTATCTCCAGCATCTGGAGGGCTTTTGAAGGGAAAAGTCATGACTGAGTGGCTTGGAGGTTTAAACCGATATCACCATTAAAAGTAGATGACCCCGGTCTGGTGGTACACACCTGTAACCCCAGCTGCTGGGGAAGCTGAGGCCTAAAGACGGCAAGTTTGAGGCCAGCCTGGGCTAGTGAGTTCAAGCCAGCTGAGACTACCTAACGAGGACTCTGTCTCAAAATAAAAGATTAAACATGGCTGGGGAGGTAGCTCAGAGGTAGATAGCCCTGGGTCTGATCCCCAGCACCACCATAAAAAAAAAAAAAAGTGACCAAGTGTCACCAGTCAGCTGAGGATTCGTTTGTCCAGTTTGGGTAGAAATTTCAAACTGGCCATGACGCTCCATTGAAATTAGTGGTTCCTGGCTTTGAGGGCCAGTGACTCTCAGCCCTTAGTGCCACAGCTCTGAGTCTTGAGCGCCAGCACCTCTTAGCGCTTAGTGTTACAGCTCTTAGTATTATAGTTCTTAGTGCTGGCCCCTCGTGGCTTATCACCACCCCATCAGCTCCCCCACTCCCCAGGATCATTGGCCTCTGTGTGGCTTTCTGGACCCCTAAAAGCCCTACTGGCAACTTCTGCTACCTCTAGGGTGGAGGCGAGGCCGTCTCTACCATTAGCTTCCTTATAGCCCAGCACCTGGCACTCCCCTCTGGGGTACACAACTCTACTGACCTCAGGTCTCAGCCTTTTCCTCCTGCTTTGTCAGTAGCCTCAGGGTTCAGGCCTTAGGCCTTGCCACTGGTTTCCGGAACTCTTCAGAATTAATAACCCCCAGTGTTGCTGAGTCGTTTTAGTACAGCCCTCCGCGTCCACTCTACTCTGGGCAAAACCAGGCCTAGGGGAAAGGACCACTGGAGCAGGTCCGTGTTAGGCCCTGTGTTGCAGCACTGGAGAGCACACTCCTCCGTGACACAGGGCGAATGCTGCTTATGTAGGAGAGGAGCGGGCCACCAAGTACAGTCTCCTGCATGGTGCAGACTCTTGGGATAGCGTCAGAAGGGCCGGGGTCTTGCAGGCCGGGGCCAGCCGGACTGGCCGTAGGGTAGAGCCATCTGTCTGATGCAGCCAGGTCCTTATTGTCCCCAGAGGCTTGGTGCGGCTGTCACAGCAAGAGGTCCAAAATGGTGGGGCCAAAAAGCATGGCTGCTGTGGCTTTTATGGTGCCTCCAGGAAGAACTGTAGCATTAACCCTGGCTCACTGGAGTTAAAGAGACCCCAGAAAATATCAACGATTCACCCTGATGCCTTCCCAGTATTTGTCCTTAGGTACAATGTTGTTTGACTGCTCCTCAGGGAGATAGCAGTGGTGCCTGGAGTGGGGGAGCCAGGTTGTGCCCCACTGCGGCTGTCCGAGTCAGTCCCCTTTTGTTCTGTCACCCACAGGTCCACCAAGGAGGCATCTACCAACACAGCATGCTCGGGGACCTACTAACGTACCAGGCAGGCTTCATCCAGAGCAGAGAACACACCGAATAGAAGAGGGAACAGAGATTACTGGCAGCTGGCGCCTTGGAGGAGGTGGGGTTCGGTGTCAGCTCAAAAGACTGGAAATCTGTGTACGAAGTCAAGGCAGGGAGACTGTTGCGAAAACAGAATTTAAAGACACAATCTCCCAATCTCGAAAACTCTCTGCAAAGGATATAGAGATAGAAAACTCTCTCAGTATTAAGCATTAAACCAGAATGTGGTACAGGCTCTCTGCTGAGAGACTGCAAAGACAAAACTCAACCCCGTCCTCTTATACAGCCAAGCACCACACATGTGTTTTCTAGATAAATAATAACTAGTCCTTGAGTAAGAGGACTTGACAGCAGTGTTTACAATACATAGTTCATCCTAAATTGACCTGGTAATTGGGGCAACCATCTGTGTTACTTATGGCTTTATCCAGAGGAAAAATAAACTTCTCATCTTCATGATAGGAGGTAGCTGTACTCCCACCGAAGTCAGGCTCTCACCCTCCCACAGGAGCTGAGAGAGGGGGCTACTGTCTCCCTGCATGATCACAGGGCCCTGGCACATTCCTGAGCTGTAAGACCTGCAAGAAACTTATTAGCCGTTATAAAGAGTGACAAACATTTGAAAAGATGATGAAGGAATTCTGAAGCAAAAAGGGAGAAGAGGAGAACTCTCTCCCTATATTTTCAATAGTAGGAACTCAGGCCTTATTTTTCATTTGTATTTGCCCTCTGGGACCCATCAGCTAGGAAGGGTCTAGGCTATCCTGGGGGAAGCACAGGGTCACTTTCAGACCTGGCTGGACTCCCACCTCTACCTTATGCTGGCTGATTGGACAAGTCAACTTTCCTTTGAGTTGTTTTCCTCATCTTTGAAATGAGGATTATAATTACTACCCCACAGAAACATAAAGAACAAATGAGATCGTATTTTAAAGTCAACTGGAATGCAGTAAGCTCTTTGAAATATTTCTCTGTGAAATTAAATTATATAATATCATGAGGGTTGGAATGGTAAAATGAGTAGTAGTTCATCAAATCCCAAAGTGCTAACACCGGGGGATTCCTTGAACGCCTACATCGGATAGTTATGGAGCAGATGAGAGAGAAATTCTCCTTGGTGCAGCTGGTCATAAATTCAGGGAGCTTGTTTCCCTAAGAGGTGTCTTGTCAGAAAATATAAGTAGGTTACAGAAGGGTTTAGGGCATTCGTGGATGATAGCACTAAATCGGTTGCTAAGAAAGAGCAGATGTTGGGGCATGATCCTAATTCTGAGGTCAACAGCTTCTAGGGTAAAGCTTTTCCCATCAAACATCTTGGGAAAACAGTCAAGGGCAAGCTGGCTAGACAGATGTATCATGGGCTAGGATTTAGGGGATCATTCTTCTATTTCTGTGCTCCACATCCCGCTGGTCCCCCAAATCCCCAAGATGACAGGCTAAACGGGCAGCAGCACCATCTCTACTGTTCCCTGGTCATTTCTGCCAAAAAGCAGCATTGTGTAGCTCTCTCCCCTGCCTACCTGTGCTCTGGAATGGTCACCTCTCTCTTGAGATGGGGCAAGGAGAACACAAAGGCCTTCAGTCCCCGAGCAGTGATTCAACAGAGAGTTACCATGTCCAAACATCTTGTCCCTCTGCATTCTCCAGACCCCTACACCTGCATCTATGGGGTGGCTTCCTTATTGCCATGGCAACCAGTTTCCTGGGCGGAAGACCTATGGGCCTCAGCCACCATTTGGGGGAGTTATTGATGGTTCATGCCCCCCAGATGGCAGTGTTCCTCCCAAGGCCTAATGGCACAGTCCTAAGTTGAGGTTACTCACTGAAAGAAAGAAGTATGCATATCGTATTTGGATGTTTTGGTTTCGGCTTTGTTTTTTGACCACCTGGGCCGGAGAGAGGTCATAAGAACAATAGGCCACAGTAGCCAGGTTTCTAGGGTTTTCCCACGTGCCTAGGTGAGCTCATCCCACCCTGCCCAGCACCCAGGCAGAGTGCTCTCCCAGAATAAGAAAGTGGCTACTGGAGGCCTGGTGGGCACAGTGGGCTGAGTGACGTGAGGAGGTGGGAAAGAAAGCCAGGACGGGGCCAGCAGGAAGTAGCAGGTTTTCATCTGAGGTGGCCGAGGATGTGGAGGGGGCTGCTGGAGCAGATGGCAGAATCAGGACAGGACGATGAGGGTGACAGAGCCAACAGCCAGGGCTGGAGCTGAGCTAAGCCAGCACCAGGGGATGATTGAATGGCAGCTCAGGAAGGATTGAAGCGGGAGACAAGGGATTTGCTGCAGAGCCCATAGCCCTGATGGAGCAGGGATGCTCTGATGCCAGTGATAGAGGCTGTGGCGGTGGGGTGGGGACTGGGGGTGATTTAGCACCTTGGAAGACAGAACAGGCAGGACCTGTGCTCTGGGGACAGAGCCGCAGGCTGCTGCCATCCATCCCTGTGCTGAAGGCAGCGGTGACGGAGGAGGCAGGCCGGCAGAGGGAGGGGCGGTGGTGGCCGAGGGGAGAAGCACAAAGCCGGCTCCAAACACTGCAGCCTGTGAGCAGATTTTGCCCGCAACACTCGGACGAATTCCAGGGGAGCTTTGCGCTGGGAAAGGGAAGTGTGGTTCAAAGAGAGCATAATGAATTGGCTGGAATAAATAGCTAATTGGTTCCAGATAGCTTCAGAAGCCCACAGAGCTCGTGGACCGGCAGCCACCCTCAGCCCTGCCAGACACAGGGACATCAGGCTTGGCCTGAGAGGGCATCCCGAAGCTGGCAGCCCTAGACAACAGCCTGCCTGGCCACCCCACTGCCATCAGAGAGGCTGCAAGTCACCAGGGCAAGGCAGGTGAGAGAGGGCCAGGGACTCCGCTAGGCTCCGAAGCTGCCGCCTTAGACACTTTGAAAGGCTACTTTGACTCCATCCTCTCAACTGAAAAGGAGATAAAACCAAACTAACATCAGCCCTGACTGCTCCTGGGGTTTCTGTGAGGGTTGAACAAGAAGAGGTTCTAGCACAAACACCACAATTATTGTCCATGAGCTGTGAAGCTTCACTAGAGCAGGGAGTCTCCCGTGCTCACTTCATAGCTCCTGCGTGGAGCACAAGGTCTGGCACGAATATTGCTGAGTGTTGATGGATAATGGGGAGTATTCATCCCTCCAGTGGTCCCTCCAGTCATCCAGACAGACTGACCCCAAGAAAGTTGGGAGTCCAAGCTAGGGGTATTCGGGTGTGACCCTGCCCCCAGGTTCTCCAATCACGCTCAGATTGGTGGTTGTTTTTAATCAGTCATAGCTCTCTTGTCCTAGAAGGCTGAGCATGGGGAGTGATTTAAATTTGATGGTGGGGGGTGCGGTCTAAGAGCCCCTTGGGACAGCACCGCGCCTCTCCTTGGGAGCTCCTTTCCAGTCCTGTCCCTCTGAAGCTTTCTGATTCAGAGGCAGAGATGGGGAGAGACGGAGTCACTCTATGACCTTCATGCACAATTCAGTCTGAGACTTGGAGGCCCCACAATGTATCAATCTTCTTAAACTGCATACACAGTCCACATTAATTCTAATTTAGATACAACCAGGAGTTAAGTGGCAGTTGACTAGTTGACATGTTTTGTAGACATGTAATCAAACACTTATTAATTTTGATTTTGCAGTTCCCTTTTTGCCTCTTGGGGCCAATGTATTCTTTTTTCGAGTATCAAGCCTTTCTGGAGGCCCTTGCAAACATCACAGGACCCAGGTACCAGCCCCCTCAGGCAACAGAGTACCTGGAAGGGAGGGTTGCTGGTGTGGTGAGGACACCCCAGGTTCTCCTAGAAGGGGAGAAGCATCCCCGCTTATGGCTTTTTAGTTTCTTTTCAGGAAATGAGAGACACCAGTTCTGTCCCTGGAAACAGCCCCATATGCCGTGTGCACCTGGGTAAGCTGTGGAACCTCACTGGGTTTTTACATTCCCCTCGGAATGCACTTGGAAAGCATAGAGGGAGTCTGTGAGGAAGTGCAATCACCAAGACTTCTCTGCCCCAGGTCAGAGGTGACTACAGGCAGGTGCAGGGGTTCAGGGGTGTGGGCTCTGGACATCTGGGGTCTGAGCTGAGGCCATATTTACTTCCTCTGAAAGACAGAGAGCTTCTGCCATGTGGAGGGAGTCAGCGCTCAGCCTCCGTCCCTGCGGACCAAGAAGGGGCCCAGTCAGACCCAAATCCCATCACACCAGCTCTCTGCCTGTTATGGACTGAATGTTGGTGTTCCCAGATTTCGTATATTGAAGGCCTAAACCCAATGCGACTGTATTTAAGGAAATATTTAAGGTTAAATGAGATCATAAGGGTAGTGGTCTGAGCTGACAAGATTAGTCTCCTTGTAAGAAGAGACAGGAAAGTGCTCCCTCTCCTTCCTCTGCCCAGCTCGCCCTTCCCTCTGCCACCAGAGGACACAGTGAGAAGGTGACCATCAGTTAGAGAACCCTCACAGAGTTTGAACCTTGCCACACCTTCATCTGGGACTCTGCATCCTCCAGAACTGTGAAAAAATACATGCCTGTTGTTTAAACTGCCCAGAATATGGGACTTTGTCATGTCAGCCTGGGCAGACTAAGACACTGCCCTCACCCTTATTTCACAGTGGCTGTCCTGAGTCCTTTGGGGTAAAAAATAGGAGAGAATAGCAAAAGTTGGTACTGATTCAGAGCTTATTTTGAGCCAGGCATCGCTCAAGGCATTTTGTGTGTATTAATACATTTAATTCTCACAACTCTAGAACACAGGTACTGTTACTAGTCCCATTTTACAGATGAGGAAACTGAGTACAATTTGAGAAGTAGCTTGCTCAGGGTCATAATGGCCATAAAACAGCACTGTTTCTGCTTTCAGGAAGCTCACAATTTCATCAGTCCATAGGATGAACTGAGCTGTGGCAGTACTCAAACATGTACCAGGTGCTACGGGAGATAAGGAAGAAGACAAGACATTGATCCTGTCTTTCCAGGAGTCTGATTGGGAAAACAAGACAAGCTCCTAAATTGCATGAGAAAGAGACTCATCCTCTTGATGTCCATTTTCAGTGTCAGCATGGGGTGTCACAGATATTTCTTGAATGATGTATTAGAATATATTACCAGTTTTCTATTGCTGCTTTAACAAATTACTACAAATTAAGAGGCTTAAAACAATACAACTTTTTATCTTACAATTCCAGAGGTCTGAGATCCAGCATGGCTCTCGCTGGGCTGAAATCATGGTGTGGCCAGGACTGTGCTTCTTCTGGAGGCTCGGAGGAGTGTTTCCTGGCCTCTCCCAGCTTCTAGAGGCTGCCTGAGTTCCTTCCTCCATCTTCTAAACCAGCAGCGCAGCAGATTCAAACCGCCCTCGACACTCACCCTAACTCCTGCTAAGCACCGACTCAGTGCTAAGCACACTGGGATTCCACCCAGCCCCCGGCAGTCCCCATCTCAGAGCTTATTAGCAGCCTTAAGCCCATCTAAGGGGTCAGTTCCCTTTTGCATATCACAGAACACATTCAGAGCTTCTGGGATTTGAACACAGACATTTGGGAAGGGAAGTTATTCTGCTCATCACACAACAGGGTTCTGACCATGGCAAGTCAACCTCTCTGAGGCTTGGCTTCTTCACTTAAATTAGTGATAATTCCATTTTCCCAAATGTTCCAACAGACCTGAAAGATCAGGGTTCTCCATGACACATGCATCTCCCTCAGCCTTCAGCTCCAGCGCTTCAGCAAGGTCTGTCAATTCCACCTTCCAAGTGAATCCCAAATCCTTCTTTCCATTTCTACTAACAAATTCCAGGCCACCCTTCGATACCAGCATACCTGGCCAGTTCTGGTGAGCCTAACCCAACTCCCAGCACCTACTCTGGCCCTCCTTATTCTCCTCCCCGGGACCACAAGGCTGCTTAGGAGCTGGCCGCCCTCCCCCAACAAAGGGTCATACTATTGGCTCTCGCTCACACAGTGCAGCAGTCTGGCCTTTATGAGTGTGTGCACCTGGAACTCGGCTCCTTCCCTTCTCAGAGCCTTTGCTCTGGCAGGTCTGTTGCCTGACCTCGCCTGTCCTGGTCCTGCCTGTGTCTGTTTCTTCTCTTAATTCTGGTTTTAGCTCTAATGCCACTGCATCAGGGGGCCTTCCCTGGCCATCCTTTCCAGTGACCCCAGTCGACTTCCTTTAAGCATCGTGTCAGTCCAGCACTTAGGGCCTGGAAGAGCTGGGGCTCTGACAATGCAGTGTCATTTTCCTGACACTAAGCCAATTCTGAAATTCTCCAACACCAGCTGAGGGTTCTACAATTCAGAGGGTTCTACGTTTCAGATGCCAGTTGAGGGTCCTGGGAACCCCCTGTATTTCTGACCAGTGGACAGTGACGGGGGTCCAGGAAGGGAGTGGGAGGGGACCAAGCCTCCACACCTCTCCCAGAGCTCCACCTTCTCTGTCTATCAGTGTGTTCACAGCCTGGAAGTGCTCCAAATCCTGTAGTTTGGGGCCTTTGTGGAAGTTTCACTGCATCGGCATAATTGATTCATTGGTTCCATCAGGCACTGGGGATGGAACTCGATCTTCAGCCCTTCTCCCCTCCCCTCAGGGAGGCTGGGGAGTGACCTGATCCTCTCATCCTGGCTTGGTCTTTCTGGCCACAGGGCTCCATCCTGCTCCTGAAGGGTACCTACACCACCCATACACACCCACCGGCCCTGTCAAAATCCATCTCATTAGCATAAAGAGACACATAGCTCTTAGGAGATCCCAAGGGTTACAGGTCCTCTTTGCCACGAACAGGGTCAAAGGCGTAATGTGCTTCTCCTGCCACCACCTCCATACACACTGGGAATGTGCACAATTTGGAGAGACTCTGGCTTCCTTTGAATGGGATGTTTTCTAGACCAGCATCATCCTATGCTCCACGTGGGTCATCAGGCCCCCAGAGAAAGTCTGAGAGGTAGAAAGAAAGACAGTGCAGCGCTCCTATCTCCTCACAGCCTCTTCACAGAGGAGCCAAACATCTGTTGCCATCTCCACTTCCCAGGCTGAATCTTCATGCTCTGAAGAGATGACCCAGCCTCTCTTCAGCAAATCAGGTGCCTGGTCCGGGAGCTCAGCTGCTGTGGGCCTGGTAGATTCCTGCCAGGGCTTCTCATCTACCTCCTCCTCCTCCTCCCAAACATGCAAACCTCCCATTTCCCTGGAGGGCAGAGAAGTTAGGACAAGCTTCCGGGAATGTGCGGATGGAGAGATGAAAACAAACTTGGCCCTTGGTGATTTTCCTCTCTGGATTTTACAAGCCAGCACAGTTTCTGAGTGAAATGCAATCCATGTGGTCCAGATTCATTTCCACACTGGGAAAAAGTTGGTGCATAAGAGAAATGAAGATCCCGGAGGTCCCTTTTAGTTGATTTAACAAACCCTTTCAAGTTTTTATTTTTTCATTAGGAAGCAGACATTGTGAGCTCCCAAGCCACACCCAGGCACATACACATACTCCCCACTAGTTTCACATTCAGCACCTCTGCCAGCCCAGAGACTGGAATATCTCTAAGAACTAAGAGACTGGGGCACTTTTTCTGTCTTCTCGATTTACCATCTTCCAGGAAATGGAAGAGAGTCTGGGAAAAACTTGCAGGGACTGCGAGGAAGCAGGCAAAGTGACCCGCTCCGGGAAATCACCATCCCAGTGGGGTCCCCATGGGGTCCTCTTTTATCCACACACTCTGCACCACAGAGGACAGTGGTGACTCGGGATCCACACCCCAAGCAGAGGTTTAATGTCAGTTTGGTGGAAGGACCAGGATCAAAAGCAAAGACCCAAAGAGGAGGGAGGAGCCCAAAGACTGGTCTCCAATGCTCCCTGTTGGGTGGGACTTTCTAGGGGCATCTACAGCATCCCTTTACCCCAGGGCCAAATGCCTACAGTATCAGTGCACAGAGCACGAGAACGGGAGTCCAGACACCTCGGTTGTGACCTCAGTTCCCAGGTGACAGACTGGGTGATCTTGGGCAAGTCACTGGACGGCTGAGCCTGTTTTCTTCATCTGTAAAAGTTAGTGTAGTGAAATCTAAAGACTTCGCTGGACCAAATGAGAATGGATGTGAAATGCTTTGTGAATTGCCATGTCCTGGGGAAGGGTAAGATACTAGAGGCACCAATCATGGATGGTGTCAGAAGCAATCGTATTTGTAAACATTTTCAAGGCAAAGGGTACTGAGACTACTCCCTGTAAGGCTGCCATTGTCTCCCACCATCCAGAATTGCTTCTGAAGCAGCTTGTCTTTCATGTCATGAATGGATCTGAGTGTATATGATCGAATAGCTCTCATTGTCTTGCATGTTCTCTGAGACGGGAGGATGAGCCTGGTGAAGGGGAGGAAGGTGGGGTTCTGGAAGGTTCTGGGCCCTGTAGAAACACAGCCCAGCAAGTCACTGAGTGAAGGCAGCCCGCTGGGAGGCATCTCCGCTTTCCTTATCAGAAGTAAGGAAATCGAGCAGCTTTGACTGTTTTTCAAATCAACGGATGTGAGCGTCTACCCAGAACTCAGGTTACGAAATGTGTCATTTTCGTCTGTGAAATTTGCACCCACTGACCTCAGCTCCTCCTAGAATATGGGGGATGTTCTCGCCTCCCACCTCCAATGCAATCTGCGTCTGACATGCCAGCAACCCTCAGCTCCATGCGCATCTCTTAGTGAGTGCCCTTTCCATCCACTCAGGAGATGTTGTTTTCCGGGAGCCAGGCTGACGGGAACAATGCGCACCCTGAGTGGATGTCTCGTCTTCTCTCACCTGCCCTTCTGGGACCTCAGCTAGCAAACAGAGGCTCCAGCCCTTGGAGACTTGCAGCCTGCTTGTCTGCACCCATAATCCAATCACAAAATCATCTGTGGACCAAAACCACCCCTGATTTTCTCTCCTGATGACTCCCTTAACTGAGCTGATAGCTGCCCTCCCTCGGGATCCTATGGGTAGCAGTGCTAAGACTGACCCTTCACCTCTCTGCCCCTCTCCCCTCCTCTCCTCTCCCATCTTTTTAGGCAGAGGTGCCCAGAGGCAGAAGGAGGGGAGAACAGGCTGAGGGACAGGAGGTGGCTCTTTGGTCCCCGCAGAGCTCTCCTTTTCTTGCCAGTTCCATCTCAATTCCATTAACCTCGCTCTGTGTGTGCTGTGTTAATGGGCTGAGAAGCAGCCGATCACCCCTTCTGCCACTTGTTGCCAACCTCAGGCTGGGTACAGGGTTCTGAGAGGGCAGGACTGGAGGCCTGGGCCGCCCCTGGCATGTGGTCTGGCTCCCCTGCTGCTTCCTATAGAAGGAAGCAGCTCTCCCGGGGCAACATGATGGGCAGCTGCAGTGCGGATGAGGCTGTCAGGAAATTCTTCATGTTCAGTTTCCCCTCCACCGATCCTCCATCTCCTCCCCAGCAGCCAGGGAGACTCAATAATGTGCACTTCATAAGTGCAGCAGAGGGACCTGTGAATGATAATCTCTTTTATTTGATTAACTCTTCCCTGTCTGCTGGGAGGATCCTATAGCTCATTCGATATGCTTTCGAGGCAGAGGAGACAGAGTGTTGAGGACCTCCTGAGGCAGGAGGAAAGGCCACGCAGGTCACGCATCACAGGCACAGACACGGTGCTGAGACTGAAACCCACAGGTGCCTCTGTGTCTTCACTTTGTTCGTTTTCCTGACTCTCTTCCTGCTGTCTCTCAGGGTGGGCAGAGGCCTGGCCTTATTAACTGAGGCAGGAGCACAGACTGGGGGCTAGAGCCAGGGACAGAGCCCCAGCGCACCTCCTGTTCAGAACCTGGTTAGACCTGGGGTGCCACCTGCCCCAAGGGCAGCCAAGTCATAGGCTGACCACAGGCTAGGTGCAGAAAACAGTGCTCAGTGACCATCAGCCTATCCAACACGCTCTCTTGGTAAAAAGAAGAAAGAATGAAACAGTAGGCAGGGACAGGAGAATCAAGAAGACAGACGTACCTGAGAGCGGATGAGCCTACTGGTGATGGAAAATGGCAGGAAGAGCTATCAAGTCTGGCTATTGAGGGACCTCAGAGAATCATGTCCTAAGAGCTACACCAGACCCCTCATCTCACCCAGCCTTCCAGTCCAGGCCCAGAGGGCCCCTTGCCACAGCACATTTCCTGGAGTGTTATTCTGAATACCCATGCCACAAGTTCCCATACTGTGGCAGGCTCTCAATACCCCCAGGGGACAGCACAGGGTTTTGCTAATTTGCCTGAGATAAAGCCACACTGACAGTTTTTAAGCCTATAGACTGTCCCATGCCCTCCAAAATTGACTCGGAATCTCCAGGGTGGACTAAAAGATGCCCTTGTTACAAACACCCAGATTTGTTTCATGGCAAACTCGGGAAACTGTCTTATTCCCAGTCATCTTAATTCATTTGAATCACCTCAACTGAATGTACAACACCAAGTTGCTTAAAAGGAAATGCAACTGCTTTGTGGGTCAGCTGGACAAAAGAAGTTGCACAAGTTTTTCAACCCCTCTATCCACCCTTCTTCCCCCAAGTGCGATATTCCAGGGGCTAGAGCAGTTTCCTGCAGAATTGATGTCACCAGTGAACATTATGAATATTATGTGCTGCACTATGTACTGTTAGACCACTATCTGTGGTTGTAGAAAAGAGGAGTGGCACAATTCTGTGGAAGGAACCCTGGTCATTCCCAGATAGTCACTTTTTTCTCTTTCTGTGTGAATAGAATTTTAAGCCCAACACATAGCCACTTCTTTTGCAGCTAGATGTGGAAATAAAGAAAACAAAACAGAAAAGAAGAAGAAAGAAAGAGAAAGAAAGAAAGAAAGAAAGAAAGAAAGAAAGAAAGAAAGAAAGAAAGAAAGAAAGAAAGAAAGAAAGAAAGAAAGAATATCTTCCAATCTCCCTTGCAGCCAGCCGCAGCCATGTGATGAAGCTGTGCCTATGGGATGTGAGAACAAGCAATGTACAAATTATGGGGAAAGTGTACACGCTCCCTCCCGTTTCTTTTCCCACTGGCTGGGACCCTGGAGCCGCCTAGGCTGGATGAACAAGGGCAACTCCTGGGAAGCCAGGTAGAAGGGTCTAGGTTCTTTTCCCATGGGGCTGGGACCCTGTAGTAGGAGATAGAAATATATTACTATTTTGTAACAGTTCTCCAGATTGCCACTGCCACTGAATTCATATTGTAACTTCAAGATCTTAGTGAAATTTCCACCCACTTCATGGCAAGGTTCAGCTCCCTAGGAAGTTCCCAACCCCTCCTGTCCGTCAGGGCACAGCCTTTGTTTTATGGGTCCTTCCTTGTCCCCAGCCAGGACACCAGACACAGGGGCACCACCCACCTACATACTCTGTGATCTCCCACCATATTCCACACTCAGAGTGGATTTTTTTTTTAAAAAATCCTTTCCTTTATTTAAAAAAAAATTTTTAGTCATAATCCTGAAATGAAACAATAATTACAATGACCAGAAAAGAAACACAAAAGGTGAAAAAGTTATTTTATTGAAACTTATATATATATTCCAATAAAAAAAAATTTTAATATTTTTAGGCAAATAATTGCCTAGTCATTATAAGTGAATTTTAATAAAACCCAAATATTTGCAAATGACACACTGTAGGTAAATACTAAATTGTGTCAATGATGTTATATTTTATCTTCTTTATGGATTCATTCTTTAGCTTTCAACAAACAACAGGTAATACTTCTAAAAGAGTGAAAAATTTTAATTTAAAAAAATTACTGTATTTTAAAAGGGCTCTAAAGTAATATAAATAATAAAATACTCCTTTAAAGATATTTAAATTAACCACAGTATTTCACATACGAAGTAAAATATGCATTTACAAAAAAAAAGTTATACTTCATGGTTTGCATTTGGTTTTCTTGTCTTGAATTTCAAACACAGATAAAAATTCCAAGAGTTCTATCAAAGGGCAAAATCGAAGTAACTCAAGATCTGCTGGCTCCTTAACACAGCCGTGTTGTCGCTGTTGGGGGACAGGCGGCTCCTTCGGTGCAGAAATATGCAGCCCCCTGAAAAAGTCAGATCACACCCAAAGGAGCTCCGTCCCCCACAATTAGCAGCTAAGTCCAAACAGTCCCACCAAACTGAGTCCGTATGTGCCAGGCGCCTAATGAACAACCAGAAATTCTCTGAATTAACTTCTTGCACATCCAATGTTTGTTAAAGATAAAGTCACAAAGGCTGGGGGTGGAGCTCAGTGCTTGCCCAGCATGCATGAGGCTCTGGGCTCCATCCCTAACACAGCAGAAAGGAAAAGAAAAATATGCCAATTTGAAGCTTCCATCCATGCTATTAACATACAACTGTAACTGTCATTATTATTTAGGATTTAGGCCAACAAAGGACTTTGGAGGAGGAGTATTTTATCGCAGACGCTGGAAATTCCAGTAATGAGTGATCACAAGAGCAGACTGGCTCTTGGGCAGTGTTGATCCTAAAGTCTCGGAAGACATCTTGGGCCTACCGTCCGGCCTGCACTGCCCCGCCACCAGTCCCCCAGAGGCTGCGGGGCCTCTTGTTCTTACATCTTCTCTTTAGACCTGGGCACCTGATTTCAGTTCAGCTGCTTTATCTTCCTTAGGAAGACGTTTGGGCACACTAGAACCCAAAACCCTAGCAAGTCCTGCCACCCCAAGCTAATTTGTTCTTTTCGCTCTCTGTCACAAGTAGCATTTGCATTTTCCGAGCAGGCTGACAGTTAATTGCCCTTCATTACACAAGGCCAATAATCACAGTGACATACTTCAGGAATCACTGTGCATGTTGTGTCTTGCAGAAGTCTGAGGGGGTTTTGTTAAAAACCAGAAGAGGCTCAGGAAGGTAGGAGCCCTGACCTTGGACTGAGAAGGTGTGGAAGAAGGTAGGAGCTGGATGGACAGGAAGCTTGGGGAGGGGTCAGGGGCATGGCACACGAAGCCCAGGAGACGAGAGAAAGGAAGTCAGAGGCTAATAAGAAGGGTGACTGCTGAACCTTGGTATTTTTCATGTTTCTCTTCCCAACAACTTGACAAGATGAGCTCAGAGAGGTTAATAAGTATTATTTGCCCCAAGCTCTTTCAGCAGGAAGAGAGGACCTGAACTCATGGCTGGCTCTGCTCCCACACATTGTCCTCTCACACTGTCCTGTAGCCAGCAGGGGTCCCGCTCGGGATTCAGGGATGGGTTCTGGGGGCTCCAGTTCACCGTGGGCCCCCAGGAGCTGGGCTTCCCGGGGACAGTGGCGTAGTTAGAACCAGGCAGGCACAGTAGGCTCACTCTGTATGCCACACCAGGCGTGAGGCTGAGGCCCAGGTACCAGAGTAAGTGCTCAGTTCTCAAACCAGGGGCTCGTCCCCCTCAAACATGACTTGAAACAGAGTCTCTGAGCCCTAGAGAAGAGTACAGTCGTGCGTCACACAGTAGTATTTCAGGCAAAGGCAACCGAGGACCATATATATAACAGTGGTCCCATAAGATTCTAAGGGAGCTGAAAAATTCCCGTCATCTAACATAACAACAGAGCGATGTTTTACTCATGTTCACAGTGATGCTGGTGTAACCAAACCTACCACACTAGTTGTGTAAAAGTACAGCTCCTATAATCACATACGCTAGATGTATCGTAGGCTATGTAACCAGGTTTGTGTAAATGCTTTCCATGGAGCCTGGACAACAAGAAAATCACCCAAAGGACCTCTAACTATGCTAATCCAGTCAATGTGGGGCCGGAAGCAAAGGCTCCTGAATGCTGAGCCCAGGGCAGCCCAGTGAGGCACTGCACCTGTCCCCCCAGCGACACCAGTGAGCGCTCTGGACCCACAGGATCAGGGTGATCCCCAGGCCTGGCAGCCAAGGTCCTCTGTGAAGCCCCCTCCTGTGGTGAGTTGTGACTGAGCACGAGCAGGAGCAGGGACCCTTCTAGGTGAGTTCTGGATCACAGAGCACCTTTGCACAGATTTCCTGAAACATGGGGCCAGTCCCCAAAAAGCTCGCTCGTTTCTGGCTAAAAGAGCTTGCAAGGGCTCAGGGATCCTCCGCTATTGGCAGTAGCAGCATTTTATTCACTCAAAAAGTGTCTGTTGAGGGCCTACTGTGGTCTCAGCACTATTCTAGGGATTGGAGACTTGGCAGTGATGACATAGACAAATCCTTCCCTTCTGAGAGCTCAATCCCCATGGCGAAGACAACAAGAAACTAATAGCCAGATAGGAAAGTAGAAAGTGCTATGGTGAGCACTGAGTCAGGGTGAGAAGGAGATTTTGATAGAGAGGTTAGAGAAAGCCTCCTTGAAGAGGAGACATAGAAGCCGAGTATCCCTTTCCTACCCTCTTTGCGCCCAGATCTCAGGGCCTGAGGTTTTAGACTCCAGGGACCAGGCCCTGAGATCTGGGTACCAGGACTGATGAGCAAATGGAATGTCTGAGAGCCCAGACACTGACTGGCAGTCCAGAGGCGTATTTGTGGGGACAGGAAAAGGGAAGAGAGAGCCACTTCCTTCAGAGGGCTGGGCGAGCACATGCATAAAGGGCATAAGGCATGCATGCAGAAGCAGACGGACAAATGCCAATTAATGTGATGCAAACTGACCATCTGTCAGGCAGGCTGCAAGGGACAGCTGTATACAGGGGAGAGGGTGCGCATCTGTGGTCTCTATGGTGATTCTCTGTACAAATACAATCTGAATGTCACAGGGCCCCATAGCCAGGAAGGAAGATGGTGGTTCCATTGACCTTAATGTCTAAATCTTCATACTCCAAGCCCCTAAATGTATGGTGGCAGAAAGTGCAGGCTTTAGGGAGTGACCAGTCTCATATGTTCCTGAGACTCTTCAGGTAAGTCCTATTTGGCCACTGGCCCATCCTAGCCTTGTTTTCTGCCCCCACCACTCAAAGCCCAGGGCCAACAACATTCCTCGGTTCTCTTTCTGGGCCTCCATTCTGTTGGCAGTGTCTTGCACCACCTTCCCCACCCGCCCTAGAGTGAAGCCCAGAGTTAGTGAATAGAAACGCTGCTTTGCATTTTACCACCACTGGGAAAGCTGAATCTCAGTGGAGTGGGCCCTCCACATCTGTGGGTTCTGTGTCTATGGATTCAACAAACCACAAATCAAAAATATATTTTTAAAAATTGCATCTGGCCAGGTGTGCTGGCACATGTCTGTAATCCTAGTGCCCTGGGAAGCCGAGACAGAAGGACTGAAAGTTTGAGCCTCTTAGCAACAACTTAGTGACTTAGTGAGACCCTGTCTCAAAATAAAAATTTTAAGAAGAAAGACTGGGAAGGCAGTTCAGTGGGAATGTCCTTGATTCAGTCCTCAGTACCATAAAAAAAAATTGTATCTGTACAGAACATGTACAGACTTTTTTCTTGTCATTTTTTCTCTAAACAATATAGTATAACTATTTACATATCACTTAGAGGGTATTAGATGTTATAAGTAATCTAGAGATGATTTAAAATACACAGGAGGATTAGTGTAGGTTATATGCAAATACTATGACATTTTGTGTAAGAGATTTGAGTATCCATTGATTTCGGTATCCACAAGGGGTCCTAAAACCTTCCCCTGAGGGTACCGTGGGATAAGTATACCGTCACTCTTGTAACATAAGGGAGGAAGTGCTCATAGCACAGAAAGCAGCACAAAATTGGTACTGAAAATGCCACCCAGTTAGTCAAGCAGCTCTTCCACAACCCTCTTGGTTTGCTACACTGGGCCTACTTGCTCCCCTGGACTGGTTGGTGGGAGGCCTCTACCTCCCACTGCTCACCTGGTGGCCCTGTCAAAGCAGTCACCGTCCAGGACAGATGTTGCTCCAATAATAAACTCCCTCGACTTGGGCTTAGTGCAAACCTCACCTCTGCAGAGATCTCTGCCAATTCTACAGCAAACTCTGACTTTGCAAACAAAGAGGATGCTTGCTCTCACCCAGCCACAGAGGTCACACAGCAAAGGATTCTGAGCAGCCACATGCTACAGATAGGGGGATGCACATGTGTCACCAAGGGACTAGGCGGGAAAGATGTGATGTATCAGCAGGGCCCCGTAAAGGGCCTGGCCTGCTGTTCAGATACCTTCTCCCTCAGTGAGTGCACTGTCGCTCTCCATGGACTCTGCTCTCCCACCCCATCCATCAGCACATGTGTCCAGCCCCCAGTGGTAAATGGAGTGTGTCTTTCCATCCCAGCAAGACCTGGGCCCCACATGCACACAACTGAGAGAGACACTGCTCAGCAGTTCCAGGTGTCAGAAATGCCACACCCCAGCGTGGGGCCACGAGGACTGAGTGCCAGCTTGTTATGCTCAGTCAAGACACTCAACATGTCAGGCTGCACATAATGTGCATTTAGCAAAGCCAAAGTTTCCACACTGAGTGTAACCGCCTCGAAGAATCAAATGTCGTTATAGGAGATGAACTTCATCTTGGTATGTACAGAGTGGAGCGCTGAGCAGCTGTACAAAAATGAAGAAATCGCTGTGAACTGGTATGGAATAATAAAAGTAAAGCACAAAGAACATACATGGTATGCTACCTTCTGTGTAAGAAATAAGGCAAATAGAGAGTGTTTCATAATTAGAAAACAATGAAGTTAGGCACTTCCAAAGATCAGGAAGAAATGGAGTGTGTAGGAGGAAGTGACACTTTTGAGTATACCCTTTTTTTTTTTAATTTACTGAGTATACCTTCTTTTATCGATAGTTTTGACTTTTGAAAGCATGCCAATAGCCAACCAATTCAAAACATAATTTCACATGAACAGGAAGAAGGAAAAAACTGAAAGCAAATGGAAGCATATGACTCTGATTGTATTTCAATCCTAGATTATACCCACACTTAAGCCGGAGAGAAGAGAAAAAACTAATCCAAGTAAAAGAGTATTTGGCTGTATACATGCAGCCTGCCCTGTGTGCGTGCGTGTGTGCGTGTGTGTGTGTGTTGGAGTAAGGAGAGAAGGGGGCGCTGGAAATGGATAACAAATACATCTTGACGTCTTTACAGTAGTAGAATAACCTACAGGATTCTCACTGAAGAGGAAGAGTGTGCGAACATGGAAGGGAGGGGGCAGGAACCCCGTGGGAATGGAATGGAATTGGGAGTATTGGTGTGAACTTGTGATTTCTAAACACGTATGTATGAATATTTACACACATGTATACTTATGTACATGCGTATACATGCATGTGTGTGTCTTAGTTTCTTCCTTTTCCCCGAGGCACAATACCCGATGCCCACAGCTTGAAGGAGGAGAGGTTCATTTTGGCTCACAGCTTGTAGAGGTTGCAGTCTGTAGCCAGCTGGCTCCAGGGAAGGGTAGCATGGCGCAGGGGCATCGCAGAGGAAAACAGCTCATAGCATGGCAAGGGGAATCAGAGAGAAATCAAGCGGGGAAGGAAGAAATAGAACCAGGCCATGCCCTCTGTGGCCCACATCTTCTGACCAGATTCCATCTTATAATAACGAGTCAGCTATGAGCCCCATAATCCAATCACTTCCCAAAAGCCCCACCTAGTAGGACATAAGGTTTTGCAGGACATTTTAGATATAAAGCATAATGGTATGTATATGTATAGGAATATTTGTATATATATTTGTATGTGCACACATACAGTAATAACAAATATATAATAGATGGAGATTAGATGATAGATGATAGATAGAAATGGAGGGTCCTTGCTTACAGTAGAATACAGAAGGCCCACTGGCCAATGGAGAAAGGCCTGGAGTTGGGAGATTAGCATTTTGTAAACATCATGACTGTGGTAGTCATGAATCATTAATGGATACTAAATCTAGGGGCAATTTTGATGAGAAATATTCTTATGGTGTCTTACCAAAGGCTACTTACTAATTGCAAAGAAAGGGGGAAAATAGTAATGAACAGTGAAGAAATCAGGCCACACCTTGACCAAATGATCAAAATTAAGGTCACCCATGAGGGACAGGTAGCCATCACCAGCCTCTAGAGGTAAGACCCCACAAAGTACACAGTATCAGCTACTTCATGCTGTTCCTGAGAATGCATAACCCCAGTTTATTCATGGAGATGCATCAGACAAATGCAAAAGGAGAGACATGCTATAAAAATGGGGATTCCATAGTCTTCAAAAATATCAATATTGCACAAAGCAAGGAAAAGCCGTGGAATGTTTCAGATTAAAGAAGACCAAAGAGACAAGAGACACAAATGCAATGTCTCACCCTGCTCTGGATCTATACTGGAGGAGGAAATAATAGAAGGGGCAAGATTTATATCCAGATGTCCCCCAGGAGTCCCAAGGTGGGGCTTTTGGAGGGTGACTGAATTATGGGGGTGGTTTGGTTGACTTGCTGTTAGGCGGTAGGGTCTGGTCGGAAAAGGCAAGTCACTGGGGAGTGACCTGCAAGAGTGCATTTCCCTCCTGCACTCACCCCCTCTTTCTCTGCTTCCTGACTCCCATAAGGAAAGCTGCTTTCTTCCACCCGGATCCTTCTACCATGTGATTTCTATGTCTGAGTCTGCCAAACATACACCAAAACTTCTAAAACATGACCCAAAATAAACCTGTCTTCCTTTAAATCACAGGTGTCAGGTATTTTGTCCAAGCCATGTAGAAAATGACTAAGACAGGCATTATTAGATAAAGCAAAAAAAAAAAAAAATTAAAACGTGGGTGATAGATTAGATCAAACTCCTGTATCAATGTAAGTCTATAAAATTGTTAACTAGGGCTGGGGATTTAGCTCAGTGGTCAGAGTGTCTGCCTCGCAAGCACAAAGCTGTGAGTTTGATCCCCAGTACCAAAAAGAAAAATAAAATAAAATAAAATAAAATTGTTAACTATACTGTGGTATGTAAGAGAACATCCCTCTCTATAGGAAGAAATAGAAATACATTGAAAAATACAAATACATTGAAAAATGTAGGGTAAAGTGCCATAATGCATGGAACTTTTAGGAAAAAAAAGTATGCATAAGCATATAGTTATATACAAATGGGTAAAATATATATGAAAGGCAGGATAAATAATAAATGGAATAAGCTGCAAACAATAGATAAATTCAGGTAAAGTATATATGGATGTTCTTTGTCATATTTTTAATTTTGCAATTTGTTGTAAGTTTGCGATTACTTCCAAATGAAATGTTTTTAAGTGTCTTATGCATTGATACTTTTGACCCTCCTGGTGACTCCATGAGTACATACAGATCAGACATTGCTATTATTACCATTTTACAGACAAGGAAATCAAGGTGTCTTGTGACTTTCTCAGCATCACGTCGCAGCAAACAGAGTGGGGACCACCACCAGCAGGTGTAGGCATCCTCCTGGGATACCCACGTCCATCCTCCCAGCCCTGCAGAATCCCAGTCCCAGTTGCAGTTGCTGTTGCTAATCTCTCCAGGAGGTAATCACTTCCATAATTTTACTTCAGTGAGTTTACTGCTCAGCCTTTGAAATCCAGTTCAAACGTCCCTTCTTCCACGTCCCTGCTGCTCGTCCCCTCCCTACAGGAACCGCTGGCTCTCGCGCATCCTTCCCGGCCCTGGCGCTCACTTTCACTTTGGAACTGATTGCGTACGTTGTAGTTATTCTCTCTTTACTTCTGAACAGCAGGGACTGCGGATCATTCCTCTGACTCTTACCCCGAGCTCTGTGCTCAGGTCTGTGAATGGCTGATGAGTAAATGACTACGCGGCTGAATGAAACCTCCTCTCATTTGACCTAAGTCACCTCAATCAAGTCTCAAAGTCAGCCTTTCATCATGGATTTGGAATTAAGTAGGATTAAAGTTAACACTGGCCTGGCTGATACGCCTCTGTCCCCTTCCCACCTTCCAAGGGAGCGTATAGGTCCTAGGGAGCCACTGGGGATTATGCCCCACGCCATGGACAAGGGCTGCCTATTGAATGTGGCCTTGCAGGAAAGGAGGCAACCTAACCAACATATAGGAAGGAACAGTTGACCAAGGTTAGGGGAAAGGTGGGCAGGGGACACGTCCGAGGGGCCCAGCAGAAGCTACCCGAGTCACTGTCAGTTCAAGGGTCAGCCCTTAAGGGTACGGAAGCTTCCATGGAGTGACGCGCACCACTGCTGAAATAACTGCTGCCTCCGCATGAGCAGCCTGGAAATCACTAAGCGAGGGGCCCTGTGCACCTGTTCCAAAAAGCCTGATTGATGTCTACCTTCCCGGTTCATTCCGCCTAGGAGACAGGCTGTGATCTCTGCGGCACAGCTCCAGGCGTGTGTGAGAAGATGGAACTTCCAAATAAACCCCTGGATTTGAGACAAGGCTGAAATCTTATTTGAAGGGATTTGCTTTCGATTTCATTTTTTTAAATGCATTTTTAATAACAAGCCTATTCAATCAAAAGAAGGTATTTGACTGCTTGGAACAACAGTAGGATCTCCCTCAATGTAATTTGGATTCTCTCTCAAATCGGCTTCCTTTGATTCTGCCAGCTCAGATCTCTCCCCAGTCAGTAAATCACAAAGCCTTGTCAATGGTGTGGAAGAAATTCAGTTGGAAGCATCCCTAAAGACACCTCAGGACCTAGTCTTGCAAAGCAGGAGAGTAGTTCCCATGCTTTGGTCACATGTGTGCTGCGTTTGACAGCGCACAAACGCAGTAAATGTTAGAGCCGGAAGGTCCCTGGGGCTCATATGGGTCTGGCCCTCTCACAGTGTGAAGATCCATGTGGCCAATGCTGGACCAGGGATGGAGATCGTAACACTCCACCTCATGCGACTGGCAATTGTTCTTCCTCCTTGCAAAGCAGAAGGCTGGACAAGACGGTGGGATAGCACCAAGATTCCTGGTTTGGAGAGCATGGAAGAAGCAAGAGGAGCACCCTTGCTCTCCACTGGGTAGGTCCAGGACTCCTAGATTAAAACCCAGGAAAACCAGGTTAATGATGTGCTGCTAATTCCTGGGGTTGGCAGCATGGAAGTCAGTCGAAGGCCAGAGGTGAAGTCCTGGGGCTTGAATAGATCCAAGTTAGACACGGAATCAGAGGACAGAGCCATAACCTAGGCCTGGGGTTCTCCCTTCCCTTCCAGAACCACAGGAGGGCAGCAGAGAAGGGCAGAGACTGCCAGGAAGGCACAAAACAACAGGGCCCTGAGGAACAGTAACACTGAGTGAGGCCCTATGGGGCATAACAGAGACTAGCACCTACCAAGAAGGGAGGCTATCCAGGCTGGAAAAATCTGAGCAGGTTAGGAGCCAGGGGTCAGAGAGGGCTTCAGTCAGTGTCCCTAATGCCAGATGGGACAGATGAGGCAAGGGTAATCCTTAAATCAGGCCAAATCTGCCTCTTGGTAACACCGTTCATCAGTACAAATGGGTCACCAATTCAGTCCAAAATTTATTAGAAATGTGCTAACCCTAGTAGAGTTCAGCTAATCTGGTAATCAAATAGACCAGTGATGGTGAACCTTATAGAGCTTTTAATGGTAACAATCAGCCCACTGTGGCACACATGCAGTAGGTCAGCTACCACTGACATAGACCATCTCCAGTCCATTGAGGAGGACAGAGTACAGACTTAATCTAAGCAGACAACACCTAAAATTCGCTGCATCCTCAACATAGCAACCAGAGAGATCCTACAAGAGCCCAGTGAGTACATTTCTCCCTGCACAAACCTCCCCCACTGTACTGCCGAAGATTTTATCATGACTGTCAGCAAACCAATCCCTATGACTTCTTGGGTCTCACTCCTTGTGAGTCTCTCTGACCACCTCATTTTAATTTGTACGACCCCCATACCTAACATAGACTGCATTAGCCTCTGCTTCTTATCTTGCTGCCGCTCCCCACAATAAAGCTCAGTTAGGGTTGGGATTTAGGGCTTGGTACATAGTAAATACTCCAAACTTGTGTGTTGAATGTAGGCAGGTGAAAAAAGCAAAGACCATTGCCTTTTAGCTTGACTGACTATTGGCCTGAACTCCAAATCAGGCCACCTTCTAACAGGGCTCCTTGACCCAGATACCCTTGGTTCGTCTCCTGACTTCCCTACCTGCTTTCTGTTCTCTTCTATTCCTGACTCAACTTTGTTCCCTCCCCCTGACAACAGGGGCCAAACACATGAACCCAACCCCAGCGTGTCCCTAAGCAGTTGTTCGCTCTGTCTAGAACAAACTCTCTCCGGCTGGAGACTCTTAACTTCCTGGTCCCCAAGAGCACCCTTCTTTGAGGCAAAGCAATCCTAATATCTTTAAAAAAGAAAAAATCCTGTGCTATTATATTCAGACAAGTAAGTCAACCATTTGACCATAACAGGCGATCTTGGAGCCACAGAGAAGGCTGGTCAGGACAGGCAAGGCATGCTCTCAGGGCTGGTCCTGACTATGAGCCTCAGCCATAGGCAGACCTGAACTAGGACCTCCTCCTCACAGACTTCTGGTCATGCCAGAAACAAGGGAAGGCCACCTTGGAGTCTGTCCCCTAAACCAAAGGAGCATGTGCTTCAGGATCATAAAGACCGGGGACCCAAGGAGAAGCTCCACGGTCACATACCCTGTTCTTCCTAGGCAGTTCTTTCAAGACTCACTGACGTTAACATCCTGAGCTGTGTCTGAACAGCCCCACACAGACTCCGGATTTCTCAGAGCGATAGAGCAAAGCAGAAATGCCGGCCATCCGTCTCTTGAAACTTTCAAGGAGGGGCGCCCCGCAGCTTGAAGAAAGTATTAAGGCTGGTTTCACATTTTCTGCCAAGTAATGGAAGCAGAACATCTGCACCTTTCCCTTGGATGCTGGGAGCGCTGGGAAGGCACATTCTCACCCACGATCCCTACCCCCAGCCGTGATCCCCACAGTTCTGGAAACCCACAGGAGTGAGGCAGACTATCCAGAGTGCTGTGGAGGGATAGCAAACCCTGGCCAAGCAATATTCTCCATCACTCTGGGCCAAATTCAGCTGAAATGAGATGCTTTTCAAAAACAATTTCTGAGTAAGTGGTAGAGAAAATAAGAACACTTTGGACACACGGAGAAAAGAAAGGAGCAGCCAGCCAAGTGCAGAGACAGGTCCTTGTCTGTCAGGCAGAACGAGCAGGGACAAAGCTGTTCCTCACACACCTTCTCATAGAGGCATTGGCTGGGACAATGACTTGTGTGGGTTGTCATGACGATGAAATCGAAACAGGGATAAACAATAGCCACTCAGCCGGCAGCCTAACCTCTGTGCTGCCCCATCATTTCGATAGCAGCCGCCCGGGGCCCCATGCAGACGTCAGGGGGTGAGCTTCTCCAGGGCCAGCTTTGATAACAGGTGTCTAAACAGAAGGATGGGAATCAACAGGGTCTTTTTGCCCCTTTTTAAGCTAGACTGGAGAATTGAGCAACCTCCCATAAAGGTTCCCAGAGCCTTGCAGGGATAACAAAGCACAGAAAGTTACTGCTCTGGGCCCAGAGATCCCTGCATCAGCAGAAAAGGCTAAGAGCCACGACCCCATCCTAAGCTCAGAATCCCTTGGAAATCATTGCTTACTCACAGGGGTGACACTTCTAAAGCTCAGCAGGACTCCCCGGCACTACTCACCAAATGGACCATGGCAAAATGTAATTATTGACTCTGTTAGAACTTGAAAATCCTTTTGCAGTTCTAATGCAAAGGCGTATGCAAATGCAAATGTACAGCTTCTGCAGCCCAAGTTTCCACCTGCTTTTCCTTCTCTGGTTGCCTCATACACTCTGCAGAAGCAGAGCACTAGGAAAGAGAATAGAATATGCCCCAAAGGGCTCAACTTGGCTTTAAAAATGGTATTGTTATTTATATTTAATAGCAGTTTCCAAAAAAGCCACAGATCCTAGGGCATGGCAGAAATGTAAATGCTAACTGATTGTTATTCTTACAGAAACTTAGAATTCAAAAGTTTAATCATGCTCATTAGCATAATTTGGGTGACTTCAGTCCATAACCTTACCCTGGAGTTGATTATTTATGGCACCCTGAACAGAAGTTGAAAATTAACTTTGATTTAATGTAACAATTCCATCCCCAATATAATTCATAATGCAGATACATTCGTCAAAAATAAATCACCCATCTCAGAACAGGGAACCAAGAAAGGGATAGAAAGAGAGTCCTTGATCTTTGATTTCTGTAGTGGTTAGTGGTTCCCTCCTCTCCTCAAGCCCATGCTTGCCCACGGACTAGCTTTGGAGAAGGCGGAGAACATCAGGATGGAGAGAAATATAGGGACCAGATGGACAGGCCAGGAGGGAAAGGGGGCTCCTGCAGGATGGACATCTTGCTTCTCCTGGGGTTTCATCTAAGTCTGCAGCTTTCTAAAATGACTTAATAAGGAGAATGTTCACAGGGAGCTAGCCTGGGGGAAAGGATGCATATGTCTGAGGTTTATGTGTTACAGTTGGGTTTCACTTCCAGTATATCATTTAATCCTCCCCCTGATAAAAGCAGCTGAAAACTGAGGTCCGGAGAGGTTAAGCAACTTGTCTGTGTCCCACAGCTTACAAAAGGTAGTGCTGACCCTGGGGCTCCTGGCTCCATATGCAGTACTCTCGATCTGTCAGCAGGCGCAAAGAAAGATGCCGAGCTAAGCAGCCTGTCTCACGGCCCAGGGAAGCAGAGTCCTGTGGACTCTGTCAAGGCAAAGGCATAGGGTGCCAACAGGAAACCATGCTCCCAGCGAAGGCATGGTGATTCTCAAGTCATCATCAGAGTAGCAGTTTCCAAGAGCTCAGAAGTGGCATTTATTACCCTCCCAGGAAAAACTCAGCAAATGTAAGTACCTGGCATATGGGGCGGGAGGGCACTCTACAGAACAATTCCTAGTAGAAGGGATCACAGCCATCTAGGATTATGGTTAGACTTGCCCTACTATGTACAAATAAGGAAGCCCGATCTTCCAATGGGCGGTACCAAGGAGGCAGGCTGGCACCGCCGTGGGGCTCTTCCTGCCTGCTAATGCTCCGTCTGCACCACTGAAGCCGCCTGGACAAGTCAAGCTTTAGTGGCAACAGGTTTGCCTGCCAGTAACCAAATCCTCTCCCTCCTCCCCCAAGCACCTACGGGCTGCCAATGCCAACTCGCCGTTGTCCATGCCAGGTGGAGCCGATGCTCTCACCGTCGGCAGCAGAGCAGTGTGCCAACAGAAAGTGCCTGGCCCGGTGGCTGGCAGGAAAGTGACCACGCTCAGATCATGCCATTTGGCTCTTTGACTTCTTCACTAGGAAAAAACCAGCTGAGAAGAAACAAAAGCTGTTGACAAAAGTAGAAATTTGGGTTCCCTTGGTCCCGACTCAGTGGGTATAATCGTAAGTTGGCATATCATCTTCTGTGGGTGTGTGTGCATTTACACACGCATGTGTGTCCTCACACTTAATAACATATTTGTAACAGTTACAAAATTAAGACGAAACCAAGTCGAAAGGCTTGTGAAAGAGAAAGCACCCGAGGCTTTGGGTACAATTGTAGCCAATCTTAGATTTGGTCACCATGATACCAGAATAAAGAATTGATTCATTCAATTAGAACAACCAGTTGGTTCATCCAATTCAAACAACCACCTGATCCCACCAGTGGGGGGAAAACGTCAGTCGTTAGAGACTGTTGACCAAACACTCAAGCACTCAAGTTGCTGGCTGAAGCGATGTTTTACCAACTGAAGGTTGCGATGCTGAGTAGCTATAGCTTTCGGCTCACTTCTTCGTGGGCACCACTTTGCTGAAAGAAAAAAATATAGCATTTCAGTCTCTCCTCCTTCCATTTCTGAAAATATGTTGCTAATAATAACCACAGCAACAAAAATAACAGGAGTATGTGCATATGGATGGGTATATCCACTGTGAGCTAACCAGTCTATGGCAAATTTCGCATATTTCACATATTTTCTTTCAAATAATCCTGGGAGCAACCCTATAAAATCAGTGTTGTTGTAATCATCCTGACTGGAAGCAGGAGAAAATTGAGGTTCAGAGCAGTTTGGTAACTTGCCGGAGGTCCCACAGCCAAGAAGTAGCGTATCCTGGGCACAGACCCAGACCTACTCCGTTTTCCTGCTCTTCACCCTGCTCATACATATGCCACTGTCTCCCCACCAGAAATGTTCATTCCATGACAGAAAGGACTTGGTGTCTTTAGTTCATCCCCAGATTCTCACGCTGATAAACAGCGAGCCAGCATGGAAGCACAGAGCAGGCTCACAGTAAGTAACAATTGAAGGAATGAACCAGCCCCGCCCGACTGTGTCCTGAAACCAGCTGGCTCCAGGTCCCCCTCTAAGCCAAAGCCCCACCCATCGCTGAGAGCAGCCATGGACAGCTATGGGGATGCAGCTCTCCCACAGGACTGCCAGGTCCCGCGGCAGGTCCAGGAGGCAGGGACTTCTTCCTGCCCCAGTCACTGCAGGCTTGTGCCAGACTGCTGTCCCCCGATAGACCCTGTACAGGCGTGAGCTGTGCCTCTGGCTCTAGGTGTCTCAGCACAGGCATCCACACCCCATTGTGGCCGTGGAGTCAAGCAGGCGAGCCAGACAAGTTTCCACTTGAATTTTGGCTCTGCTGGTGACTGGGTGGAGGGACAGAGGAGGGCAGCTTCTTGTTTCTCCTTCTCAATCACACAGAGCTAGGGGACAAAGAGCACTAATGATGGTGGGGAAGGCCAGTGAAAACATGGATCCCCTGAGAATTTAGGAGCTTGGACCTCCCATTCATCCCCTGGCTCCCAGACCCACCCACACACTACTCCCCCAGGACAGACCTGTCTTTCCAGGACCCGCAGCAGCACGGGGCTCCTTGATATTATGGCTTGTTGGCCATATTCAAATCAGCAATCCCTCTTGATGGGCAAAGACACAAGATGGAGAAATCCATCTGGCGATTCTCTCCAGGGCTCACGGTGAAGCAAATTCCAGTTCTCAACCTGGCCTCTCACACAAATGTACTGTCAGTGTCATTGATTTCAAAGTTTCCAGCCTTGTGTCTATCATGCTCCTTGCTCCTCACCCAGAGCAGTAATGGGGAACCTGTGGCACGTGTGCCATGGTGGGCTGCTTGTACTGTTGGAAGCTCTGAAAGGTTCTCCATCACGTGTTCTAGAGACACAAGAGGCTGAATAAACAAGAAGGTGAGCTTTATCCTTCCCTTGCCTCGGACAGGAACTCGCCAGGCATGAGTAGGAGTGAGCAGTTTGCGGGATTCATGCCTTGGTGCTGAGCAAAACGCTTTCTCTTTGAGTCTTATAACTCTGAGATAAAGAATACTGTTTCACAAATACTGTAGCAGAAGGAGAGCCCAGGTAGTTCATTTGGTGTGTCAACCTGAGTGGGGCAAGAGGTGCTCAGACGTGTGGTCACACGTTATCTTAGCTGTGTTTGTGTTTCTAGATGAGGTTAGCATTTGAATTTGTAGACTGAGTAAAGTGGTGGGCCTTCTTGATGGTGGGCTTCATCCAATCAGTCCAAGGCCTGAATAGAAAGAAAAGTTGGACCTTCCAGAGACAAGGAGCGAGTTCTTCCTGCCTGGCAGTTTTCAAGCTGGGGTATTAGTATTTTCCTGACTTGAACAAAAATAGTCTCTCAGTCTGGCAGCCTTGAGGCTTGAACTATACTATCAGCTTGGCTAGGTCTCCACCTTGTTGACTGTGGGTCTTGGGACTTGTCAGCCTGGATAACCATGAGTTGATTCTTTCTAACAAATTTCTTTCTATCTATGTGTATGCAGGCACATCATATTGGTTTTGTTCCTTCAGAGAAGCCTGATGGATACAGGGTCCTGAGCAGGCTCTCACTGGGACAGGCTCTGCTGTGCCAGCAGCCATACAGAAAGAAACTGTTTTCTTTTCTTCCACAAAGACCCCCCCCCCTTCAGATGCTGCCCTGTCTTCCTCAGATCATTTTTGCTCACAAACACTTATTGACGCCCAGCAGGTGCCAGTGTGACTTTGGGAGTGTATCAGTGAACAGCATAGACAGTAGTCTCTACCCTTGTGGAGCTCAGGTTCCACTGCAAATGTAATAAGGAGAGTACTATACCAAGAGGTGAGAAATGGGATAAGACATGAGAAGTCCATCAGGGTGAGGGAACAGGTGTGTTGGGTTGGGGTTGAGGCATAGTGCTGAACAAGGAAGGAAGGAGGTAAGGCCTCCAGAAGGAGATATTTGAGTGATGACTGGAAGGGGATGAGGAGGTGAGCCATGCAGTGATGTGGAGGAAACATCATCTCAGATAGAAGGAGCAGCCAGCACTGTTGTCCCGTGAGCCTCATAGAGCCACAAAGAGGCTGGCACGGCTAGTGAAGCCAGGAGGTGGGGATGAGGCAGCCTGGGCCTGGGTCATGCAGGGTTTTATGGACCATGGTTCAGACAAAAGGGGAGCGGTTGGTTGCAGGGCTTTAGCAGAGGATGACATGATACAACTTGGGTTTGAAAGAATCCTTCTGGCTACGTGTACAGTAGACAAGGCTAGAAGAGAAGCCAGTTAGGAGGTCCTTGTCCAAACCCAGGCTAGAGGTCATGGCACCCGTGCCCTAGGTGGTCAGTGGTAGAATCCAGATAACAGATGGGGACCACACACATGCCCTCCAGAGCTGAGCGGGCAGGTACCACGGTCTTGGGTCTTCTGTTCTCTGCCCCACAGACACCTTCACTGGCAGGACACCAGGGGGAAATGCCTGGGGGCGGTCCGGGATAGCTTGCTCTAGTGGGGGCTAGGGAGAGGGAGAAGAAGACCAACTTTTATCCCCTTCAGTATCTGGAGGAGTCAGTGAGGCCAGAACACCACACAAGTCCCCGAGCTGAAGCTGGAGGCATAAAGGAAAGAAATAATGGCCTCTCCTGTGGGTACAGTCAGCAGTGTGCTGGCAAATGTTAACAACAGGCTCTCTGGAATGTGTGTGTGTGTGTGTGTTGTGTGTGTGTGTGTCTGTGGTTTTACTGATGTAGAAGATGTATAGGGAATATTTTACAAACAATAATAAAATATACAATACCCTTTACTGTAAAGTCTATATAAACAATTGATTCTCACGGAATGCTTTAGATAGTTTTTGTAGAACTTGATGGCTGCATTTGACAAATGAGTGTAGTTCCTGCATGAGCATTGGTTGATATTTTCATTTGTGTTATTGGGTAAAAAGAAAGTAAGATAAAAAAAATATTTGTTGGAACTTTCCTTCGTTCATCAGCTAGGCGAGCAACTTCTTTACTACACCAGATAAGAGTTTTCACTTACTGCAAGAATATTTCCTCCATTCAGGGTGCAATTTACAATGTAATAGCTACAGACACAGGACACTTTTAAATTTAAGATGCATTATTGAGATTTTCTCCATCACTTTTTTAAGACTAGACAAATAACAAAACAATAAAGTCCTGATTTATAGCATTTGCTTATTTTCATGTTGTGAATATTCCCATGCTGGCCAATTTCAAACCACCAAGCTGGCATTACTGAATGTGGAATAGGGAAGAGATGTTTAATAGCGTGCCCTTATATAGAATTTCTACCAGACAGACACAGTCGATGTAAATAACCTCAAGAGCATAGCTAATAGTAAAATGTAGTAAAATAATTAGGAAGTAATGAGTTTTGAGTATTTATTACCTTTGTGTTTAATGTAACTTATTTAATTGTAGTTTATATAATTTAATTTTTAGTAATAGTTGTGTTTATCAACCAGCTTACAAAATCACTAAAAGTTTAACACTTGACTCTCATGAATGGATAGAAGCCAGCTCCAGAACCCTGCTGACTCTATGGTGCCTTCACAGAGATCCAGAGTCTACTGCCACCAAAAATTGGGGAAACTGAGGCTCCCAGGTATAAGGCGAGTTGTCTAAGACACACTGTAGCTAATGCCTTAGAATGAAGCTGTTCTCAAGGGATGTGGAGGGAGGAGGGTAGCCATCAGGAACCAGAGGGAGAGTGTGCACAGGACACACAGCGGGAACTCAGAAAGGGTCCTAGGTGTGGGGACACTCCACCCCCCACCCGCTTCACCACCACCGCTCCTCCAGACTCCTAGAACAGGATCCTGGCAGATCTTCACAGAGAAGCAGCTTCGCCCAAGCTGGATAGGCTGCAGCTGATTAACAAATTAGCTGCAAATCACGCGCCAATCAATGTAAATAACTAGTTTGTCCACAAGATGGGAAATCTGCCAGCACCAGCCTCCTTAGCTGTGCTCAGCACAGGGCAGTAGGGGAGTCTCTGGGCCCCTGGGCCCAAAGCACTGGTGTTTCATTTTCCCGGAATTTAGGGAAAGGCCACCAGAAGGGTTGCCAGGCAGCTGATGGCATCCTAAAGATCACTGAGCCCCTTCCATCCAGTTAGACCCGTTCTCCCACACACACTTTTTTTCCTTCGTAAGTCCTTATATGGCTCCACAAATTCCTTCCCTATCCCCTAGTACTTCCAAAATGCCCACTCAAGCCTGAGGTCCCTGAAATGAGAATTTTAGCAGTTCTAGGCCAAAAGAACATTTTGTGGTCCAGTGTGGGGGTTGAGTGCTGGCCGGAGTGGTCACCTTGAATGTGGCCCAGATCACAGGCTGGGGGCAGAACAGGAATCTGAGGTTCTGGATGCTGGAAGCAGTCAGAGCAGCAGGGAGAGAATAGCCAGGAACTGGCCAGAGAGTGACCCACAGTCCAGCTTCTGCGCACAGGAGGGAGAGCTGGCCCAGCCCCAAGCTGCCTGACTCTACTCACTATGTGAACTTAGACAAGTTAAAGCGCCTCTCTGAGCTTCCACCTGATCCATGGTTTAAAAAATGAGTTCATAGGATAAATCCTTGACTTTCATAAATTTAATATGGGGCTATTTGTGTTGAACTACTTGAAGACTGGCCTGTTTGCCTGACAGTACCCACTCACAGCCCCGTCTGCCTCCCCAGAAGCCATTGGTGTGCTGTTTTAGCAGCCATGATGAGAGCTGAGGAAGGATCCTGTGTCCAGTGCCCTCCTGACCCGCTTCAGCAACTCAGCCCAGAATCTCGTCCTGCAACACTTGGAAATCTGGGTGCTGCAGCCCATGCCTCCTGCCTGGCAGCAAAGCATCAGCACCCCTGCCCGGGGGTCAGCGTGGCCCAGTGGGGGCTGCTATGCTCACAGTCCTGGTGCCTGGGCTTGGAGGATCCTGGGTGTGAGGGACACACATGGCCTAGGAGTCACAGACCTGGACTCCTTTGCTGACACAGCCATGGGACAGGGGCTACCCCAACCAAGTTCACCCCCAGCCAGGAGGGACTGAAATTAGGTCCAGCTTGGCCTCTGGTACCACGAAGAAGAAGCCAGTATGAGGCAAGAGAAGCCCTCCTGGAGAAGCAGGAGGGTGGCGGATGAAAGAAGGACAAGGCCAGAGCAGGAGGCGGAGCTGAGGGAGGCGCTGACACGGCATTCAGTCTGCAAATTCCTGCCGTAAATCACTCTCAGGGCTCAGGGCTGGGCGCCTTGCAGTGGGAGAGCGAGGACTTGGAAGCACGAGCTTCTAAGCCCAGAAGGTTCCACCGCAGGCCTGGGGACCACGGGCAGCTCTTTGTCCTTACTAGGGTCTTCAGTCCACCTCATTGCAGAATTGGGGGGAAGGCAACAGCCTCTCCTCTGGGATTCTGTGCAGAGCCCAGGGGCACTGAAGTTCCCTGCAGCGGTACAAAGATCATTATTAAGTCATTATCATTCTGGACGGTATTAATAAAAACACTGCACAGAACTCTAGAAGAGCCTGCTCTGGGGTGTGATATAATAACTAATGTTTATGTGGCGCCTCGCAGCAGGAAATCCATAGTCACATATTTTTTTTTCTCCTTTGATTCCCATAAGAGATTAATGCAGGTGAGGCAAGATTTTTCCCTTTGTTTGCTTTACAAACCTTGAATTTCAAGTTCAAAGAGGTAAAGGGGTCATCCCAGGGCATGGAACCAAATACTGTGGGAAGCCTGAGCCTGAGCCCCTGTCTCGGGTGTCACTTCCCACTATCCTTCCCCAAAGGAGCTGGGAATTCTGCTGCATCCTAGAAAGGTAGAAGTCACAGGACTCAGGGGTCAGGTGAGACTCCCAGCTGTGTGATACCACCTACCTGGACAAAGATGGACAAACAGCACCCACCTCCTGGGGCTGCTGAGGTTGATCCAAAGGGCTCAGCATAGCTTCTAGCCCGGAGTGCTCAATAAACATTAGCAATTATTATTACCATTCCTGAGGTTCCAGGAGGAAAGGGAGTGTCCCTCACTGGTTTTGTCACTCCAGAGACTGAGAGATGGACACGGCAACTTCCAGGGATTTCTGCGCCCAGCTGTTCTTCCTTTCCATCAGAGTCCTCTCCCCATACAGCCTTGGGGCTTCCAGCCACAGACCCTGGCCTCACCAGGCAGTCAGTGTGTTTCCTGGGGACACTGCCAGGTAACGGCTGGGTCCTGAGCCGAAGCTAGAGGGCAACAGGCCAGAGCCTTGGACCTGGGACTGACGTAAGAGGGGAAGTTGCTTCTCACCAAAGCCATGATTTGGCAGGAGGCTTGAGACAGTGCAGAGGCTTGGGGCATGCCTCACCCTGCCTCAGTGTCCTCAGCCATAAAGCAGAGTTAATGGTAGTTAATATTAGCAGGAGCTGACAGTGATTATCTAATACAGTGTCCTCTTCCTCCCTCTCATTGAGGGCCAGAACAAGTCCCAGGATGCCAGGCTTTTTTCCTTCCATGAACATCCCTGGTGGGACCTTCTCATCAGGCAAGACTGATAGGGTGGACTGTTGGTGACAGGAGCATTTGAGAGCCTCTCCCACTTCTCCAAAGCAGATGTACCACCACACCTGCTGCTATGAGCCTTCCAACACCACCCTGTCTCCCTCCATGGCTGCCTGGATGCCATTGCCTCATCTCTTGGCCCCCTTCCAGAACCACCTCACACCCTGCTGCATATGGCTATCGCATGCCCCTTCGCAGCTGGCGCCAGCCCCATGGCCTCCTCTTAGCCCTGCTCTTGCAGTGGCAAGCAGGTCAGGTGACGCGTTCCCAGGCTTGGGGCTCCACCGCTAAGTGGTGTAATTTAGCCTGGGTTCTGTGTTTTGATTTTGCCCAGCTGCGTCTGTGTGCATTTAGATTAATCCTGTTAGCTGGCGGGAGCAGGGCTACCTGCTGTTTATCAAGAGTGCTTGTATGATTCCTGTTTGATATGCAGCCACCTTCCCTGCACAGAGGAGCCTCCAGTCTCTCATCTTGCAACAGCCACCAGAAGAGGCAGAAAGGTCCCCCAAAGGGGTTGCTGAGTCCCCTACACTCAGCTTTGCAGATGGCGGCACAGGGTCTGCCAGTCCACAGACATGTGCCCCTGACATATGTCCTCTGTCCCTCTCAGTACCTGCCGGGGCCCTGCTTTTATCCAAGTTCAGAGGCTCCAGGACAGCAGGAGGGGCAGGAGCCCATGAGGATATCAGTTTTGAGAGAAAGAAAGTTTCGGTCCTGGCCTGTCACTGTCAGCTCTGGGACACAGGAAGGGTCCTCTGACTCTGTTTTCTCACCTGGAAATTGGGGCTGATGATATCTGTCCTGCTACCAAGAAGCGTGTCCTGATGGCACAATGAGGTCGTCCACTGACAGCGCTCTTAGAGATGTCCAGATGCCCAGTCCTGCCTGTCGTCAGGTGCCAGGCAGTGAGGATGGCAGGGCAGGGACACGTCTGGAGCAGGGTCCTGTCCTACTTGACAATGTGTCCTTTGGAAAATCACCAATATGCATGGCCTCTCCTCTTCTTCATCCACAAAATGGAGATAATCAAAGGCCCTCCTCTGCTCGCAGGGTTGATTCAAAGTCCAAGGCCGACTGAGGTCAATTTCCATTCATCAGGTTCTTTCCTCTCAGCTCTGCTTTCACGCTGGGCAGCCAGCAAGGGAGGAACCACCACCCTTGACAGCTGACTGATTGATACGGAGACCGAGGCCACCTCGGAAGGCCAGTGACCACTCCCAGTCAGGCCCGGTCTTGCTGCCTGCAAGTCTGTCCTCCTATCACCCATGTTCCACCCCTGGGGAACACCGCATGGGTCATTTCTGCCCACCTAGTGAGGTCACATTGGTGGTGTGATGGCCTCTGTGCAGAGGGTCAGGTGGGACAGAACCACCAGCCCTCAGAGCTGTACAGGGCCAGAGAAATTGCCCACAGGAGGGGAACCCCCATGAGAGTCCCCCGACCCTGCCACTGAGGAGCCCACTCCTGCTGGAGGCCATGGGTACCGCGAGCACCCACTGGCTCAGAGCCTCAGGGTGCACCCAGCAGTCCTTGTCCCCAGAAGGCATTCCCCAAGGCCCACCCATCCATCCCCCACAGAAAAGGTGACCTAGCAAGGCAACCACCCACACAGCCTATACTCACAGTGTGCTCCTCCATCCCAGCCTCCCCCTCCACCACACCTCAAGTCTCTGTGGCTTTATTTCTCTTTTCAATGGATGTTTGGGTTGTTTCCACTTTGGAGCTACTATTGATCATGCGTCTATGAAGATTTCTGTACAAGTGTTTGTATGGATGTATGTTCTCAATTCTCTTGAGTATATACCTAGAAGTGGAATTGGATCACAGGGTAACTCTGTGTTTGTCCATTTGAGGAACTGCCAGCTGTTCATAGAAGTGTCTGCACTATGTTATACGCCATATACTAACTATAAAGATTCTAATTTCTCTATATTGTCACCAATACTCATTTTATCTGTCTTTTTTATTTTCGCCATTCTGCTGGGTGTGAAATGGTATTTCACTGTGATTTTGATTTGTAGTTCTCTGACCACTAACGCTGTAGAATATCTTTTTTGGCCATTTATGTATCTTCCTCAGAGAAATAGATGTTCAGATCTTTTGCCCATTTCATAATTGGGCTACTTATCTTTTTATTATTGAGTTGTAAATGTTCTTTGTATATTCTACATACAAGTCCCCCAGCTCAGATTGGAACACCCAGCTGAGCCCAACCCTGCGGTCCAGGGGGAGGCCTTGGGTTCAAATCCCCTTTCACATACTTAGTGGTGAAGAATTTGTTTTGGAATTTATTCATGCCAGAAAGATGATCACATGTGACGCAGCACTCTGTAAGATTCCTTGTGTGCACTGGTGCTGAGCACCGGGCTGAAGGTTCTACAATCTTCCAGCGAGGTAGGTAGGGAACCATAATTATCCCTGCTTTGCAGGTAAGGAAACTGAGGCACAGAGGGCTGCTAGGGATAATGGAGTAGTAAGTGGAAGAGCTGGGACTTGAACCCACATCCATAGAACTCCAGAGCCAAGAGCCACAGTGCCGTGTTGCTGTCCCAAGACAGACAGTCAATGTGTGTCAAATGAAGAACGAACAAACGCCTTCACCTAGGGAAACATCAGTACCTCACAAAGCAGCCTGCTCTACTGTGGGTTCCTGCAGCTACTTAAAATTCTTTGTTATTGACCAAAAAATGCCCATCCCCATGCGTGGGAACACCCTCCCATTGGCCTGGCTCTGCTTTCAGGAGGACTCCTGATGCCCAGGGACTTGGGTCACCACGGTGCCTCCCTCCCCTGCTCATATACACATGCAGAAACTCGGGCCCCTCTAGTCCCGCCGCTGGGTCTAGGGAGTGCCCGCCCCCCCAAGCCTATCCAGACTCTCCCACTGGATACAGAGGGAGCCAAATCCCCCTCCTCCGGAACCAGGGACTGAGGTGTCTGTCCCTCTCCCTGTGGACACTGGCCTCATGACCCTGGCTTCAGCCACTCTGTTGGGATATAGCAGGAACAGTACCTAGGTGGGAGCTGAATTAGCCTGTGACTGGCTGTGGGGGGGTTGGGAGGGTCAATCACTCTAGCAATCCAAGCAATCCCACGCTTGGTTAGCTCTGTGAGTGACACTGCTTCGGAGCTGACCCTCTGAGACCTGGAGGCTCGCCTGACCGCCGAGGTCCTGAGACCCCAATCTCGGGCTGAGTCCTGACCAGCCTCGGAAGGCATCCGGCAGGGGAGTTTAACACCTGAGCCCAAGGCCCGCCCTCCAGACAGCTGTAGCGAGCTAGGCTTCTTCCACCTGCCCTTGGGAATTCAGGCTGCCAGGACAAGCTGGTGCTGCCTGTCCAGCCTCCAGGACGAGAGTAATCCAGAGACACCCACTGACCTGGGGGAAACAGGGCCATCAGTTCAAGCAATACCGACAAGTGAGTGTCAGCTGAGCGCCAAGGGAGTCGGGGTGACCTGAGTTTGAGTCCTGCCCCTGCAAGGTACTCGGCCACCAAATTTCAACATGCACTTCTGTAAAATGGGTCAGTGGTCCTCACCTGGTTTACCAAGCTGTTGTAAGGGTTCAGTGAGTACTCACGCCAATAACCCAAGATATACACACCATGATTCCTTTTATGGAAGTGGCCACATTACAGAAATGAAGAACAGATTATGGGTTGGCAGACAGGGAAGTGGGGAGAGGGGCAGGAGAAGGTACTACAAGGCAAAGTTGGAATCCTGGGGTGGCAAAACTGCCTTAGATCTTGACCCCTTCGAGGTCACCACCCTGGGCTTGAGATGGTGCTGAAGTTCTGCAAGATGTTAACATCATGGGAAAGTGGTAAAGGGTGCCCTGGGTCTCCATTATTTCTCACAACAGCACGTGGATCTATGCATATCTCAACCTAAAATGCTTAGTTTTTTAAAAAGAGAGTTATTGAAACAATGTGGGGTAGAGTCATCTTAACATTAGCTACTCTTGCTCCTCGTATCCCCAGGGTGCCCTTGTGAGCCCCATTTCCTGGGAATCACTATCTTACAGGTGGGAAGAGTCTCACCACAGTTGAGCACCTTTTACTTCTGCGTGTGTCGTGAGTGCACAATAAATGAGGGAGAGAGAGAAGGAATGGGTGAGTGGATGAAATTACGGCAAGTGCCCCATTGGTCTCTCTGGAAACAAAGGGGGCTTAAAGCAAGAGATGCTTGGGACAGATTCAGAAGAAAATGTCCAGCCTGGCTGTACCTTACCACCTCCATCTGGTATTGGGAGGCGGGTAGCAGGCTGCATGCCTGCAAGGAGAGCAGAGTGAAGCACTTTAATTAGTGCAAGAGTAAATTACATCGGACGAAGAGAGACCCAACTTCTCCCGATGGCTTGGGGAAAATGGAAGCCTAGCATTTTCAATTTAAGGTTTAGTTAGATAATGCCTATTGGTGCCAGTAGATTACAGAGTGAATATTAAATCCTGCAGGATTTGGAATCTGAGCATACAAGTGGAATCCATAAGTAGGGGGAAGCAGCCAGAAGGAGCTGGCCTGGTCTCCTCTGCTAATGAGAGAGTCTCTGTGAAGTAGCAGCCGGCACGGAACTAGGTCCTACAGTACCCATGCCCCAGCTGCTCCAGGTGGGTTGGTGATCATTGAATTCTAGGGGCTGCCGTGGCTTTCCTTACTGCTCCCTAAGCAGCCATCTCAGGGGAGGAACAGGAAAACTAAGACCCAAATTCTCAGGTCACAGCAGGAACTCACACTTCAGTGTCATCCAACCATCCAACCCTTCTCTCCTTTCTCCATCCAGTTAACTCTTCAGTTATTTCAAAACATCTCAACACCTCTCCTCCGTGAAGCCCTCCTGAATTACCGATCGGATTCCTCTGTGAGCTCAGAGGGCCGAGCTTCCCTAGACAATTCCCTTGGCACTGCGTAATTCTCTTGGCAGTTATTGTAATCAAGGACTCCTCTCTCTTCCTTGTCCCTCACTCTTTAAAAGATGTGACCAGGACTTACTCTCTGAGGCCCTTGCTCCTGGGCTCAAAGGGCCCAGGATGCTCACACACTGTACAAATGGGGTCATATTAAAATTACATTTATCTTTCAACTACGGATGCATTTTCGAATATGTAGTAGACGCACAACATTTAAGACTCAAGAGGTACGACAAGAAGGACAGGGAAAGCCTCCCTCCTGCTCTGCCTGGCAGCAGCCCCTCCTCCCTGGGGACAGCCAGTCTCCTGTGGACCTGTCCAGAAATCCTCATCCTCATCCCAGTAAACAAGTGGCAGCATGCAGTGAACATCATTTGTACTCCAAGATGACAGGGAACCAGAGGGGCAGGCGCCGGAAGGTTGTGTTCCCAAGTCACACTGTTCGTTCAGATGTGCGGCATCCCTTGGTATCCAGGGGGACCGGTTCTCTGACCCCCATAAGTACCCAAATCTGTGGATGCCTGAGTCCCTTTTGTGACAAGGCACAGTATTTGCATATAACATACACATCTTCCCAGATAGTTTAGATCGCCTCTAGATGACTTCCAACACCCACTACAATGTAAATGCTGTGTAAATAGTTGTTGTATGTGTTGTTCGGGAAACGACAAGAAAAAAGTCTGTACATGTTCAGTACAGAAGCAAGTTTTAAAATTTTTTTTCAATCTACAGCTGGTCGAATGCACGGGTGCAAAACCTGCCGATAAGAGAGTTGACTGTTCTGTGTTGATTGGCAGTTTGATGGCCTCTGTGATATTCGAGGACCAGCAGGCTTGGGACGGCCAGAACAAAGCAGCCTCCGCAGCAGGGACTTGAAGGCTTTGGCTGGGACACGAACACTGATAGGGAACATCGCTCAGTACCAGATGACGTCTCCAGCAGGCCCAGCGTGAAGTCTCAAGCTCAGCGACGGAGGAGAAAGAAGCTTATTAGTTTAAGCAGGATGAAATGTGTAAATTAATTACCCCAGCCACCCGTGCATGTAGCGGCCGGCCCTGCACACTCCAAAGAAAAAGACTGGCCTCTGACCCTCCTGCAGTTTAATTCCCCCGCCAGGCACAGCCCCAAGGACTTGTGGCCGCATGCCCACAAGGAGGGAAAGGCTCAGGCCCCACACCCACATCAGCTCACAGGTCCGTCTTTGACACAGTCCCCACCACCATGACTAGATGCCGGTTCCCTGCAGCAGCATATGTACCTCCTGCTACCCATGCCCAATCTTGCCACAACTCTGGTGCAGCCGCTCCTTAGTGTCTGCAAGGAATTAGTTTTATAACCCCACCTCATGCACACTGAACTCCATAGGTGCTCAGGTCTCTTATATGAAACAGTGTAGGATATATGGGGAACCTACCCACACATGTCCCCCCGTATGCACTAAATCATCTCTAGATCACAAATATCTAATACAATGTAAATGGCATGTAAATAGTTGTTACACTGTGTTGTTTAGAGAATACTGACAAGCAGAAGTCTGCCTGTTTTGTACAGAGGCAATTTTTTTCTCTCTTTTAATCACAGTTGGTTGAATCCACAGAAGGGAAGCCTCAGATACAGGGGCCCAATTGCATCTGTAAAGGAATGAAGGGCTCCTCCCTTGCACGTCTCCTGTCCTGCCCCTCCAAGGAACCCTATGTTCCTCTCTCTCATCTGGGCCTGGGCAATGGACCTAACTTGGGTTCAGGTCACCTGGTCCAGTCCACACCCCTAACTCCGCAGAGACAAAATACCCCATCTTCTAAAGAATCTGGAGTCCTTCTCTATAAGGCTCCCCAGGGCTGCACTTCCCACCACTAGGTCAACTCCTGCAAGTGGACAATGGCAGGGTTTGCAGCCCATCAATTCGGCCCCATTGAGGGTGGGCTCAGCCTTAGAGAATACAGAATTTGATACTGAGGGCCAACCACAGGCCAGCAGGGAACCCAATCATTTGTCCACTTGTGATTAGCAGACTAATAGCCATGAACCAAAGGCCTCCAGGACCTCCCTCCACCTCCTGGCTCCCGGTCCTCAGGAACCCCAGGATCCTCTCTCATCCCTTGGGAGGGGTTCCTAGCTCAGCTACCCACTACCATATCGTCTTGAAACAGGTCTGTTGTCCCAAAGGTCCCAGGCCCGGCCTCCTCCTCTCTCTCCGCCTTGGCAAGGTGATGAATTAGGAACCAGAAGTTGGCACATTCACCAAGCAATTAGCGTTTATCTCCCTTGTTTATGTGACTGAACAACAGCTCATTTTCAAATGTAATAGTCAATACTCGGAAAGCTAAAACTGCCTTGGTCACTCTCGGGAGATGATTTGAGGGTTCGATGGGACAAGGATGGGGCTGCAGAAATGAAACTGGCACACCCACCCCACCCCTCCTCTGGCCAGGCCCCTGCAGACAGAGCCCAGGGGTGGTGCCCATGTAGAAGAGACTCTCCCCCGTCCAACCCGCAGGGTCTATGCCTGCTTGGGCAAGGATTGGTGGCATGAGTAGCAAGCCCCTCACTCCAGCTCAGCCTGGAGGGGTCTGTTATCACACATACCAGGCTAGGACAGAAAGGTCTGGTTAGCTCTGCAGAAGGAAGAAAAGGCCTGGCCACCCAGTGCAAGGGTTGTAGCACCTTCCCTGACTGCCCGGGCTGGGGAGGCAGGCTTAGTACCCACTGAGGTGGTGAAATGCTGCCACCTGCTGATCGTGTCTCAGAACTGCGGGAACCCTGGAGCTGGTCCTGCAGCGGGGTGAGATGGAAAACGAGCAGGGCTGCTTCCACAGATCCTCTCTGCCAAATGCAGGTTAAAAAGGACAGGAAATTCAAGCTCCTGTGGGTTTGGGTGTTGTCACTACACTTTGTTTTGTTTATTTGACAATAACAATAATAATCTCTCCATTACTGAGCATTTGCTACTCACGCATTATTTGTCACATTGTTTTTGTTGCTCACAACAGTCCTTTAAGTTGTCACCCCCACTGAAGCTCAGACAGGCTGGGCAGCTTGCCCAGGGTCGTGCAGCTGGTGGGTGGCACAGCCAGGAACCCAGCCCCAGCAGTCTAGCTCCCGGCTTCGCACAGCTCTCGGGTGCCTGTGCCTCAGCTCCCCGCCCCATAAAGCGCCCCAGACGCCCCCTGGATGAGCGTCTTCCCAGCTCCTCTTGTCTTTCTTTCACGCTTCTCCCCCACCACTTGTCAGATGACTGAGTCCCAGCCCCCAAGGTCTGTCCAGGTGCTGGGCACTATTTTAAGGCAAAATAGAATTGCTCTGGTGTCACCAGGGGTCCCAAAGGCCCCAGCAGGGCCCAGAAGCTGCGGGGGTGGGGGGAGGGACAGCCTTCTTTCCTACTGGATGGGAAGACTTCTTGTTGCCCCTGATGATCAGGTCTAAAGGAGAAGAGGGGTCAGCAGGGGGCGTAGTGAAGGGAGACTTGGGGACTCAGAGTCCGACCTGGTTCTCAATGCAGCCACGTCATAGAACCCCAGACTTCAACCAAGCATCCAGCCCTCCTTGCTGTAGTCTTCATCTCATGGGCTATTAGAACTAGGAAAGAGCCCCTAAAATGATCACGTCAGAGTCGGAAGCGACAGAGCCAGGGCGGGAAGCCAGGTAGCCCAACCACCCCACTGGGACTCGACCTGCCTCTCTCAGCCCTTATCTGCCAGCTGACTCCCGGGACAGGCCCAGAACAGCCTACGTACGTCCTTGGCCAGGTGAGGACAGGGAATGGCAGCCTAGGCCAGCGGCTTGTTCCAGGCCTGAGATGACCCAGAGCGGCACCAGAGGTCTGCTGATCTCCTTCCTCGCCCCTTTATGGGGGAGATGCCTTCCACCCGCAGCCCTGGGACTGCAAGAGGCCTCCTGTTTTCACTCACACTGGCAGGGGAGGCTTTCTCAGGAACCGGGAAGAAGTGACTCCCTTGTTGCTGTATAGTTACAGCTCTGATGATAATGGAACTGGTGGGGACAGATGGGGGAGGGTCATGCTCAGAGATGACCTCTCAGTTCCCAGCACAGGGCCAGAGCCACTGGACAGGTGACTTCACACCATGCCCACCCGCAGGTGGCAGGTGGCAGCCCTGGGCACACCCAGGCTCAGGCCAGGCTGTCCCCACACACAGGGACAGACCTGGGTTTCCAGCTGCTCCTCCTCTGGAGCAGGGCTGCTCAGAGCCCAGGGGACTCGGAGTCTGGAAAGCCCTGCAGCCCAGGAGTGTGGCCTCCTCGTCCTTGTAGTTGCAGGGATGGGTCCTAAAGAAAGTCAGGGTGGCTGTAGGGCACCAGAGGCCTGTGGAGGTGGACCGATGGGCACTCAGGAGGAATGCAGTACCCGGGGCCAGGGGCTGCAGGGAACAGCAGCCAACCCCGGGGACACTCTGTCCACCCAGCCCCAGGGGAGGCCACCGAAGTGGCCAGAACATGCTAGTCTCTCCGCGGGGCACACAAACCTGCTTCTCCTTTGCTCTTCAGATCCTTCTTTCTCCACTTCTTGCTCTTTCCTCCCTTCCTTTGCTGGTTCTGTGCAGCCCCTTCATGCAAAGCTTGCCACTGGCCGGGACCCTACGGCTCCCCCAGCCCAGCAGGTGTTGTCCCTCCAGGGTAGATTTTGGCAAGCTCATTTAGGGGCTTTCACCAGGATGGGGCTGTCCTCGTGTCATCTGGCCTGTGGCAGGGGCACAGTGAGGGCCATGAGGGCAGAGGGCCTGTGGTGTCCCAAGCACACTAGAGTATTTGCATCCTTTTCACTCTAAATCCTGCTTCCCCTGGCTCACTCGCCTCTTCCAGGCTGCCTTCCCTGAATGTTTCTGGGCCTCTCTGGGTCCCCAGCAACTGGACAGCTTTGGTTCCTTTCTGTGTCCCCCAAGTCTTGGATATGCTTTACTCAGGAGGCCCTGTCACATGAAGAGGCCCTGGGGCCTGAGGCCTTTGGTCAGCCTCCGCCCCAGATGTGCATGAGTACCAGAGGCCCTGGGCCCCAGGGTCCCAGCAGCCCTCTGGAGACCCTGATGTCCGCCACTCCCGGCCATTGGGATCCCCCACGGGGCCCCACTCTCTGCCCCTCCCACCAGTGCCTGCCTGGATTCCAGTCTTCCACTCCCCAGAGACTCAGTGTAAGCCGAGGAGGGTGAAGGGGAGACCCAAAGGTGGTCCATCTTCAAGGTGAAAGAGGGAAGATGACAGACCCTCCAATCCCCCGAGGACCCTCCAGGAACCAGATATTCCACACCGGAGAAGTGAGTGATGACTGGTTTATTGAGGAGGGGGAAGCCCAAGCTGAAAGTCTCCTCTTGCCCCTGCAAGCTAGCCACCTCCATAGCCCCCATCGGTCCTTGGAGTGACAGAGGATGCCACTGGGCTGCTGTTGGTTTGGTTTCCTCTCCGGGCCCTGGGCCCTGCGACATGCGACAGACGTGGAAGGTGGTCAGAAGGAAGAGGCAGGCTGCCTTACACACTGACAGGGCAATGTGTAAGGCAGACGCAGACAGTGGTGGTAGTCATTGGTCTGTTCGATTTCCATTGCTAAGGAGATTGCCAGATTCTAGAATCCCACAGGGAGGTATTTTCTCAGGGCGCTGGGCTAGTAGTTGTTTTCATGGGTGGCTTATATGGCTTCCAGGGAATTGCTTATGGTGGCAGGTGGAAAAGAGGGACATCTTGGCTAAGACCATCCTGCCAGCCCAGACAGCCAGTCCTTGAGGGACTGCAGACTCAGAGTGAATATGGCAGAGACTACAGAAAGGGTGGGGGCGGGACATCGAAAGGTCCCCCTCCAAGGGGGCCAAAGGCTAAAGTTCTACCAGGCTAGACTTTGGTGAATAGGACCCTCAAGGGCACATGGGACCCTTCTTGTGGCAGGGCCAGGCTGCTGGGAAGAAGAAGGTAGGTCCGTAGGAGTGGGAGCTAGGAGTACCTTGGCCTGGCACCTCCTGCCCACACCGGGGAGATAAAGCCTTGCAGAGGAGTGGTCTCCAGACCTGGAGACCAGAGGGCAGAGGCAGGAGGGTGGGCTGATACTGTGGAGGCCGCAGTGACCTGGCCCCAGGGGGGACACCCACCTGCCTCAGCCTTGCCCTGAGTTGACCCCTGAGCATAGGAACAAGGGTGACCGTCACAAGTCACTAAGAAGGAACGTAGCCCGGATGGAGTGTGGCTAGCAGGGGAGGGCAGGGCAGGTAGGCCTGCTCCCACCCGGAGGAGAGCAGCAGCTGAGAAAGCTGAGAAAGTGTGAGGTGGGCAGGGTGGGGGGTGGTTGTGCCTCCATCCCTCCTGCCAGAGCTCAGGGGGCCTCGTTGGACCCGATCCCATTGCCTTTGTTGACGTAGAAAGGCCGATAGTGAGACTGTGGAGGAGAGAAGAGTGGTTAGAGTAGCTGGATGCGGCACACCCTCTAGCCAGCCCTGCTCAGCCCCAGCCTCCCTTCCCCGGAAGCAGCGGTGGCCCAGATGCCAACCATTCTAGGGGCTGTGGCCTGACCTGCAGGATCTCCCTACCCTGCAATCCAGGGTTGGCCCCTCTTATTACCAGAATCTCTGGATTCAAAACCTAGGTAGGGCTCGCGTCTGTCAGCTGCTTGATGAGCTTGAACCTCGGCCCCTGCCTGCTCCAAGAGCATCCCAGCCCCACCACGGCCATTTTTATAGCACTTTCTGCTGTACAGAACTATACAACACTGTGCTGTGTGCTTTATATGGATGAACTCGTTTAATTTTTACAACCCCCCAATTAAATAAGTTACTGTTATCATATCCATTTTATGGTTGAGTAAATCAAGGCCCAGAGAGGCTAGGCAACTTGCCCAAGGTCACTCAGCGAGTGGGCAGCGAAGCCAGGACTTGAGCCCAGCAGTTCAGCTCCATCTCAGTTCACGTCTTGTGTCTCAAGGGCTTGAGTGTCTGCTTCTGCTCTCACTGCACGATTCCCCCCGACATGACTGCCCCAGACTAACATGGTCTGAGCTTGCCCCCACCCTACCTCCCTTGTCCCGCTCCCCTCCCAGAATTCAGGGAACAAATCTCAGGACAGTCCTGTGGTGGCACTCCCTGCCTTCTCTGTGGATCACAGCTCACAGTAATCAGCACCCTCCCCCATGGTCCCAATCACTTCATCAGGCCCCTGAGCCATCGGCCCTCCAGGATGAAATGGGAAAGCACAATTTAGCTGCTACTTGCCGATGAGACCACTCTGGGCCCCTAGAGGGTCTCTGGGAGGGTCTCTGGGAGTGGATTGACCAACTCGAGTTGGTCAGAAGCTAAGCCTGCCCCATGCCCACCACACCCCGGGGAGGTCCCAGCCCCGACCTGGCCCCATCTGCCTGGGGCCTTGTTGCTCTGAGCCAGCTTTTTGCCTGCCTCTGTCCACAGCAGACCCTGCCCTGTGCCTTGCCAGAGTTGAGGGTCATTGGCTCATACTTTGGCTAAACTACTATGTAAACAGAGGAAGAAACTGAGGCCCAGGAAGAGGAACCACAGAGACAAAGTCACATGGCTATTAGTAGCAGGGCAGGGCCTGGAGCCAGGTCTCTGACCCAAGTGCCAAAAATGTCTGTAAGGCAGAGAGCCGGGAATGGCAGAGTTTTTGCTTTGGAGGCTGGGTCAATAATGTGGGTCACAGGTCAGTGAGCACCAGTCTTGCTAAGCGCCTGGTGCCGTGGGTGAGTGGAAGCATAGTCCTGTGACACCCAGACAGGGTCTCCCTCCTCTCTTGTCTCCTCTCTGGCTCAGACCTGTAGCACATGAGAGTCAGCATGGCTGTGAAAGCGCCTGGTCACTCCAATTCATGTTTCATGTTACAACTGAGGAAACTGAGGCACAGAGGAAGAGAGACTTACACAGCCTCACATGGCAAGTTGAGAGGGCTGGGACCAGACCATAAGCAGCTGCCTGTCGGTCAGACTCTGCACACTCGCATCATCCCTGCTTTCCCAGCACTGCATGCCGGCGGGACACCAGGACCCTGCCTTCCAGGGTCCCCAGGTGGCCTTGTGCCTTCTCTGTGGGGACCCAGGCACTGGGAAGGTGAAGCCTGTGGCAGAGAGGGGAGCACTGCATTCAGGAACAGAAACCTTTCCTGCTCTCCCGTATCAGCTGTCTACAGTCCTGCTGTTGTGATGCCCCTGGGCCCAGCTCCAAATTACACACACAATCACTTAGCTCCCATCGCCAGCAAATTAAAGATTCTCTCCAATTAAACAGCCCCAGCCATTCTCTGTGGTCCAGAGCAAATCATCTCCCCAGGCTCTGACCTCCAAATGCGAAGAGAGCAGGCGCTCAGGGCTCGGGCCTTGTCCCCAGAAAACCCTAACGCTACCTACATATCGGGGCTCCTGGCTAACTCCTGGCATCGGCCCCAGGAGAGAAGCATGGCGGCGATGGAGGCACAGTATGTGAGCCAGTCTGTGCATTCAGGTCTCGGGCAGGGCTCAGGCTCCTCCAGGATAAAGCTCACCTTATCTCAGCACCCGCATCATAAAAAAGAAGGAAGAGAGTCCCAAAGAAGTATGACTTGTCCCGGATGCCACAGCCAGCAGGTGGCCTGGATCCCTCAGGCACTTTTGCCCATATCATTGCTCTGATGGAAGCCTTGGCTTGGAGTCATTAGGTATTAAGCCCTAACTATACGTCTTGACATTCCAGCCTCCCTGGTCCCCACACTTTTCACTCCAATGGCCTCTACACTGTCAGAGCCAGAAAACTGCCCCAGGGTGTTGGGACACAGCTCCCAGATGCCTGTGCCCTAGACTGAGCATTTTACAGTCCCAAAGCTGGTGATGACCAAGCACAGGCACTGAACATTCACTTGCCAAATAGAAAAGCAGGGTGCTCACTTTACAGATTTGAAAAGTGAGGCCCAAATCATCTGTGCTTATGCACAGTCCCTGCCTATAACCTCTGGGTCTCTACTACCTTTGTTTATGCAGATATTGTGACCACTGCTGCCTCTTCCCCCCATGCACGGCCCCAAGGAGGAGGGTGCTCTTCCCACAGACCCTAGGAATTAAAAATGGGTTGTGTGGGAGCCCCCTCCAGGGCCCAGATCTCTGGCCATTCTGTGCCTGGTCAGCTCTCTGGGCACCCCCCTACTCACCAATAGAGTCTGCTTCCCAGACTTCCAAGTCTGGGGCTGGGCCTTGGGGGTCTGGCTCCGGATGAGAGAGGGATAGCCTGGGAAACAAGAGGTGGCGGTCAGGGAGCATTTGCTGGCCCAGGGCTGGAGCAGCTCTGCTGCTTTCTCAAAATGACCACCAAGCGTCCCCCAGTCCACTACCAAACACAGCCACCCGAAGAGATGTGCAGCAGCCGGGAGCCACTCCTGGCAGCTGAAAATCCCAGGGAGGCAAGGCAAAGAGAGGAAACACCAAGGCAGACAGAGGAGGAGCCGGCCAGGCGGCTGAGCCAGGCCACGAGGAGTGTCAGCAACAGATCCAGGTCAGCGTCACACTGTGCTACAGCAGTTTCCTCCACCTACCCAGGGCTCCTACTTTTCCCCTTCCTAGAGCCAGGACAGCTTCAAAATAAGAATCCCCGCCAGCACTTCCCTGCAGGGGGAGCTCCCAACTCCGCCTTACCAAGCGGTGATGCTTCCCTTTGTTCCCAGCACTGTGCCAGGGAGTGGGCCGTGAGGGGCGTGGTTTGTCAGCATAGTTTCCACCCCGAGTCAGGCAGCAAACCCAAGGGGGCACAGGTAGCACTTTCTGGGTCTGAACACAGGGTGCCACCCAAGGCCTGAGCTCCCCTGCCACCTCGCTGGCCTTCTCCATTATCCTAGGGGTCGCTGTAAGAAGCCCCAGTCCATAGAACAGAGAGAAGCATCTCACTGTCGACCATCAGCCTGCAGGGACAGGTGGCAGTAGCTAGGAAGAAATAGGCCATGACCTGGATGCAGAGAAGCTCAAGAAATAAACTGGGTCTGTCCTTGGCAAGCCCCTGACCAGGCAGAACTGCAGCCTGCCTGCCTGGGGAGGCCCCTGTCCTGCCCAGCTCTCCACAGGGAAGAGAAGGCCAGGCCCAGACCCCTGGGTCACCTCCCCATGGCACTGAACAAGCAGGCAGGGAGTGGGGACAGGGCTAGGACCTTGAGCTGTCCCTGCATCTGGGGTGAGAGCAACCTGGAAAATAGAGTCCATGGATCCTGAGTTGAAATGGAGAGAAGGGGAATTCAGACCCCGGCCTCAGTTTTCAGAAAGAAAATCCCATGCCAGCCACAAGAGAGATGAGGAGGGGATAGGGTAGGGACGGAGTGGCCCAGGAGACCAGCCTTGTGTAACAGGCAGAAGTCCAGACCGCGTGAGCCAGGATACAGGTGGGGACAGGCATCTTTCTCCAGAAAGCTCTGGGGTGGTGGGACCAAGACACCCAAGAAGTGGCAGAGAGCCTACAGGATGTGCCACCTGCCCTTCTGTGGGAGCAGAAAAGGGAAGGTTGGGGAACAGGCAGGTACCGGGGCGATTGTTAAAGAGCCCACTGTGGTCCAGTGGCTTGGAAAACTCTGCAGTGGCCTGTCCCAAGGTGGTGAACTGATAGGGGGCTTTCCCAGCGCCTGCCAGGAGAGAGAGAGGCATTAGCAGCCTGCACCCACATGTAGGAGGCCTGAGGTATGTGCTCCACACTGAGCTCTGCGCTCTGCTGCGCAGTGGACAGGCGGCCCTGGCCACTCCTCTGCCCAGAGCCCTGTTCAGGGCTGTCCCAGCTGGCATGCGTGACGGTGAGAAGGGCATCCCTAGGCTCTTCCTCCCAGGTGCAGCGTGCTTGAAGAGAAGCCCTCCTAGGGCCGGGTCTTAGACAGGGGTCTGTGCAGGCTGGTGAAAGCAGGTGTCCTTCCTGCCAGGGTCCAAGGGGCATTTGCTAGAAGTCAGACTGGCCAAGGCATGTCCCAGAGCTTCCTGGACCTGGCTCAGGGTCAGGACCTCTTGTGGCCCTGCAGCCTAGGGCCCCTCACCCTTCATATTCTGTCTTCCTTCACCTTGCTGGTTGCTCCAAGAATCCTGTCCTGGATATAGCCTGGGACCCCAGCCTGGAAGGACCACTGGGTGACAAAGCCACCTCAGAAGCCACTGCTCGGGCATTGCTCTAGCACAGCCCCTTCCCTTTCCCTCCTTGGGCCCTGCCCAGCCTGCTGGTTCTTTGTCCCAGGCCTGGTGTTTTGTATGCCAAAGGGAAAAGGAGTTACTTGTGCCACAGAGCTGTCCCTAGGACCTATTGGGAGAGACATGAGGGTCTTGGGGTCCACTAAAGACTAGAGTCTGGTTCAAGCTTGTTCCCTCAGGATGGCCGCAACCCAGGAGCACAGGAAGCATTAGCCACCCAGCCTTGTTTAAGAGTTCCAGGGAGCATAGCAGTGGAGGTCAGGGTACAGGAAAAGGAAGATCGAATTTGGGAGCTCTTCAAGGTCACCTGCCCCACCTCCCCCCAAGTCACTTGGCAGGATTAGCCCTGCCGGACAGGGAGGGTGCTACAGGGCCCCAGAGCATAGGGTCAACTGATGCTGGAAGCCGCAGGGTGAACAAAGTTAACTGCAGTAGGAAGACTGAGTGTAAACCTAAGGGAAGCCCCTTGGGCCTGCGGACGGACGTGGTAAGGGGCATCTTCTGGAACTCCCTGGTTCCAGCAGAATGGGGACTGGAGAGTAGGGAGGGAAGAGGGGGAAGTGCTGGGAGTGGGGGAATGGAGAGACCGCCAGCACCAATCTCTGAGCCTAGCAGGCGCAGCATTTCTTTAGGGACCCTAGAAACACTGGTGTGGCCCAGCCCTAGCCCCTGACCTCCTTTACAGCAAAGACCTCGCCAGGAGGTCCGGCTCTCAGGCCAGGGGGCCCTTCTTCAGGAGCTGAGGGGGACCCCGAGGGAGGAGCAAAGGGCAAAGTGAGCAACTGCAGAGGACAAGCAGGGGCTCAAGAGGGAGGGCTCACCTTTCAGGGAGAAGGAGGAGCTGCCCTGGACCGGGGGCAGGTCGTCTGAGCTCTGGATAGAGGAGGAATACTCCCAGACCCGGGAGGTGTAGTTACCTGCAGGGCAAGACAGGTGTCAGACCTGGACGGTGGAGTAGAGGAGGGAGAGCAAGACAGAGACGCAGCCAATTCTGAGTCTTAACTCTCTAGCCCCCTATTACCTTGTAAGCCAGAATGCTGCTGTGTCCCTAGTCATGCCTGCCCTCAGCCCTTCCTGCCATCAAAGTTGTCTTTCTAAAACAAAGTACAGTCATGCCCTGCCCCACCTAAAGGCCACCATCCTCAGAATAAGGAGCCAAGTCCTTAATATGGCCTACAGGTCTTTCATAAGAGGCCCCCGACCTCTAGCATCTCCATCCACTTCCTGGCTTTACCTCTCCCCACTCTGTCACTTAGCACGTCATGCAGCATCCCAACCAAGTTGGGCTCCCAGCTTTTCTCTTGCCCCAAGTGGGCCAAAGTGGGTCTTCTGCCAGGACACTCCAGTTGTTCCCCACCCTTGGCGATCTCATTTGGTGAATCTACACGTGTCAGATTACATGTGACCTTGCCCATGTCTGCATGTGCCTCAACCCACACCCCACGTCCCCCTGCACCCCTGTCCCCTGGGCTGCAACTGACATTTCGTTGTCTATCTCTCTAACTGGGCTCCATGAGGACTGGAAACAGGCCCATCTGGCCAGCATCATCATGCCCGGTGCCTGGCACAGAGCCTAGTTCTTGGGGGGCACTCGTTGTATGGTCAACGGATGAATGCATGAGCAAAGGAATGAAAAACACAAACACATCCTACAATGTGGGGACACAGCAGCTGACAGAACACCTGAAATCTGGTTTGGCAAGTTGAATAATCTAGCAGATGTCTGCATACGAACATGTCCCTGTCATCTAGAGGAGGAGGCAGTGGGGAGCGGGTTGAGGGGACAGTAGAGGACATTTTGAGTTGGGGGCTCAGGGCCCCAAGGCTCCAGTCCCCTTATCGCTGCCCCAGAGCCTCCAGCACCTCCCGAGTCCAGCCAACTCTGCGGAAGCGCCCACCGAGCCCTGCAGTTCCCTCCATAGCGGCCTGAAGGGAGGGCCGAAGCTGACATTTGGGCTCGGAAGCCACAGATGGCTGGGTGTCCGCACTTCTGTTGACAAACCCTCCAGCAGGGATCTCAGGACGCTCCTGCACAAGGCCCTCAAACAGCATAACTGGCCAAGGCTCCAAGAGGCTAGAGGCCTTACCTTTCCTTCTGTTTCTCCCTCCTTCTGTCTTTCAACAACTCTTTCCCTAGCCGACCCACTTCTCGGACCAGCACGTGCATCCCTGAGCAGGACGGACCCCGGGTCCCCATGTCTGCCCTCCTATAGCTACAGGCTATTGTTTATGTGGAGAAGGTCATGGTGGGTCCCAGTTGTGACTCTGATGCTGGACAGAGAGGCCTAGGCATCGCCCAGGGTGGCCGCCTCATTCCCCCAACTCATCCTTTAGGGACAAGAACAGCACTCGGATTGAGGGATTTCCCATGATGCTGAGTTCCAGCTGCTTCTTCCCCAGCCCAGCCTAAATAATGATGTGCATGCCCATGTGCGAACACACACACACACACACACACACTTTAAGATCAGTAGAACTCCTTACTGCCTCAGCTCCCCATATTCATCTCACACTGGAGAATCTGGTCCCTGTTTACCCTGGAACTGAGCACCCTCCTACCTTTGGTGCCATAGACATTGTTGAAATTCTTCTGGTTGGTCTCCTTGGAGAGACGGCCAGGAGATGATGGCTGATAGGATGTGCGGGGCCCACCTGGGAGGCAGAAAAGAGGGGTCCGTCACTGTAGAAAGGGGGTCTGGCTCCACTCCACAGCCTCTGACTTGGGGGGTGTTAGTCAGAAACCCAAAGAGCGCTCCATGTGCCCACCACAGGTCCTGGGTCCCACCACTAAGAGCAGTCCGTGAGGGTCTAGCATCAGGTGACCATTTATCGTCCAAACGGGGACCGTTTGAGGAACGGAAAGTGTTCTGTTGATCATTGTTCCCAGAGCACTGGGGCTCACCAGGACAATCCTGGGTACACTGCGACGTACAGTCGTCCTTCTTTGGGGGCCACCAGGGGGCGACAAGGCAACAGTTCCCTCCCTCCCAGGGCAGCCCTCAAACGAAGCGACTCCAGGCCTGGAAATGCAGTGACTCGGGGGAGGGCGAAGTCAAGGCAATGCTGGGGCAGAGGCATGAGGGTTGAGCCACCTGCAGGTGTGGTGAGTGAGCTGGTAACAGCATTGGCTTCCCTGGGGCCATCAGAATCTCACTCCCCACAAATGTCTCCCTTTGTCCCCCACTGGATGCTCGTAGCAGCCTTGGGGAAGGCAGAGGAGATTGGCACCCACTTCACAGTGCAGCATGTCAGCAGCCCCTCCCCACCTAAACTTCAGACTGCTTCTGCCCCCGGGCGTGGCCCCCATCTGGCTTCTAGACACTTTTGCCTGTGGTTTCTTCTACCCAGTGCCCTCTTCCCTCCTTATTACCAGGCACACAGTTCCTCTTTGGGAAGGGAACACAGGCACTGCCTAATCCCACTGGTCCCCAAATTCCCAGGCTCGGGCCTGCTGGCCACTATGGCCTTATTTCCCTGATCTCCTTGCCCAGTTTCATCATGCCTCCTTTGCCTCTCCTCTGCCCTGAGCCTGGCAGCCCGGAGGGCAGATGTCTTGCCCTCATATCCCCAGCCAGGGTGCTGCCCACAGTACTGGGGCCAGGATCCTGGAGGAACCTGTTTCTTCCACCTACAGCTGTCGCTGACAGATTCACAGGGGCAGAGCTGGGAGGGTTCCGTGTCCTGAGCCATCTGCCTCTGCTCTCAGATAGGAACAATGGAGGGGACGGTTTCCAGCCCCAGTGTCTCCCAGACTCTGGACTGTCAAGGTGACAACTTGGTGGGCTGTACTCCTCTCTCCTTGCAGTAGGGCCATCCTGGCTCTTGGTCTCCCACAAAGTAGGAAAAGCAATCAGGAGCCAGCGGGGGGCTTGCTGCTCCCATTGGAGCTGGACCTGGACAGACAGAGGAGCCAGGCGAGGTGGGCTGCTGTGACCTGTTAGTGGCTCATCGCTCACAGAATTGGGCAGCACCCTGGGCAGGGGAGGGTGCAGAGCTGGCAAGCCAGCCCGGCCCACAGTAGGAATGTCAGAGTGGGGAAGCTGGGCACCTGGCTGCCGCCCTGGACCTGCTTGAGAAGTCCAGGTGTTGTTTTCGAATTGGGCAGGGCAGCAGAGCTTCCTCTCCAGTGAGCTCATCCCTCCAAACCCCAGCCCTCCTGCCATGGTTGCATCCCATGGGCACATGCGCACGTGCGTCTGTGTGTGTGAGACCGCTCTGGGCCTCATGCTCCCCTCCCCAGCCCAATGCCTTCCTTTTGTCCTTTTGTCTCTTTCTTTCCTTTCTCCACGTCCCCATCCCTCTCCTAGCTCCAGCCCCAACATGCACATGCTCAACCCTCCATCTGGGGCCTCTGGGCCTGGCACACCCACCCTTATGTAATGGGCATTGCTGTGGTTTATTGCTGGTCCCCAAGAATGGGCCAGGCTCCCTTTGGGCAAGGACAGGCAGGCTCTCATCTAGACCTCATCAGGCTGTCACCCTGCAGGTAGGACTGTGCAAGGCCCCGGGAAGGAGTGCTTTGGGGCCAGACTGCAGGGAAGGAAATGCAGAGCAGGAACTAGTGGTCCTGCAAGAGGCAGCCCCTTCCTTCCCACAGGGCACCCACCCACAGAAACCTAAGCGGAAGTGCCACACGGGGGCGCTCAGGAGACTCTGGAAGGACAGAGGAGCTGGAGGAGGGGCCAGGAGGGGCTGATTGTGTCAGGGGAAGGAAGCTTCTGAGGAGCTGGGTAATTTGTCATCTAAACAAGACACTTGTCACTTCTGAGAGTGAAAGGAAGCACTGTTCATAATGACAGGGGACATCAGGCAGACACCCAGTCTTTCCCAGGCACAGTGAAGGTACAGTCACTCCAACCAGGAAGAACCTGGCTGGGAGTTGCTCCATGCACTCTGGGGCCCTCAGGCAGCAGGAAGGACAGGGGGCCAGGCCTGGGCCAAAGAGGGGCGCCCTTACCCTTGGGCGTGAGGTACATAGAGTATCTCTTCAAGGTATCAGGCGCACTCCACTCATTCCCAAAGCTGTTTGTGTAGCTGTTCATGTATCGATGGTCACCGCCTGTGGAGAGAGTTTTTGGGTCAGCAGAGGAGGCGGGTGGGGAGGAGGAGCTGGCCATTCGGGCATCTCCTCTGTCCAGGGAGAACCAAGCTTCCACACCCTCAAGCATGTGAGGCTGCCTTCTCAGAACCTGCTCTGCTCCTGAGCTCTTGGGGGCGGGGGGTCTGCAGTGAGCCACCCACTATGTTGGACTGGCACCTTGAGAATAAGGACCTGTGCACAGCACTTTGCAGTTTACAGGGGGCTGTTGGTGTCCATTTCTTATTTGATCTGTATGGTAACTCAGGCATGTATGAAAATCTCTGTGTGACAGGTAAGAAAATTGAGGCTCAGGAAGTAAGGAAAGCAACTTGCCCCATGCCACGTGCCAATAAGGACCCCAGAGTTGGGGTTTGAGACCTAGCTCTCAACTTTGAAGCTCAGTTCCAGCCCTGGCTGTCAGCCTCAGGAAGTAGAGTGAGTTCCCGGTTTGGGCCTCCATGGCTGGGAGATGCAGACAAGCTGAGTGCTATGCCCACCTGCAGACCCTGAAAGCCAAACAATCTGCCATTCACTGCTCAACTTCCCCCAGCTGCTCTCCACCTCGTTCCTCCTCTTCTTGCTTCCCTATCTCCCTCCCTCCTTCCACCTCCTCCTCCTCTTTTCTTCTTCCTCCTCCTTCTTCTCTTCCTTCCCTCCCTCCTCCTTCCTTCCTTCCTTCTTCTCTCTGCCCCATCCCCAGCAAGAGGACGAATGAGTGGCTCAGACTCATCGTTCCTCTCCATCACCTGCATCTAGACATCTAGCAGGCTCCTGGCACACAGTGGGTGCCTCCTAGATGTTAGCCCAGGATAGAGGTGACCTGGCGCCTTGTAGTCTCTAGGCCTGTGAGGGTGGGAGTGAGTCTGGTCTGCTGGACACTGTCAGCGAGCAGTAGACGATCAGTCTAAGGTCTGACTCACCGGACACCTACCCCCACCTCCCACAGCAGATATGCTCCCAACCCTCACGCAGCAGGGACAACACAAAAAAACAACAGCGCAGAGGTGGAGGCTCCTCCAATAGCCCAAGGCACAGGGGCAGGGCTCCTGAATCAGCAGCGCCCATTCCAGCTTCTAGCTGCCGCCTCCCTGCACAGCTTGCAGAGGACACAGGGCCACACCTGCACAGAGGCCACGACCAAGCGGCGCTATCATGACCTAGAAATTGGACAGTGAGCATCTGGGAGTTGGACAGTCTTTGCAAGGCTCACAGGCAACCCACCCCAGTCAGCCCAACCTCCCGGGTGTGCTCACACTTCACCCGACGAGGGGCTCCCTCGCAGGGCAGGATCGCCACACTGCTTGAGTGCCCTGCTGCCACTCACTGCTGCTGCTATCAGCGGCGGTGGCTTCATGGATGAGAAGACATGGGAGACTGGACAGCAGAGTGTGAAACCTGACAGCATCCCCCACCCAACCGGCTGTGTGTCCTTTGAAAAGATGCTTCCAGAGCCTCAGCTTTCTCATCTGTACAATGCAAAGCACCCCACAGAGAAAATAAGGTAACTCGAGTGAAGGCCGCAGCACAATGCCCAGCACCCAGGGAGCACTCAATCACCGTCAGCTGTCACGATCACCATTAGGCTCATTGCTATTGTCATTAGGAAGGGACTGTCAGGATCTGAGTGCCGTTTAAAGCCAAATGATTGTCTTGCTGAAATGGCTTATCTGTCCTCAGGTGTGAAAATGTCCCTCATATTTCACAGGAACGCTGTGATATCACCACCACCAAGATACTCAGGCGGCCCTGTCCAGCCCTCCTGCATACTCTCAGCCTTCTCTCTTCCCCAGAGAATCGTGTGCTCCACCTGCAGACCAGACGGGGGCCGTCACCTGTTGGAGTCCATGGCCGGAAGACCCTTCTTAGGCTGCATTTTAAAGACTTTCTGCTGGGCCTACACCACTGGGTGGGGCCTTGGGGAAAGTACCAGGCTTTAGGCCTTGAAGGAACTGGATGGAAAAGGACTTAACGGAGCAGTTTCTCAGGTTTGGAAGCTTTTTGTGAGATGATTCAGTTGATCTTGGCAGAGACTGTGAGTCAGAGGAGGGGCTGATTACAGGGAGCTGGTGAGTCACGGAGACCCACAGCATCCCATCGTCCCCAGGCCAGACCAGCAGGCCAGGGCCAGCCTCCGGGCTCAACACTCTCAACACAGCCATGGTGACAAGCAAGTCCTCCTTCCGTGTACACATGCGGTGGTAGGTCACTTGTACTGGAGCCTGCACGGTCGCCAGTTTGAAGCCTGGCCCATACCAGCAATGGCATATACTTAGCTGTGGGGCCGGGCTCAGCCATCAGATGCAGGTCTGGATGGAACCAGTCCCTGAGTGTGACAGGTGGTCCACTGAGAGCCAAAGCCCAGGTACTCCCTGCTCTAGAGGTCCCTTTTAATAGTTGCAAGCTCAGTATGGGGCTAGAAACCCTGAATCTTAGTCCAAACCCCTTTGAATAGAAAGGTGGGAAGAGGGAAGGGCCAGCCAACTAGATGCCCGTCTCCAACCAGCAGCAGAAACTGACCTGGGAGCGACATGCTCATGGCCTCGGGCCTGCACACAAGAGGGGACTTACCATTCTCCATGTGGTTCCTCTCAATGAAGTTACGGCTTAGATCAGCCTTGCACATCTTCTCAACATGGCGCATGCATACATTGAGCAAGTCATCCTTGAAGTTCCCCAGTGACTGTCCCAGGCCCTCCCCTTCCAGCAGAACATGGTAGGTGGGCAGGGGTGGGGGGAGAGAGTAATTGCTCATCAATGCACCAAATTCCTATCAAGAAAGGAAAGAAGCTTTTAACTTCCTAGACTTTTATGAGCTATGGGGACCTTTCGCCTACCAAAAAGCTCCCAGTTACTGATTCAGTGCTAGGAGCCAGAGGAGCTGAGTTCTAGAATCAGCTCAATTAACTAACCTCCTGGGGCAAAAGGTTCAACTAAAACCCATCAGATGCTAACATTCCTGATGGGTTAGCATTCAGACTTGTGACCTCTGGCCCGGCTGTATTGTGCCTACCTCGAAGAGGTTTGTGAGAAGACATTGAGGGGAAAGCATCAAGAAATGCAAGAAATTCCTGGAGTGTTCTGAGCCGATTATTGTGGTATTTCCACCTTCACAGGCCTCACTCCAACCTGCCTCTATACCTTTGCTTCTCACCTCCCTACTTCTAACTGGAGAACCCCTCCTCCTTCTCAAATCCTGAGTGCCTGCAAGACCCCATTCACACTCTGCCTCCTCCACAAAGCTGTCCTTAGATTGCTGCAGCCTGCTTGCCCTTCTCTGAGTTTCCTCAACACTTATCTCCTGTGCCATATGCTTTATCATTTAATTACACACTTTTCTATATTGTCCTCTAATTGTATATGTCTTATCTTCCCAGCTGGATTGCAGATACTTCGGGGCAGAAACCATGTCTTATACTTCTTTATTCACCACAGCACCTAACAGAGTACTAAAACATTGTAGCACACAGAACGATGATGCATAAATAGACAAACAGACTAGATCAAAGATAAAAACTATGCAGCATTCATATGCCTTTCCGCCCTTTCCCAAGACAGGCATTACGATTCAATCACAGAACTCTTTCCTACTAATCCTAGAACACTGCTAGTACATAGCAATCGAAATTGGTACAAGGTAATATTTGTGTACCATCTTTAGAATAGGTAGGGAAGTTGGTTGGTTAGAAAAAATAAATGGAGAGGTGGGGTGGAGCACAGATGGATGGAAACATGCATGAATTGATGGATGATGGAAAGTGGATGGGATGGGATGGGATGGGGGACTGAGGACTTGAATGGTGGAGGACTCTCTTGTTACCTGCAGAAACAGCACTGAGTCACTGATGCTGTGTAGCTGTTCCCGGGTCTGCTTGTCCTCATGCAGCACCTTGGCCCTCTCATCCAGAGCATCCACAATAATCTTTATTTGGTCCACAGCATCCTGCTCCCGCTGCTCCAGAGCAGCCTTTACTTCCTCCTTCTGCTTCTCCAGGTCCCGCACCAGATCCTGGAAGTTCTGTTCCAGGATGGCCTTCTCATTGGTGGTGAAGCTCTAGGTCCAGAATCGGGAGAGGGATGAAGGAGGGTTCCATTAAGCAAACCAGAGCAGAGCATGTCTTAGGTTCCAAACTCAGGACCAGGGAACTCCTACTGCCCTAACTCAGCAAAGGTGTTTGCCATGAATCTCATCCAAAGGCATAACTGAGGGATGTCACCTGCTGCTAGAGAGGGCCAGCGTTTTTCACAGTCCACCCTTCCTTATCTGCCTGCAGCTCCGTCCCTGGAGTGGTTCAGCATAAGCCACCATTCCATGCCTGAGTGACTCCCTGTGGCCCCGGAGCTTGACCCATAAGTCAGGGTGTGCTCAGCCAAAACCAAGCACCATTCAGAAAGTGAATCAACTGGGTGTTCTCGTGGCCAGGGTCAAGAGTCGCTGATTCCAGGCTGTGTTTTGTCACTACCCAAACTATGGCAGACAGACATCTGGCCATAGTGGTACAAGTAGAGGAGAAATGGATGTACTTGGTGGCTGGGTAGTTCAGTAGGCTGAGCAGACATCTGAAGACATGGGAAGACGCAATGGAGGACAGGTTTGGGATATTTATTTGCTGTGATGATGAGTGGTACATGACAAGTAAGATCCCACCTGGATACCTGGCCCAAACTGAGAAGGAGAATTGGTAGGAATGCCAAAGGGCAAGAGAATCCCAAACAAACAAGTACAGGATTTCACTGTGGCTGAAACCTGCTACGGGAACCATGACCGAACTTCCCAGGCAGCACCTGTGGATGAGGGTGCAGCGAGGGGAGCTGGGAGCTGCTCACCTTGATGCGATCCTTCTCCTTCTGCCACTTCGCAGCTTCGTCCTCAATCTCGATGATCTTGAGCTGCAGCTGTTCCTTTTGCAGTGACAGCTCCGTCTGAAGGCAAATGGTTGGCAAAGTTAGAGGAAGGAGAAGGAACAGAACCCGAGAGCCAGGCTCTGGGTAGGGCACAAACTCTCAGGCAGGGCTCACCACTCATCCGGTCGGCCCTTCTTTCAGCACACATTCGCCAGGACCTCAGATATGCCAGGCCATGTGCTAGCCACCAAGGATCTGGTGATGAGTCAAACACTACCTGCTGTCCTGTAGGGTGAACATCCTAGACACGTGTTTGTATGGGCTAAACCTTCTCTACCCAATGCTAGCAACAAGGTTTATGGGGGTTTCGCTCCTTTCAGTAGACCCAGGGCCATTGGGAAGAGACACAGCCCAGCCCAAGGAGTGCCTCATGGCAAAAACACTGTGCAATGTTTCTCTGGCATGACGTGGGGCTTATGTTGCAAGCAGGAGCTGGGGTTGCCCCCGGCATGGATTCTGTCTGGGCAGGCATGGCTGTGAATCTACTTATGGGAAAAGGAACACATTTGCAGTCTAGCCAAGAGAGGAACTTTTACCCAGGGTCTCTGGGGAAGGAGAAGCCTAGACAGTGAGGCTAGGAAGGGTGGAGAAGGCTGGCAAGTAGAGGCCCTGGAATCCCTGCACAGGAGCTCACAGACTGCTGGGGTCCAGGGAGGGCTGGCAAGAGGCTTTCAGGAGTGTGCTAGATGTCAGCCTCACATGTCCGCATTTGCCATGTCAGGGAAGGCAGCTTCCCTGAGGGAAAAGGGTAGTCATGAAGCCAAGGTCTCTCTCATTAAGCCAAGCCAAGAAGCACATCTCTTGTCCTGTGGGGCTCCTCTGTAAGGGCTCCCAACACAACCCCCAGTTTGTTCCACCTAACAAGTAGGAAGCACAAGTCGTCCAAGAAAGCCTGGGCTCGCTCAGGGTCTCCCCGCAACCACTGGGTTTTGAATGCAGAGTCCCACCCCTTTCTTGAGCCATCTCCTTGAAGAACTCACAAGAACAGTCATGTTAAAGAAACCACAATTCATGAGAGAGGTGAACCCCATCAGCAAGGAGCAGCTGGGCCTGGAGTGTCACCATACACACATCTGTAAATACCTGCCAAGCTGAGGGGGTACCTATAGGGAACCAGTTACAGACACCCAAGGAAGTGGATTCAGTGGGTTCTAGAGCACCACTGGCCTTTCTGGCAATTGAGCCCGAAGGCATGGGGAAGGCATGGGGCAGGAAGCACGGGGCTCCCCCGAAAGGGAGCCCTTGCTCCATGGCCAGCCCCTCCATAACCAAACATTCCTGAGCTCTCCGGGCACTGAGACTCCAGGTTGTTCTCAGTGATCATGTGCCCTACCTACAAGGGCTGGAATGCCACAGCACGGAAAATGACATCACCAGAGAGGATAGGTTGTCAACAATAGAGGAACACAAGGCATGAGGGTATGATCTGACCTGGCTTCTGGAACCAGCCTGGGGAGAAGACACAGAGGAAAGAGGGGGAGGAGAAAGACAGGAAGACCTTGCCATGGGTAGTGCAAACTCAGCCCTCAGCCTCCCTGCGGATGCAGAGCCAGATACCCCAGAACACAGAGCTTGGCAGGTCCAGCGCCCCCGAAGCCCTGAGAAAGCCAGCCCAGTTGGCAGACCTAAAGCCCTTGAAAAGACCAAGAAGCCGGACAATGGTCCGTTCCAGGTAACTTTCCCATCTCTAACAATGAGGCCCAAGTGGAAGGACAGCTAAAGGCCTCCCACACTCTGTAACTGAGACTTCCTAACCCCGTTCAGGGGTGGAAGAGTTGGTACTTGGGTTTTCCACCCACTTCACCACTCCCAGAACAAGGTCTAATGGGAAAGAAAGCAGAAAACAAAGATGCACTCCCTCCCACCCTCAGGCCCAGCCCCAACCCCAGCAAAGACCCTACCACAGATGGGCGAAAAGGCTGCCCTCCCATGATGTGAGCTGTGTGGGGACCCAGGAAGCTGGAATCCTGTAACCACCACCTATAGGCAGGGGGCCTTTGCTAGGCACTTAATCTCTCCAGCCTCAGTAGCCCCATCTGTTCCCTGGAGTCAGTGAGAGGAGCTCCCTCCATGGGCACGAAGATACCAGAAACTACCTGCTACAGGGCAAGTGCTGACTTAATGAAATCATTGTGACTGCTCTTCCGACACCTGACAGCTGCCAGTCATCATCCTCGGAAAAGGCAAAGACGCAGGCAGGTCAGAGGGCACAGGCCAACAAAGGGAGCAGGCAGGTGTGCCCAGGTGAGGTCTTGGTGGTGTTGAGTGGCGAGGATGGTGTATGTCATTAGATTGGAATCTGGATGTAGTGTGGACACAGTCCAGTCACAGAGGACGTCGATGAGGACATCACAGAGGCTGGGGGGTTAGACATTAGGCTGAGGATGCAAAATAAAAGCTGAAGACATGAATAACGGGAGGTGGGAGGATCCTGAGGAACAGAGGAGGGAAAAGGAGCTGAGGGTGGGCTAAGTGTCTGTGAGTGCAAGAGGATTTGACCAGAGAAGGTGAAGACCAAGCAGTCGAGTGCCAGAGTGAGCAGCAGTGCCCAGAGGACCCCTATTCGTAGCTGTGTGGCCAGCTTGCAAGTGATGAAAAGTCTTGCCTAGGTGAGCACGACCAAGAGGGAGGGAGGAGGAACTGAGCGCAGGGCATGATGGGGTATAAAACACGAAGCATCTCGGCCAAGGACAGAGAGAGGCTAGTGCCCTGGGAATCCGTCCTGTGCAGGAGAACACAGGAAGAGGGTGGCAGGCCGGCTGGGGTCTAGGGAAGACAGCTGAAGGAGGAGAGAAGGTGCCTGCACACGTGTGAGAGCTGGGTCAGAAGTGGAGACAGGCTGTCGGCAGCAGTGGGTGGAAGAATTGGTCAGGGTGGAGGAGAGACGGGTTCTCCTTTTCTTTAGGGCACTCAGGAAGTCAGACACAGGCTGGGAGGGGCCTGCTGCCCACAGTGCTGCCAGCAAGACCAGACTTGCAGGGCACAGCAAGCCCCTGAAAGGGACCTGGGACTGAGAACTGCGTGCTGCTAGACCTGTCCCTTCTCATTCCTGTTGGGGAGGAGGGCTTGCAATGAGACCTCTAGGGCTATGCCTCATATCTGTCTAACTCTTGGTAGTTTTTTCTACACGGGAAGTAATGGAACATAGGAAGCTTCCAAAGGCTGTACTAGAAGGAAGAAAAGGAACTTTAATTCTTGAGCAACTATCTTGTGACAGGAATTTCTTTTCATCTGCAAATGTCCCCTGTGGAAGTCAGGGGTGGTGTGCCCACTTTCCAGATGCAGAACCAAGACCTAGAAAGGTGATAAAGCTTGTGTGAGTCCTCACAGTTAGAAAGAAGTAAGGCCCAAATACATTGACAGCGCCTGAGTCCTATTCTGTGGCCTTCAGAGGCACCTTTGGAGTGCTAGCTCTGGGCTCTCCTATAGGACAGACCTTCCCCTTCAACCCTGCTAATCTAAACCACCCAAGCTGCCTCCACCTACAGGGACCTCTTCTGCCTCCTTTTCACTCTCCATTCCCTTTCCTGAGGCCCCAGATTTCGCTTTCCTGTTCTCTCTGCTCCCGTGGAATGTCCCTGATGGGCCTCAGCTCCCCACAGCCCCACCCCTACCCACGGCTCTCTCCTGACTTCCTCATACTCCCCACTTCTTTCCCTTCACCCTGCCCAGGCCTGTCTCTGAATGCTTCTTTTGTTTCCTTCTCCCACACTCGTCTTGCTCTCTGATGCCTGAGATGGGCCTTGCGTGGGCCACTCAACCTTGAGATCTTCCAGCCTCGAGTGAGCAGAGGTTTCTCTAAGAGCAGAGGGGTGGCACAGGCTGCTGGTGCCTAGGCCAGGACAGGGCCTTTCAGTACAGACAACACCTGAGCGCTGACCTGGACAGGTGTACTTACATCTCCCTCAGGGAAGGGGAGATCGGCCGTGATCTTCCTGGGCCTAAATTAACTACACGGGCCCTGGGCTGTGAGATTTGCCAAATGAGCTAGTTAATTGCCAAATTTGTACTCCCAGATACATGGTAATTATCTGGATAAGAATCTGAAGTGCTGGATAGATTTCCCCATTTCCATTCAGATGTCAAACAGCTGAGGATCAGTCCGCCTGCCTAATTGGAATCCCGCTCTCCCTCTGCTTTTCCACAGCTTCGGGTCAGAAAAGGCATATGCTGGGGCAAAAAAAGCATCACCTGGCCTCTCCAGAGCAGGCCAGGCCCTGGCACTTCGCTCCCCTGGGGCTTGGTTTCCCGTGGCAATGTTGGACCAGATGTCTGATTCCCACCCTGGTTACACATTACAATCCCCGAGGGAGACCTCTAAGCATAGAGACCCCAGGTCCTGACCTCGTGAGTCACAACCAGCAGGGCAAGGCCTGGGAATCAGTTTTAACCAGTCATCAAGTGATTTTAGCCTGAAGCCTGCTATTTGGGAGCCGCCGAGCTTGGTGATCCCAAGAAGACTCTTCCGATCCCAAGTAGAAAAAGGTTTGACAAGCAATCTCAGCTCCAACACCTCCCAGCACTATCACTCGTAGGAATCCCTTGGCATCCTGGAGCCTGTGTCTCCACCTACAGAACAGGTGCGATGCTCCCCCCGACCGCACTCCCATGAGACTGCTACATCTGGAACCTTGCAAATGCTACCAAGCCAGCACCAGGCACACAGATGCATCCATGCAGACTCGATTGTCACCTCCCTGCCTGCCGGTCACTTTCTTTCTCTGATCCCTGTCCTTAAACTTCTTTTATTTGATTGTTTTCCCTCAGCACCAGATAGGTCATCCCACCTCCTGTCTCACACCTTGTCCCAGGAGAGTGCTTCCGGAGCACCCCGAACTTCAGCCTGGCTCCTCTTCCCAAGTCCCAATCCCACTGCCCCAGAGGGCCTCCCTGCCCAGAGCAGCACCGCTAGAAACTTCGGGACTAGGGCTATGAATGTCCAGCCAGCCTGGGGCTCAGCCTTCCTGAAAGAACTGGGCAACAAGAAACAAAGCCATGGGGTGTGGTGAAGGAAATGGCCTGAGACAGTAGACAAGGCGCCGAGGCTGAACCTCTTCAGAGTGCTGTTCATGGCCGAATGTCTTCAGAACACGCCTTATTATGCCAGTGGTGCTGTGACCACAGACACACACCAGGCACAGAACAGACCAGGGCCGCCCAGAGCAGGCAGCCGTCCACCCAGAAGGGGTTCTAATGTCCTGGCATACTACAGCAGGAAGGACTTGGAAAAGACAGAAGGAAGGGCCACCAGGCATAAGAAGGTCCCCTTCACCTAACTTGGGGACTATCCAGAGGCAAATGCGGACCAGGAGACATTTATGGGACTCGGAAACATCACGATCTAGGGTCCACTAGAAGAAGGGACCGTAATGTTGTCACCCAAAGACAACTTTTTCAAGCGTGGCCTCTACTCAGAATCTGTAGGTATGGCCAGGACATGGGTGCTCACAGCCTGCAGTGCCATCTGCAACGTCATGCAGCTCACCCCGGCTAGGCTGGGTGCGCCACCTGGCCTTCACCGACAGACCTGCAGAACAGGTTCTGCCCAGGCGCTTTGCACAAAGCTGCATGTGGGATGATGTTTGGGTCTGCAGGCGATGCCTGCAGAGGAGGCCAGGACTGAGACACGTACTTATTCAGGTCCATCGGCCCACTACCCCTGCTCTTGGCCAGTGTCATCCTGTCCAACATTCAGGCGTAGGTGGGCAGAGAGAAGGTACTTCAACTCAGACTCCCAGCTTCTCAGCCCGGCTCTTCCTTGCCTATCTCTAAGCTACAGGCACACATTCATGTACACACACACACACACACACACACACGGACTGCCCAAAGCTACCGCCATTACAGTCATTCCAGTGGACCAGGCATTTCTCCTGAGGCACATATAGCCCAAATCCTGCCCCCTTGATGCCTTTTCCCTGAGCTGTTCTCAAAGGCTAGAAGAAGACTTTGGGAGCTGTTTCTTCCTCAACAAGGATCTTGGGTTGCTTCTTCTCTCTGGGCTGTGTCCCCAGCTGCAAGGTGAAGAAGGAGACCAGTGGGCTGGCTGAAGCTCCGTCAGGCCTGGCATTCTATCTTTGATTATTTGTTGTTTACCCACAGCTGCTTCTACATAAGTGGGCAGGTACTCTCCAGTGTTGTTTGGCTGACTTCTGCCTTCTAACCTACATTGTGAGTCCTCAACAACTCACTGACCCTACAGCAGCCCCTGAGCCAGAACATGAACTCAGAGCTCCGGGTTCCTCCAGATGAGGCTTCCCAAACCCTCCTGCCCACCAGAACCACCTTTTCAATGAGCACTTGTTTCAGATGACGTCTGGGTCCAAACCCTGTGTAAGAAATAGGTCATTGAGTACATTTTGCTTAGAGTAGAGGTGGGAACCTGGACCGCTGCCTTTGGCCACCGTTTTGCTCCTCCTCCCTCTTCCCTGTGAGGTTTCAAAGACTTTTATAAGAAGCCTAGGGCTCCCTGAGAGAATTTCAAAACCAAAAAACCTATCCCAGCCCCTTGGGGATACTGAGACTGAAAATGGAAGATCCATATTCACTGTCTCACTGCTAGTTAGAGGCAAAACAAAACAAAAACAAACAGCCTAAAACTCAGCCCGAGGCTCCGCAGTGGCCAAAGATGACCATTTCTTTTTTCTGTTTTGACTTCCCAAGTAAATTCCCTAAGCATGGGTTCCATGGCCCCTGCTGCATGTGTATTTTCCAATATTAACCTGGGATTAGAGGACAGGAGAAGCTAGAGACATCTTTTGGGGCCAAGCGAAGCATTGGAAAGGATCACTGAGTCTGTTTGCATCTCTAACTCATCCCTCCTGCTCTTTGGAGTTGGCAAGAAGCCTAGATAGGTAACAAGTCTGGATCAGAAAGGCCTGGCAGGAAGGAAGCCTGTGCTGACCCATTCCGTGGGGTGCAGAAGCTCTTGAGACAGTCCAGTCCCCTGCACTGGCCCACCAGAGAGAGTGGACCCAGCACCTGTAGGGTAAAAGGCATTGGCCACAGCTGGGTTCTTGGCGCAGAGCACCTTCCCCAGGTGTGCCGCCCCCACAAGCCTCCACTTGCCTCTGCTCTTTCCCATGGAAATACCGCATCATCACACAAGCGAATTCATGCAGACCTGCTCACCCATCCCATATACAAACAGGGCACAAACCACGTTCGCAGATAAACACCCATATGCATAGGAAGCAAGCACATTAGTGTACACCCACCCACACACTCCCTGCCCCACCATCAGTGTCCCCTCACAGGCACAGGCACGTCCTGTCTCCTGCAAGCACGCACACAAAGCGCACCTGGCCTGCTGAGAGGACAAAGGAGGTGAGAAGAGTGGAGAGACTGGCTGGGATCAGATAGAGCAAGCAGGGGGCATAGCTCAGGGGTAGAGCATTTGACTGCAGATAGAGCAAGCAACCAGTGTTCTGCAAGTGCAAACCGAGATGCCGGCAAATAGGACATTCCAGGGCTGGGGATTTAGCTCAGCGGTTAGAGTGTGTGCCTAGCAAGTGCAAGGCCCCGAGTTTGGTCCCCGACCCCTTATTTCCCTCCTTCTGGTAGCTCCCTCATCCATAACGCATTCCCTAGGGCCCAGTCCTGACCTTGTGGGAAGAATTCCCTCTCTCTTAAAACAAAAAACAATAGAAGAGAGGGTGGGAAAGAGACCCCCCAAGCAGACAGACCCCAGGACTGAGTTCTGCACCCTTGAGTCTTACTCTCTGACCTGACTTGAATTTATCCCACCACCTTGGTCAGGCCCTCAATCTTCTATTTGCTCATCCGGAAAATGCCTGTCTCTCAAGATCTTAAGGGACTGAGGAGTCACCTCTGACCTTCAGGCTGAGGGTGCAGGGGGAAAGAAATAGTGTTTAAGAGAGCCCAGCACAGCGGAGACTTGAGCCCAAACCCTAGAAGGTCAGCAGAGACCGAGACCAAGGCCAGAGGGGCAGAGCAGGGAAGGAGCCGCCCAGAGGGGAAGCGGGACCCAGAATCACCTCCTTCTCGGCCTTGGCCTCTTCCACAGTCACGGTGCTGTGGTTCTTGTGCTCCTGGAACATGCAGAGGTAGCAGATACAGGTCTGGTCGGTCTGGCAGAAGAGCTCCATGGTCTTGCCGTGCAGGGGGCACTTGCGGGCCTCAAAGTCCCGGATGGGCTCGAGCAGCTGGTGGTCCCGGAAGGCGGCGCCCTCCAGGTGGGGCTTGAGGTGCAGCTCACAGAAGGAGGCCTGGCACACCAGGCAGGACTTGACGGCCTTCTGCTTGTTGCCGATGCAGGAGTCACACAGCACCTCCTCGGAGCCCGCCTTGGTGCGCAGCAGGAGGCTGGAGTCTGCCCGCGGGTAGCTGTTCCGCCGGGCCTCGCCGGGCTCCATGATGGACACCGAGGGCTTGCGGGACTCTGAGAAGATGGACTTGCGCAGCTCGCCCTTCTCAGCGAAGGTGACAGGCGGCTTCTTGGCCCCCAGCTGGAGCCCGGCGTAGGGTGACCTCCGGCCTTCTGCGGAGTCCATGCTGAAGTAGTTAGAGCCCTTGTCATCCACGGACTCCACGAACTGGATGATGGGCCGCCGCCACTCGCTGCCTGAGAACAGGGCGCTCTTCCCCTCCCCTGCCTTCAGGGCACCGCCCGAGCTCTTGCCGTCGGCCATCTCCCCGCAGTGTCCATTCGTGGTCTTGGAGTCCTTGCCTTCGGCCTTGGTGCCATTCTCCAGGCTGCCGTGGAGGCTCAATGGGCTGCGGGCGTCCCTGGCTTCTGGGCTAGCCCCGTTGCTCCTGGAGGCGTCGGCGGCTTCCATTGCAGGACACTTGTCTGGTCTGCTTCGGGTTCGCTGGGGCTGTGGGGTGGGTGACTTCTCCTCGGGTGTCTGAGCAGGGAGTGGGACAGGCAGTCACCAGCCGGAGACACAGTTGTGGGGAGGAGGAGCAGGGGAGGAGCGCGGGCACCTCCTGACACAACGGACTGGGAGAGGCAGGCCCGGCAGCCTGCAGCTCCCTAATTATACAGGAGCCACGCCCTGCACATTCATCCCTAACCTGGTTTTTAAAAGAAGTGTTTTCTTCTCCCCTGGTTTAATTATTTTCCACAACTCAGCAACTAGTCGGGCCGCTTCTCATCAGAGAAGCGGGAGCCTCTGTCCCCACAGGTGGACAGACTCTGTCCAGACAAGTGGTGGCCCCGGGGCAGAAGGTGAGGTTCCCAAGAGGCCCATGGGACAGATGGCTAGTAACTGGGTCACACAAGCCAAATAACCTAGTAATTTGAGGGCCTGGATTTCAAACAAAAGCCTCCACCCCAGAATGGTGGAGCCGTTTCTCACCCTAAGGGAACCTCTGGGTTAAGTTTGATTTGGATTTTAGGACCTGGAGTGACGTGGCTACCTATTATGGCCAACTTCTAGGCACTATCCTAGATCCTTTACATATACAGGTTTATTTAGGTCTCATTGCAGTCTGTTGGGTCATGTCTTTCTAACAGGTGAGAAAAATGGGGCTCTAAGAAGACAGTATCTTGGCTTCAGGCAAAGGGCAGAGCTGGGATTCGAATCCAAGCCCTCTGAGGTTTCAGAGTGCCTTCTTCAGCTCAGATGTCATAGAGTGATCTAAATATCTCACCAGAAGGTGGCTTCTAAAATCTTCCCTATTCCAGTGCCCCTGACAAGATACACTCGGATGTTAGATGTTTCATCAGAGCAAGTCAGAACCTGCTTGAATTCCAAGGCCCAGGAGAGACAAAGTCATGAGAGGATCCAAGCCACATCAGCCAGGTGGCTGGGTCCTCAGGAGCCACACTTGATTCTCGCTTCTCCCCACAGTAGCTCTGCTGTGTGGCTCAGAAAACTCAGGGCCAGACCACAGGTAACACCCTCCAAAAAAAAAAGACCCAGGTAAATCCGGACTTCCCAGAAGAAAAGTGAAAAATGTTCCGCTTCCTCCTCTCCTTAGCCCTCTGACCCCGCTGGGACCCTCAGCTGTAGCAGGGTGTGCCACCCGGGCATCTGTGGGACGGGACCCACTGCCAGGCTATGGGAAGCCAGGACCTCCCACCATCATCACCCAGTACTGCGCTGCATTACCCCCAGGCTGGGCAAAGCAGACAGGGGTGGGGGTGGGCAGCTGGAGCAGCAGGTCCAAGGCTACGTGGAGGGGAATAGGCTCAAATCCAGGTCAGGTTTCACAGCCCCCACCCTGGACGCATCAGGCTGAACAGCTAATCCTTTACAATAACAGCACCGGGGAACAAGGGCAGAGACAAGCATGGCTCACAAAGCAGCTGGATTTTAAGAGGAGCTGTGTGTTGGGGGCGGGGATCGCTGGCTTCATGATGGGGATTCCCCTTTTGCCTGAGGTCTCTGTCCTCAGGGCCCCACAGGAGCCCCTCTTGTTTGGACTTGCTGGCGATTTGCCTATGAACTCACAGGGACTTCTCTGGTGGGGAACTCCTACTCTAAAAGCCGGGCCCAGTGCTACTGGGCTTTTGCCGGAAGACTGGAGGGAGAAAGAGAGGTACTGTCCTGGTCCTCTGGTGGTGAGGACATGTCCCTCTCTCTTCCCCCAGGGTTCCCCCTAACCTGGAAGGGTAGGCTATGAGACCGAAAGACCAGACAGAGCAAGAAGGGGCAGTAAGAAAGCCCAAGGCTCCAGGTACAGATCCAGTGTCCATGCTGGATGAGTCTGGCTGGCCTCGCCTACTCCTTAGAGATCATGCACCTCCCTTCCAGAAACCTGGGAAAAGTTCTGAACCTCAGGAATAGGATGTCAGAGAGATGTCCACAGAACAGTGTGCATGAGTGGGTGGGCAGATGGAGGAAAGAGAAGTTAAATGGATAGGAATAGAGTTGGATGAATGGATGAATAAATTGTATAGATGATGGATGGCTAGATGCAGGGAGAGTGGATGGTTGGATAAGTAGGTGGTGAACTAGATAAAGTATTGAAAAATGGAAGGGAGAAGTGGAGGAAGGAAGAGAGGGTGGAGAAGGAAGGTAAGTGGGAAGGAGAAAGAGAAGATGAAAGAAGGAAGGAGGTTACAGATAGCAAGTAAGTCCATGAGTAGATTGCAAAGGTATGCTAGTAAAAGGTTATCAAGGGGTGTTCCCAGGTGGCAAAAGCACTGTTTTGTAGTATTGGCTAATATCTCCCACCCTGGCCAATCTCAAGCTACCACGGAGAGGTACACTGAGAAGAAAAGCCCAATTACTCTTTCCAGCTGGGTGAGATGCTCAGCTGCATCCTGGGAGGCCCAGTGAGTAATCCAACAGAGGGATGGACTGAGGAAAGAAAGATAAATGCTGGAGAATGCCACTCTCGATTGTCCTACAGGAGTGAACAGGCTCAAGCGCTTCCAGGCAAATGGGAAAAAGGAATGAATTTCCCTCTTCTAGGAGGCTTGCCCTCTGAACCAAGCCCACAGTGATAGCTCCAGCCTCTCAACCCCTGTGTTCTCCCTGTCTGTCTTACTCAGAGATGTTTAGCTCATCTGAGTATTGATTATTCATTCATTCACACACATTTACTGTGTATCCCACTGTGTGTCAGGACCTAAGTGACGAGTCCTCCGGTTCTATGAGCTTGCCATCCTGTGGGAAAGGAGATCACTAAGCCAATCATGTGAATTTAGAGTGAACAGTGAGTAAGAGAAATACATGCAAGGTTGTGAGAGGCAGAAAGGAGTCTCTTGGCCAAGCTAAGCAGGCTCCACGCCCCACCGATCTGAAGTGGCCTTTCATTTGACTGCACACCTTTGTTCAATTGATTTCTGGGCCGTTGCTGGTTGACCAGCCTTTTGGTCTGCATGTGCTGGGACACGCATTCCCTCCTTTGAGGAGCTCCTCCCTTCAAATAACCAATGGAAGGGAGTCTCCCAGGATCCCCAGAACCCAAAGCCTGAAAAGACCTTCCCAGAGGAAGATATCAAAGAAATTGTTCCAGGACTGGACCAAGCCCTCTGCGCCCACCAGCTCCCTGGAGCAGGACCAGATGCCAAGGATGTCCGGGCTGAGTACTGAGGTCTGCGGGACACTAAGAGTGGGCTGAAGGGGGTGACAGCTCCCGAACTCCCATAGGCCCCTCACTCCGGCTCCATCATCTATGCTTAGAGAGACGCCTGGCTGCACATGATACCCTCTGCGGGGCTCCTGCCCTTGTCAGCCCACGTCCAGTCTCACAGGTTCTATGAAAGGGCATTTCCTGGTGGCCCTAGAGCCTGTGTGTCACATGCAAAGTGGCAGAAAGCTCCCAAAGCCCATCAGTAGCCATAATAGCAGAGGGACCTTTTGATTTTAAAGAGCATTGAAAGAAAGGAATCCTGAGAACCACCTCCATTGCTCTTCTCCACCCCTATCCTGTTCTCTCTCTGGTCTAGCTTAAAGCCTTCTTGTGGTGACATGGTTGCCAGCCTCTCCTCCATCCCTTTCAACATTTAGGAGTAAAGAAGACCTGGCAGGTGTGGCAATCAGAGAAGAGTCCTCAGAAGGCAGAGGGACTTCTACCTCCTCCCCTTGTCTCTCTCAGACAGGTGTGTCCTGCCAGTCAGCCTCACAGAGTCTGAGTCTTCTCCTCCCACACCACCTACAGCAACCCCAGGCCTCCTCCCAACTTATTTCACGAGGCATCTTGAAGCCTTCCCCTCCAGGCCCCTCCCTCAACTCCACAGGCCAGGGGCAGCACCACCCACCCACCCACTGAGGTGGCCTGGCAACATCTGATTCTGCCACCAGTCACCTTCCCCTGACAGAGGAAACCCTTAAAAGGAATAGACTCCTCCACCTCCCCTAGAATCTCACCCCTCTGCCTCAGGACAAGAAAGTCCTGTGTGTGTGCGTGTGTGTGTGTGTGTGTGTGTGTGTGTGTGCGCGCGCGTGTGTGTGTGTGTTTAACAAACTCTATACCCTTTAAAAGACCTAGGAAGAAAATTATTTCACACCCTCTCTCATTTCTAGCCACTCATGTCTAGCTTTAGGACTATTCCTGCAGGCAGACTTTCTTCGAGTCTAACTTAAATACTTCAGAATTGACCGTTTACTTCCCAGCTGAAGTTGAGGAACAGAGTCTCTGGCCCACAAAGGACAAGTTAAGAGGGAGTCATTTCCCTGCAGTCCTAACACATCGTGCTCCCTCGGACCGCTTGGTGTCCAGGTGCTCTTAGAGTACCTCTAGTTACAGGCAGCGATGAGAAGGCTGCAGTGGCTCAAAGTCTTACAGCAATAATAGAATGTCCAAAGTCTAGTTTTCCCATCTCTGTTATCCTCATATGACTCAGTTTATCCTGAAATGGAAGGTTTTGATGACGTACTCAGACAAACTCTCTAGATTGAGAAGCAGCATTCTGGCTTTCATAATTCCTTTCTTGGAAGTGCTTTGAGAACAAGATTGACTTCGACCTGTCTAGAATGTTCCATGTAGCTACCTGGGAGAGCAGGGGAGGGAAAGGCACGAATATTTGTAGCACACCACCAGTGATCCAGGCATGGTCCCAATCCTTGTCCCCACCCTTCAGGACCTTTAGCCCCCCAGATCCCTCGGGACTCAAGCAGTCATTCTCCCCCCCTGCTCCAAGAGCAGCCCTGGCTTTCTCTAGGACTTTTGCCCCTGAGAACACATGTGATCCTAACTGTGGGGCCTCCCAAAGACAGTGACCGGGACTAGGGTTGGGGACAAAACGTGATCTAGGATGGGTTCCTGGTGGGGAGGTGTACAAGTCCCATTCCTCGGCACCTTTTCAAAACTGGCTGAACACTTGGGAGGATGAACCAAGCTGACATCTGTCTGTGGCTCCACATCAGCACCACCACAACGGAGGCTGGGATGTTTTGCTCTTCGTGTCACTTGCCTAAACTGTAGGAGCTGGTGACCTCATCAGAGATAAATCTAGGTGTTGTTTTGAGAGTATTTGATGAATGTGTTTAATACCTACAATCAGCTGACTTTAACTAAAGGAAATTACCCTCAATAACGTGTGTGCGCCTCATCTGATCAGTTCAAAGCCCCAAAGAGTTCAAAACAAAGTGTTCCCGAAGAAGAAATTCTGCCTTAACGTTACAGCAGCAGCCCCTGCCCAAGCTTCCAGCATGGCAGCCTGCCTTCTGGATTTGGGCCTTGTCAGCCCATACAGTCATCTGAGCCAATTCATGGAAATAAATCTCTTCATATAAGTGCATCTCCTATTGGTCCTACTTCTCTATGGAATCCTGAGGGTTTCCCACCATGGCCCAGCTCTGGCTCTTTGGGGCTTGGACGGTTCCTGGGGAGAGAGAGGAGTTTGCCAAAAGCCCTGTGGTGCTGGCTTTCTGCGAGTAGAGCCAAAACCAGAGTGAAATCAGCAGGTAGGGTGAGCATGGGCGGAGGAGCCCCAGGACTTTCTTGCTATATGAATTTGGGAAAGTTACCTAATCTTCCTGAGCCAGTTTCCTTGCCTACAAAATGAGGCTGATTCTAGCTCCCTGGCAGGATTATGGGGGGATTAAGGAAAGTAACAATAGTGCAAATGTGTGAGAACTGCTCAGTAAGTTTCTATTTAATATACGGCTTTAGAGGAAATGAGCAAGGTTTTCCTCCACCAGAGGAAGAATGGGGAGGACTCCTGGAGAGGGATTGACCAGCTTCCTTCCTATTCTGGCATCTGTGAAGGGTGAAGCTTGAAACCTCTGCTCCTGGCTCTTCTCCCCATCATGTCCCGAGTCATTTGCGGCTCTGAAAGTTTGTGATTATAGGGTTGCAGCTAAAACCCCAGAGAAGGGCAGGGTGAATGATTAAAGATTCGGAAAATAGGGTGCTGGGGATTTAGCTCAGTGGTCAGAGTGTCTGCCTCACAAGCACAAGGCCTTGAGTTCAATCCCCAGAACAAAAAAAAAAAGACTTGGAAAATAGGACCTGAGAGGAAAGGGTTAAAGGTTCTGGAATTATTTTGCCTGGAGAAGGACTAGCTTACTAAGCTAAGAGGGTTGTTTGGATGAGGGCCTGGCCAGCTTCCCTCTACCCCTCTAGAGGGAAAGAGAAACAGCCTAACAGGCAGCCGGAGGAAGTTAAGATAGCAGGGTATGGCCTTGCTGGAGATAGCGTCAGCACTCTGGAGGACTTGTGACTGCTAGAGGTGATCTGGGATGGGAAACAGGTTGGATGACCTCAGAGATTTCTCCCTGCTGTTTCAATTCTAGAAACTAATTTTTGTAGAATTGCACCACAGAAGAGGAAATGGAAGAAAAATCAGTGCAAACTAAACAGGTGTGGGGGGGCAGGAGTGCTGGCCTAACAATATTCCACCAGCTCGGCCCCCGGGCAAAGTTCAGTGGTCACCAGGGAGGCTTGGAGGTCGCCGGGAGCACCCAGAGAGAAGCTGTGCTCCAGACCGCCTCCTCGGCCCCCCGAAGATGCTTTCTTCCCCTTTTTTCTGCACAGGTGCGGGCTGGTGTCCCCTCCCAGAGGGCCTCAGGGAAAATAAATTGTGCTTCTTATCCTGATACCACCACCCAGCCACTCCCATCCTGGCCATCCTCATCACCATTGTTACCAGTAGACCAGTAGAAGAATAACAACAACAAAGCTGGCTGCTATTCCAGGCTGAAGGCACACTCTCTGACAGAGCTTCTCATAGATTACCCCTCATTCCAACTCTCCACGGGACAAAGTACCAGGTACAGGTGAGGCCCAGAGAGGTGAAGCAATTTTCCCAGGACCGCACTGCAGAGATGGGACTCAGGCCTTGCCATTCATCCATGCCACCCGAACTTCACCATTAGCCATGAGATAACATTATCTCCATTTTATCGATGAGGAAATTAAGACTGAGAAATTGAGTGACTTGCCCTCAGTCACTCAGTGTTAACCAACGAAGCCAGATGTCCTAGCTCCAAGCTTGAACATTTACCTATAAGTCAGTAGGGTTGGGGCTATCCGTTTCTGCAGCTTTGTTGTCATCATTGTTTTGGTGGTGGTACTGGGAAGTGAACCCAGGGCCTTTGTGCTGAGCTCCATCTGCAGCCACACTTTTTATAGTGTCCTTATAAGTCACTAAGTTGCTCCAAGCTGGGCTCTAACTCCTGATCCTCCAGCCTCAGCCCACTCAGTGCTGGGATGACAGGCACCCAAGTTGTGTATCTTCCTCATGTCCGTGATGGAAACAGAAATCTCCATGAGACTCCCGTACCCCGAGCAGGCCAGGTTCACTTACCTGTCCAGAAGAGGGACTGGACAGAATAATAACAATAAGTAGCATTATGATCATTATTCATGAAGCATTTACCAGGTACCAGGCACTGTGCTGAATCCCCGACACAGTTATTTCACTCAATCCTCCTGTTATATGAAGTGGGTACTCCTTCATTCTCCCCATTTTCAATGAGGCAGCTAAGACACAGAGACCGTGCCCAAGGTCCCGAGGTTAATAACTAGCAAAACTGGATTTTGAATTGAGCATAGTCTTGCTCCAGAACTTTCACTCTAATCCCTTAAAGTATGTTGGTAGTTTTTTCTTCTTGGCTGAACATGCTGATTTTTCATGTCTGACATCCTCCTTTGTGATGTCTCTCAGAAATCTTCCCATGTTGTTCACATCCTTCCACCCTCTCCCCTGGAAAGGTCCCCAGCACCCCTTCTCACCACTGCCCCTGCACCCATAAGCCCCTGCCCAGCTCAGGAACTGGGGAGGCTCCTTCCCCAGCACAGGGCTGGGTGGTCAGAATCGGCTGGTCTCTCCCTGACAAGGCCTGGTTCCCGATGTCTGGCCTCAGCTAGAGGCACAAATGAGCCCAGGGCCAAAACCAGAGCCCCCTGAAAGACCAAGAGTGTGGAGGGAGGCAGCCTGAGTCCCAGAGCAAGGGGTGTGAGTCACGTGGAGGCGACGAGGCCACCTCCGCCTGAGTCACTGCCTAGCTCAGGGCCTCTGGTGAGGATTAAATAAGCGAGAGGGGCGTTCTGGCACCAGCCCAGCACCCTCCTCCCAGAGCTGAGCCATTGCTCCTTTGGGAGAGGCCAATGGTCCCCTGTGGAGTCCCCTTGACCCAACAAGAGAGAATACCCAGGGAGGCCAGGCAGGGAGCTGCTGGCAGGGGGCTGGTGGGCTCTCCGGGCCTCATCTCTTGCTGTACCCTCCCCTTCACACCCAAAGTCTAACTAACTGAACCCACTGCAGTTTCCAGAAGGCCCTTCCCAGGAGTGCTCACCTAGGGCCAGCTCCCACGCTGTCTCTGTGCCTCTCTACCCTCTTTGGGTGTTAGTTTAGTTGGCATTTCCTCCAGAATATCTGCATCACTGCCCCACTCCAATTCAGGTTGAGTGCATCTCCATGTCCCCCCACAGCTTCCCTGAGTACCCCATCGTAGCCATATGTTTACTCTACTTCCCCCTCAGGCCGTCAGCCTACGTAGTCACCACGGCACCTAACACAGTGCCCGGCAGACAATCAGTGCTCAATAAATATCTGTTGAGTTCACGGGCGCTTCAAAGAGGGCAAAAGTGAGCACAGATTGTAGGCACATCATGGATACTGCCCCAAGGCCCACGGTTTCTGGAGCAGGGCCCAGTGCTCAGCCAGTTCCTGGCAAGAAAACTCAGGGTGCAAGGGCTGGGATGCTGACGGTGCAGTGGGGAAGCCACCCAAGTCAGTCAGGAGTGAAGAGGAAGCCTAGGTGGAGCAGGGTGGCTCCTCCAGAGAGGACAGCCAGGGTGCAGAGCTGGGAATCTGAATCAAATTTTCCTCTAATCTGAGAGTGTTCAGGGAAGCCAGGTAGAGGTGACGAGTCAAGGCCGCCCGGCCTGTCTGTCCTGTTACAAGTGTACTCACTCCCAGGCAATAGATACTGCAGCAGCGGCATTGCCTGCATCCTCCCTGCAGGTGGCTGGGGCTGGAGGAGTGCAGGAGGCAAAAGGGCCAGGAAGCAGAGCCTTGGGGTGTCCAAGAGCCTTTGTCATCATTGCCCCCAAAGCTGGGGACTCCTGTCACTGAGCCACGTGGTGAATCTGGAGCCTTTGTGGGCAAAGAGCGTGGCGGAAAGGAGGGAGCGAGGTGGGGGGAAAGAGAAGTGACAGAAGAACGGCAGGAAGGGTGCCAAGAAAGCAGCAGAGAGAGCAGGAAGCCACGAAAGGGGCGCGGACCACACAAAGTTGATACCGCAATGTGATTCATGGCCCCGAAAACCTTTCCCCACATGCCCTTGTACAAACACACAGCAGCCCCGTGAGGTATAATTATCCTTTTCTTTCCCTTTATTTTATTTCACTTTTTATTACAGAAAACTCCAGAAATACACAAAGTAAACGAAATAGCTTAATTTAAGTCTCTGTGTGCCCATCACCCACTTCAACAGTCACCACACTGTGCCATTCTCATTACATTGTATTTTCACCCACTCAATTTTTATTATTTTTGACATTGCTATTTTTTAGGAAAATTTACTTATGTTAAAATGTGCAAATCTCAGCTGTACAGTGTTGATAAATGTTTATACCCAAGTACCCCACATCCCTATCATAACATGGTGCGTTACCATCTCACCAGAAAACTCTTAGTTCCTTCCCACCATGCGCCTCCACTCCCAGCTAATTTCCAACTACAGACTAGTTTGCCGAATCTAGAACTTCACATAAGCGGAATCACACACTCTGTACTCCTTCGGGTCTTTTCTCCAAGCATTCCGTTTTTGAGATTCACCCTTCTCGACGCATGTAGCAGTAGTTGGTTTCTTCTTGCTCCACTCTATGAATTCATCAGAATTTGTCTAGCCATTCTGCTGGTGACTGTTTGAGTCATTTCCTGTGTGCTACTATTGTGAGTAAAGCTTTTATGCACGTGTGTTTTTATGGCCATATTTCCTTTTCTCTTGGATAAATACCTACAAGTGGGATTGCCACATGGAATGGTAGGTGTATGTTTATCTTGATAAGAAACAAACATTTTTCCAAAGTGGCTGCACTATTTGAATGTTCCCTCCAGCAATGTGCATTCATTCCAGTCCCTTTACGGTTTCACCAATTTTGGTTGTTACTAGGACTTTTAAATGTATCCATTCTAGTAGGTGTGTAGTAGTATCCCACTGGAGTTGCCTAATGACTAATGATGTCAACCTATGTTTCATGTGTATATTAACATTCCTGAGTTTTCTTTTATGAACTATCTGTTCAAATCTTTTGTCCATTTTTACAGGATTGCTTCTCAGTTTATTCATTCATACATTCATTCATTCATTTTGGTGCTTGGGATTGAACCCAGGGCCTTACACATGTTAAACTCTACCACTGAGTTATTCCCCGATTCTCTATTATTAAATCATAGGACTTTTTATATATTTGGTGGTAACAAGTCCTTTATCAGATATAGGTTTTCTGAATATTTTCTTCAAATCTGTGGCTTGCCTATTAATTTTCTTAATAAGATCATTTTCTCAGATTTATTAAAGCATACTTTATTAAACTATAACATACAAAATAAAATCATATGAGGCATAATATACATAAACCAATTTTAAGAGTACCATCAATGAGGGTTTTTCCAGTATTTTTTTTCCTTTGATGATGGTCCTTTACTTCTTTTTATTAGTACATGTTTGCAATACATAATGATCACCTTTATCATGGGGAGTTTGTACATGTACATAATACATCTTAGTTCTTCTTTTGTTCCCTTGCCCTCTTATCCTTCCCTGCTCCCTCCAACTCTTGCTTTCCTTTCTATTTGCAAAAGATCTATTTCCATTTTTTCATCAATTTTCTTTTTGCTTTCTTCCCACACCCTCCCTCCATTTCTTGTTCCCCTTCCCACTTGAAAAAGATCTCCCTACTTCCTATTATCCATCTTTATTTTGCTTTTTATTTATATTTTGGGTTTCTCATATAAAATAAGCCATATGATGTTTAAACTTGTGTGTCTGATTTATTTCACTTAACACTATTGTCTCAAAGTGCATCCATTTTCCTGCAAATGACTCAGATTTATCCTTTATGGCAAAGTAGTACTCCATCATGTATAAATACCACATTTTCGTTATCCGTTCATCTGTTGATGAGTATATAGGCTACTTCCAAGATTTAGCTATTATGAATTGTGCTGCTGTATACACAGGTATGCATGTATCACTGAAATCTGATGTCTTTAACTCTTTCAGGGAGATACTTAGAAGGGTAATAGCTAAGTCAAATGGAATTTCTAGTTTTATGTTTTTTGTTTTGGGGGTTTTTTGCATTGTTGTTGTTTTTTTTTGGGGGGGGGGAATTTCCATAGTGATTTCCATAGTGGTCGTACTAGTTTACATTTTCACCAACAATGTAGAAGGGTTCCTTTTCCCCAGCAGGCTCACCAGCATTTGTTCTTTGTTTTCTTGATGGTAACCATTCTTTCTGGAATAAGATGGAATCTCAGTGTTGTTTTAATTTGCATTTCTCTAATGACCAGAGATGTTGAACATTTTTTCATGAATTTATTGATCATCTGTACTTTTTCTTTGGAGAAATGTCTATTCATTCCATTTGCACATTTTTTGACTGGGTCTTTTATTTCGGAGGGTCTAATTTTTTATGAATTCTCTATGTATTCTAGATATTAGTTCTCTGTCTGAGGAATAGCTGGCAAATTTTTTTCCCATTCTGTAGTTTGTCTCTTCACCCTATTGGTCATTTTCTTTGCTGTCCACAACATTTTAAATTTGATATGATGTCATTTGTTGATTTTTGGTATTATTTCTGGGGCCACAGGTGCTCTGTTCAGAAAGTCCTTGCCTACATCTGTGTCTTCAAGAGTTTTACCTATTTTATCTGTCAGTAGTTTAAATGTTTCTGTTTTAACATTTAGATTTTTGATCCATTGTGATTTTAGTTTAGTACATGGTGAGAGATGTGGGTCTAGATTGAATCTTCTGCATGTGGATAGCCAGTTTTTCCAGCACTACTTATTAAAGAGGCTATCTTTCTTCCCATGTAAGTGTTTGGCACCTTTGTCAAAGATAAAATAATTGAATATGCCCAGGGTTGTTTCTGCTTCTTCTATTCTGTTCCGTTGACTCACAAGCCTGTTTTTGTGCCAATATCATCTGTTTTTATCACCGTAGCTCTGTGATATAACTTGAAATCTGGGATTGTGATGCCTCCTGCTTTGCTCTTGTGATACAGGATTGCTTTTGCTATTCTGGCTCTCTTCTTGTTCCATACAAATTTTAGGAGTGTTGTCTCTATTTCTATGAAGAATGCTGTTGGTATTTTGATTGGGATTGTGTCTATAAATATCAGTTTAGTAATTGTGGCCATTTTGACTATATTGGTTCTGCTTATCTAGGAACAGGGAACATCTTTTTATTATCCAGTATCCTCTTAGATCTCCTTTTTCAGAGTACTGTAGATTTTGTTGTAGAGAACTTCCACTTCCTTGGTCAGATTAATTCCTAAATATTAATTTTTCCTGTTGCTATTCTGAATGGCATTGTTTTCCTAATTTCTTATTCAGTGTGCAGGAACACTATTGTTTTTCTGTGTTTATTTTGTGTCCTGCTACACTGCTGAACTTGGATATTAATTCCAGGAGTCTTTTGGTAGCATTTTTGGGTCTTCTAAAAGGCATTGGAAATTAATGATAATTTTATTTCTTCTTTTCCCATACATATCTCTTTTCTCTCTTTCTCTTACCTGATTGCTGTGGCTAATGTTTCGAGGACTCTATTGAACAGGAGTAGCGAGAGTAGACATCCTTATCTTGTTCTGCTTTTAGAGGGAAAGCTTTCAGTTTTTCCCCATTTAATAAGATGTTGGCAGTAGGTTTGTCATAAATGGCTTTTATCAGATTGAGATATGGTCCTTCTGTATCTATTTTCATGTGAGTTTTTATCATGAATAGATGCTGGATTTTGTCAAAGACCTTTCTGCATCTTTTGAGGTAATCTTGCACTTTTTGTCCTTGCCTCTATTTATATGATGAATTATATTTATTGACTTGCATGTACTGAAAGATCCTTGCATATCCCTGGGAGGAAGACTGCGTGGTCATGATGAATGATCTTTTTGAGGATTTGTTGCATTCTATTTGCTAGTATCTTTTTGAGAATTTTTGCATCTGTGTTCATTAAAGAGATTGGCCTATAGTTCTCTTTTTTGGTTGGATCTTTGCCTGGTTTTAGAATCAGGGTAATGCTAGCTTCCAGAAATGACTTTGGGAGTGCTCCTTCCCTTTTAATTTTATTAAAGAGTTAATCAGTGAATTTTTGACAGATGTATTCAGTCAAGAAACCACCATGAGAAGCATGATATAGAGAATATTTCCATCACTCCAAAAAGTTTCCCTGTGCTCTCTTATACTAAGCCCTCTACTCACAGCCTCTGGAAATTGTGAATCTGCTCTCTGACACTATGGTTTTACCTCTCCTGGGAACTTGGAGTATGTGATCCTTTCTGTCTGGCTTTTCACTTAGCATAATGTTTTTGGGATTCATCCATGTTGCCACTTACATATGTAGCTCCTTTTTAATGTTGAATAGTATTCCACCATAAGGAATTTACTCATCTCTTTGTCTCTTAATGGAAATTTGGTCTTTGTTTCAGTTTGGTCTTTGTCTTCAGTTTATTATAGATAGAGTTGCTCTGAATAATTACATAAATATCTTTGTGCATGTATTTTCATTTCTCCTGGATAAGTAACTAAAAGTAGGTTCGTTGGGTCATAAGAAAATGCTTAACTTTACAAATAACTGCCAAACCGTTTTCCAAAGTGGCTAAGCCATTTTGCATTTCAACCAACAAATTATAAGACTTTCTGTTGTGTCTCATCCTGCCAACACATGGTATAATCAGTCCTTTTGAATTATAGCTATTCTAGTGGTTGTGTAGTGATATCTCAGTGTGATATAATTTGTGTTTATCCAGTGATTAATGATGTTGAGCTTTTTTCATGTGCTTATTTGTCATTTGTTTACCCTTATTGGTGAAATGTCTCTTCCTATCTTTTGCCTGCTCCTTAATCAGGTTGTTTGTCTTCTTACTGAGTGAGAAGAGTTTTTTCAAAATATTCTGGATCCAAGTTATTTGTTAGATTTTTTTTTTGCAAATATTTTCACACCATTATGGCCAGACTTTTCATTTTCTTAACCATGTCTTTTAAAAAAGGGTATTTTTTATTTTGATGACAGCCAATAAACTGAATTATTGCTCAGTTTGTTTGTTTGTTTGTTTTGATGGGTTTGTTTTCTATATCTTATTTAAGATATTCTGGGTAACCTTAGATATCAAAAACTTCAGAGCCAGGTATAGTAGCATATGCCTGTAATTTCTGTGGAAAACTGAGGCAAAAGGATTATAACTTTGAGTCCAGCCTGGGTAAATTAACAAACTAGCAAGACCTTGTCTCAAAATTTTAAAAATTTTAAAAGAAGTGGGGATACAATTCAGTGTGGGTACCGGTGGTTCAATATTCAGTACCACATTAAAAATTTAGATCTTTGATCCACTAGTTCAAGTTAATTCCTATCTATGGTGCAATGTAAAGACATTTTTTTCCTTCTATATAGTCATTTGTTCTAGCAGCAACTGTTGAAGACACTGTCATTTTTCCCCTTTGAATTATCTTGTCACCTTTGTGAAACATTGAAAACATACGTATTGCTTTTCGAACTTTCTACTCTGTTCCAGAAATCTAAATATCTATTCTATACCATAATATACTATTTCAATTGCTGTTGCTTTATTGTAAGTCTTGAAATAAGATAGTAAGTTTCTCAAGCTTGTTCTTGATTTTTTATATTTTTGTAGTTGTTACAGTCTATGACATTTCTGTATAACTTTTTAAAATCAACCTGTCAAATTCATAAAAAACAAACTTGCTGGGCTGGGGATTTAGCTCAGTGGTTAGAGTGCTTGCCTTGCAAGCACAAAGCCCTGAGTTCCATCCTCAGCACAAAAAAAAAAAAAACCCTGTAATTTTTAATAAGGGTACATTAAATCTGAAAATCAATTTGTGTAAAATTGATAGCATAACAATAACAAGTCTTCTTGTCCATGAACATGGTATATCTGTCTATTTATGTAAATCTTCTTTCACTTCTTCCAACAGTGTTTCATGCTTTTTAATGTACTGTACAAATTTTGCTAACATTCCCCCTAAGCATTTTATGGTTTCATGTTGTCATAAATGTTATTTTCAATTTAAATTTCCAATAGTTAATTTCTAATATATGGAAATACAATTAACTTTTGCATATTGAACGTGGATTGTGGTACATTGCTAACCTCACTCATTATTTCAAGTACCTTAGGTGGTGTTATGGCTTGTGTTTAGATGTCCCCCCAAAGCCTCATACAGTCATAGGTGGGGCTTTTTCAGAGGTGGCTGGATCTAGAGTGTGTGACTGAGTCATGGTGCAATGCTAGGATTAACCGTGCTAGGATTAAGAGTGGGTTATTAGTAAATTAGTCCACTGATTGATTTGGCATCACCCTAAGCTCAGTAGCCTAGATAGAATATAAAAGGGACAGAAGGAAGCTGCTAAGATCCCTTACATGCTTTGCTACCTTCTGCCCATCATGAACTGTTTATCCTCTGTGATGTCTGTCTACCATAGCACCGTGCCTCAGAGCCAGCTGATTTATGGACTGAAACCTCTACAAACTGTGAGCTAAATAAACGTTTCCTCCTTTTAACTTCTGGGTGTTGGGCATTTTGTCTCAATAATGAGAAAAGTAACTAAGACAGGTGGCTTGTGTATTCCTTAAGATTGTCACCATATAAAATTATGTTGTATATAACTAAAGACAATTTTTAGTCTTCCCATCAAAACAATGCCTTTCTTTTTCTTGAATTATTGCACCTGCTAGGAGATCCAGTATACTATTGACTAGAAATAGTTATAACAGATTTCCTTGCATTGTTCTTCATCTGAGAGGAAGAATATTCAGTCGCTCACCACTAAGTATGATGTTAGCTATAGGTTTCTTTGTTTCTCTTCCTTCCTTCCTTCCTTCCTTCCTTCCTTCCTTCCCTCCCTCCCTCCCTCCTTCCTTCCTTCCCTTCTTTCCTTCTTTCTTTCCTTCTTTCCTTCTTTCCTTCCTTCTTTCTTTCTTTCTTTCTTTCTTTCTTTCTTTCTTCCTTTCTTTCTTTCTTCCTTTCTTTCTTTCTTTCTTTCTTTTCCAAGTTAGGTATGTTCCAAGTTAGGTATGTTCCTTTCTATCTCTAATGTGCTAAGACTTTGTCATGAGTCTGCAGAATTTTGTCAAAAACTTTCTCTACATCTATTGACAAGATTACATTTTTTTGAGACAGGGTCTCATCATGTTGTCCAGATTGTCCTCACACTCATGGCGATCCTTCTGCCTCAGCCTTCCAAGTGCTGGAATTATTGTAGGCATGTACCACCATCCCCAGCTACATATATTTGTTTTGGATCTGTTTATATGATGTATTAGTTTTCTATTGTTTCTATAGAAAATTTAAAACAACACAAATTTATCATCTTACTGTTCTGAAGGTCAGAAATTCAAATCAAATGAGCCTTGCAAGGCTAAGTGTTGACATGACTGCATTCTTTCTGAAAGTTCTAGGAGATAATCCATTTCCTTGTCTTTTCCAGCTGCTAGAGGCTGCCTACATTCTTTAGCTCATGGATCCTCTCTATCTTCAAAGCCAGCAAGTACATCAGCCCAATCTCTATTTATGTCATCACACATTTCCTTATCTGATTCTCACTATCCTGCCTCCTTCGTTCATTTATAAGGACCCTTGTGATTACATTGTGCTCGCAGAGATAATCCAGAATAATTGAACAGCTCAGTGTCTTGCTGGGCATGGTGATGCTGCCTGTAATCCCAGCACTCCAGGAGGCTGAGACAGAAAGATCACAGTTTCAGACCTAGTCTACACAACTAAGCAACTTAACAAGACCCTGCCTCTAAATAAATAAATAAATAAATAAAAGAAGGGCTGGGAATGTAGTTCAGTGCCAAGACCCTGGGCTCAATCCCCAGTACCATCCAAAACAAAAACAAATAAACAACCTTAATGTAATCATATCTGCAAAGTCTTCTTTGCTATATAAAGTAGCATATTGCAGATTTGGGGTCTTAGGGGATAGATTTTCTGCTTACCACATATTGTAACTTATAGGTCACTTTCTCTTTAAATTATTGTGAAAAGCAAACTCAAATCTAAAATTCGCCATCTTTACCATTGATTGTTCAGTAGTGTTAACTGAAACTACACCTGCTGAACAACTTTTCTTATTTCCCTCCCTCCTCAGCTCCTGGGAACTACCATTTTACTTTCTGTTTCCGTGATCTTGACCACTCTAGATATGCTCCACAAGTAGGATCGTGCAATATTTGTCTTTTCGCTGCTGTTTGTTTCAGTCAGCACAATTCACCCAAATTATATACAGATTAACTTTTGAGTGGTAAACTAACCTTGAAATCCTATACTTTTTGTATATTGCTGAATTTTATTTGCTAAAACTTTGTTAAGAATGTTTGCATCTATGTTCTCCAGAGATAGTGGTCTATAGTTTGTTTTTGTTTTTCATTTTCTACATAATGTCTTTGTTTACATTTGATATCCAGATAATGCTGAGTTTCTAAAATAAGTCAGGAAGTGTTATCTCGTCTATGTTCTGCAATAGTATCTGTAGAATAGGTACTAGTTTTTCTTAAATGTTTAGTATACTAGAAATGGTTGTACTTGCTTATGGGAACTTGTTAAATTTTCAGGAATTTTGTGAATCAATTGTTAAATAGATCCACTATTAAAGATAAAATAAATTATGTTTAAAACAAAATAAGTAATAATAAATACTCATTTCTTAAATATTTATGTTCACTTATTAATAGCCATACTGTTGAGGATATTCAAGATTATTCCATCAATATGACATTCTACTGTATATAATTCCTTCTTCAATGACGTCACATTGGTACTTCGAAGTTGAGCTGGGTGATAATATTTACACCATAGAAGTTGGCAAATGCTACAAAACAGGGGCCGCCACCCTGCACAGACAGCTACATGTAAAACATGCATTAGTGGAGCCATCTGAGCCTGGAAGTTTCTTTACACAAAGACTTGTTTTCTTTCTTAATTATGAATTTAATTCCTTTAAGAGATACAGGATGTTCAAATCATTTCTCGAGTGGCCTTTGCAGTTTGTGTTTCGAAGAACATGTCTGTTTCATTTAAGCTACTGAATAGATTGGCATGTAGTTGCTCACAATATTCCCCTAGGTTTCCTTTCAATGACTACAGTACTTGTAATGATACGCTCCTTCATTCTTGATAGTGGTGATTTGTGTCACCTTTCTTTGTTTTTATAAGTCAGGCCAAACTACTCTCAATTTCATTAGTCTTTCTGTGGTGTAAACCCTAAAGTTAAGGTCCAGTATTTTGTCCCATGTTGACATCTGGCGAAATTGAGAGGGCCTCGTCAGGCTCCCCTCCCTGCTCTGCTCCTGTGGTAAAGGCCCCTGGACAGACCCTCTTCACCAAGAGGACAAGGTACAGCTCACTTATCCAGAAACAGCAACGCTGAGTTCCTTGCAATGCCATGAAATTATTCGAAAATTCAATCATACCCTCCTGAAGGAACCAGTCCCCTTGGTGCCACCCCCCACAGCCTCTGGTTGTTAACTCTGCTCCCAAATGCAACACCCTTGAGGTTGCTCATTTTGTGCTTCTAAAAAAGCACAAAAGCAAGGTAGAAGAAACACATACCAGCTCCAACAGACAACAGGGACAAATTAACCCGATACTGTAGTGCTGGAGAAAATATTTTTTAAATGATCAACATGTTTACAAGAAAGGCCGAGCAGAATCTGACTCAAGGGTTAAGACTGCAAAAGAGACAGCCACAAGATGAAGACAGAGATTCCAAGCCTTTAATTCCATTTCAGTCATTCATCAGGTATGTTCAGGAGCAAGTGGAGAGTCAGTTCTCAGCAAAGCAACCTTCAGGTCGCTGGGAAGCAACGTAGGCAATTGTCGTCATAGCCCCCGCATTAGAGGTATTATCCACAGCAAAGCCAGTGGGAAACTAATAATGTATCATCCAGTTATGTGGCCTCCAAAATTATTGATTTGAACTTGACTAAAAGCAAGGGAAGATAGAGGGCTTAGATTTTTTTTTTCTTGGTAACAATTTCTCATTCTCTGTAAATATTCTGCTTTTGTAGTTTTACCGGGGCCTCATGATGGGTCTGTTGGAGTGTGCCATGCTTCAGAGGGAACTCAGGAATCCGTTTGGTCATCCCAGCCTCCTGTCCTGCCACTGCCCACCATGGTGGTCCCTGACTGTCTCATGCACGTGTGACTGACAGGCTGCTGTCACATGCTGTATAGTCAACCATTCCCAAAACTAGCACAAGAATTCCGCCCTCACCAAATGGGTGACCAGGAGACAATGACAATACTTCCCAAAGAATAAATTCAGGATTTCTTCAACCTTTCTATTTATCTCATGGTTTTCTATTTCATTGATTTCTACTTTTATCTTTTGATTTCCTTTATTTGGTTTAATCAGGTTTAATTTTTTTCTTTTTCTTCTTTCTTTTGCTAGAAACAAGATAATGCATTTGAGAACTATTTTTATATATAAGCATTTAATGCTATTTGTATCTAGAGATTTACTTAGCTGCGTCCTACAAATATTTATATGTGTCTATTTTTTAATTCAGTTAGCATATTTTTCAATTATTGCTTTTATTTGGTTTATTTAGAAGTTGCTGTCTAATTTCCAAATATTTCATAAGTTTTCCAGATATATTTTGGCTACTGGTTTCTATCTTTGTTTCACCATGTTCACAGAACATACTTTGTTTTATTTCAAATTTCTTCAATCTTGATACTTGTTTTATATTGTATATTTTGTATATAATACAAAAGATATTGAACATCTTGGAAAGTCTTCCTTGTATAGTATTTCTTTTGTTTTTTATCTGTTTTTATTAGTACAGCTTGGTTATGCAGATTAATGTGTTTAATTTGGGCAGGTTTGTACATGCATATAACATGCTTTGATTATTTTCACTCCCCCTCATCAACCTATCCCCTGTAGTTTTGAAAAGAGTATGTATTCTGTTGTTGTTGGATATAGTTCTCTATAAATGTCAATTAAGTCAAACTGATTGATACCATTCAAGTTTCCTATGCCCCAAATGATAGTCTTTCTACTTGTTCTATCAGTTTCTGAAAGTGTTGAAATTAAGAATGATAATTGTAAATTTGTTGCTCTTTTCTAATCTATCAAATTTTGCTGCATACAGTTTTAAATGGTTATTAAATTTAGGATTTTTATGTCATATTATTTGACCCATTTTTTCATTATGTGATATTTCTCTTTTTTCCTTATAATACTCCTTGCTCTGAGGTCTACTTTGACCAATATTAATTTGGTCTCCCTGATATCTTTTATTTCATTTCTATTTCCCTATCATTTTGCTTTTAATCTACCTGTACATTTATATTTAGAGTACATTTTTTGTTAACAGTATGCAATAAATTCATCGTCCATACTCAGAACTACACTAAGCCAATCAGATGTTTGTGTGTGTGTGTGTGCGTGCATCCATGTGTGTGTGTTACCAAAGATCAAACCCAAAAAGTGTTGAGTTACATCTCCAGTTATTTTGTTTTTCAAACAGAATCTCACCAAGTTGCGCGGCCTTGAATTTATGATCCTCCTGACTCAGTCTCCTGAGTAGCTGAAATTATAGGTATATGCTATACCTGTAATAATTGAGCCTGGCTAATTTTTATGATGTAGGGTTTGGGAGTCGAGATTCATTTTTTTCTGGATGAACTTGTCCAGTTATTTGTATACTACTAGTCTGAAAAAAACTAAGTAGTTGCAACAGCTATGACATCTTGAATTAGAAGGGAGAGATAGGGAATCAACAACAGGAAAATAAGATAGTAGCAGGAATAAATCAATATCTATAAAAAAATAACAGTGCAGGGGCTGGGGATTTAGCTCAGTGGTTAGAGTGTTTGCCTTGCAAGCCAAGGCCCTGAGTTCGAGCCTAGCACCCCCCAAAAAAAATAATAACAGTGCAAATGATTTTAATTCCCCAGTCAAAAGACACAGACTGCAGAATAGATGAAGAAAAAAATCCAACAGTATGCTTTATACAAGTAGCACATTTAACCCAAAAAAGAAACTCATAGACTAAAAATCAAAGGATGGAAAACAAACATTCCATACAGTAGGAACCAGAAAAAAATAAGTGTAGCTATCTTATATTCAGGAAAAGTGGACTTCAAGCCAAACTGATCAAAAGAGGCAAAGAACTCACTATGTAGCCCAGATTGGCCTTGAACTTGCAGTGATTCTCCTGTTTCAGCCTCCCAAGTGTTGCGATTACAGGTGTGTGTCACCACATCTGGCTTTTTCTATCTTTTTATTAGTGTCTTCTTTAGACTTGCTGATGATTTTAACTGCTCCATTATCTTGTTACTTAAATCTTTTGTGATCTTGCCAACTGCCTTATTGAACTGTTTTGTTATGTCCCCTGATACCATTTCAAATAATTCAGGTTTGAGGCTTTTGGTTTCCTCCCTTTCCATGCCCATGGATCAGCTTTGGAGCAGTTGGGAATTTTTGGAAGCATTTTGTTGGTTTGTCTTTTCATGTTTCTATGTTTATTTGTTTATTTGTTTTGTATTGAGGCTTGTGGATTTATTTATTGTAGTGGAAAGTTTCGTTTCTAGTATGGAGAACTCTTCAGTTATGTCTATTTTTCGGTGGGTTCTCTGGGCATGGCTAATTACCAGCCTTGTCTTTTGTTCCAGGACCCACCCACCTCCGTTTACTTGAGACGGGAGGTTGCAACATGTTTGGCCCAGTATCTAGTTCTCTCAGAATGGGCCACGTATTGTTAATAAACTCTAGGCAATATAGGTTTTGGCACCTCAAGAAAACTAAGTAATTGCAACAGCTATGACATCTTGGCTATAGTAGCAAAATCAGCATCAACTACAGCATTAAATACAAACCAAATAATGACAAACCTTAAGGACCAATAAAGTGCCGCCCTTGTCCGTAGAAAAGGGGGCTACAATTACAGTATGAACGCTAAGACAAACCACATTCTGACCTACAGTAAATATCTACTAAATGGAACTATACCTCTACTAACAATAGCACAGTATTCAACACCAATAGCATAAAGATAACTGCAGTATTTATCTAGAGATTCATAAAGTTTAGCAGTTATCCTAGTAAAAGTAGGAGGAGTGGCAAACTGGAGAATGAAAAAAAGCAAAATTGGAAAAATTAATTGATTGGGCTGTGAGAAGGAGGAGAGAAAAGGTAGATGGGGGCCCTATTGAGGAGTAAAAGGAAATTAATCATGGTAGTGACTACAGGAAAGAGTCAACACAAAAAAGGATGGACAGCAAAATGGGATAAAAGAAAAAAATGGAAAGGAAAAAGATTATAGGCAAAAAAAGAAACTAAAAGAAGAAGGAAAAAGTGGAAGAAAAACTCCAAGCCCTGAAAAAACCCGATGAAGGAAAGATAAAAAATAGTACAAAAGTAGGAAAATCAAACAAAGGTCAAAGAAAGAATTTGTGAATTATTGAATAAATGGTTTCTTTCCCCGAACCTTGCGATCCAGCCAGACTGGAGTTAGGGCGGAAGGGTCTTCTGTCCACCCCCCAGCCCCAGACTGTGGTTGCTGTTCAAGCCAAGGCGAGTCCTTGCTCCCCACGGCAGATGGGGACGGAGATCAGCCCTCTGCTCCCTGCTGGATGTAGCCGGCAGGGAGGAGGCTCACTCGGGCTGCTGGACTTAATGTTGACAGGTGTGGAGTCTGGTTGCTCCCCTCTTTCCAGGGGTGTTCATCCAGGACTGGAGTGGTTGGTTAGTCTGAGCCTCTGCTGACCCAGGCTGTGCTCCCGGGGCCTGGGCACGCTCAGCCTTTGCAGGTCTGTCCCCCGTGTGGGGGCGGGGCACCGCTCCGGCTTGGCTCTCTCCTGGGGCAGACGCCGCTGCTGTGGCAAGCTCTGCTCGCTCACGTGGGTGGGGGGCGCGCTGCGCTGAGGCTGCTCGCTCACGCTTTGGGGGCTCCGCTCAGGGTCTGCACTTTCACACTGATCTGCTCTCTCAGGTTTGCTGTGTTAGACACATTTTTTTACTTAGGATGTTTTCAATTTATACAATGAATTTACTGGAATACAACCCCACTGTAAGTTGGGAAACTCCTGTAAGTGTTGGATTCAGTCTGAAACGAAATAAAACAGTTTTAATAACTCATGGGTCTGGGTAAAAGGGAAAAAAATGACAGCAATTAGAAAGTTTTTTAAAAATAACGAAAATATGCCTGGGGATTTAGCTCAGTGGTTAGAGTGCTTACCTACCAAGCATAAGGCCCTGAGTTCTTATATATAAAATTTATTTAATTTCCAAATATTTTGAAACTTTCTAAATATTTTATTGATTTCTAATTTAATTCTACTTTGGTTAGAAACATATTTATGTAATTTAAATATATTGAAACATATTGAGACTTCTTATTTTACCCAACATATGATTCATCATGGTGTTCCATGTGCACTTGGGGGAGAAATTAGTTTTCAGTATTTGTTATGGGTGGTGTTCCATAAATGTCAATCCGACCAAGGGAATTAGTGGTATCATTCAGATCATTTCTCTTCTAACTGGATTTTTGTCTAATTATGTCATCAGTTACTGAGAAAGGGTGATACATCTGCAACTGTGATTGTGACTTTCTCTTTCCTTTGTTCTTTTTTCTTTTGTTCCCTCATTTTTTACTTCATGTATTTTGAAGCTCTGTTATTAGAGGCCGTACGGATTATAATGATTATTACTAGCTTTTAGAACATATTTGTACTTATTATGCTTCCCTAATGTATTGACCTTTTGTCATTATGAAATATCACTTTCATTTCTGCTAATACTCTTTGTCTTAAAGTCTATCGTGTCTAATATTAATATAGTAACTCAAGCTTTTTCAGAAGTTGTGTGTGAGTGGTGTATCAGGGTTCATCCAGAGAAACAGAAGCCACTAGAGATCTCTATTTCTGTATCTATAAGGTCTACAGCCATGTGAGTGTGTGCATGTGTAGAGAGTGGGGAGAGAGGGAAATGTAAAGGGCCTGGCTGGTGTGAGCGTGCAGCTGGCAGGTCCGACCCGGCAGGCTGGCAGGTTGGCAACTCTCTGGCAGATGCCAAGGCAGTAGCCCCCACCCACAGGCACAATTTCTTATTTCTGCAAAACCCCAATTTTGCTTTCTAAAGCCTTTTAACCAACTAGGTAAAGGTCTCTCAGATTCTAGAAGATAATCTCCTTTACTTTAAGTCACGGGGGGCTGATGTTAACACTTCTACAATATACCTTCACAGCGGTGCCTCGAGTACTGATTAACCAAGTGCAGTAATCAGGTAGTGCAGCCCAGCCGAGTTGAAATGTAAAATTAACCATCACAAAAGGTACACTCTGCACCCTTTGACTTTAAATTGTTTTTGTATTTAAAGTTCATCTCTTATATTCAGCACATATATATCTATTTCTTTGTCCAGTCAGATAATCTACACTTTCTAATTAAAGTGTTTAAGCCAGATGCACTAGCTCACACCTATAATACCAGCTGCATGGAAAGCTGAGGCAGGAGGATTGCAAGTTTGAGCTCAGTTTGGGTGACTTAGTCATACTCTGTCTCAAAATAAAAAATAAAAAGGGCTAGACATATACCTGGACAGAAGAGCACCCCTGGGTGCTGGTTCAATCCCCAGTACCAAAAGAAGCATTCAGTGTACTCATTTAGGTCTGATATTTTCTATTTATTTCATTTGTTCTGTTCTTCCTTTCCTGACTTCTTTTTAACTAATCAATATTTTTAATATTTTATTTTGATTCCTCTATACACTTTTTGACTATCTTTCTGTGCATTTTAGGGGTCCAGTTCCAATAATATAAATCTTTAATGTACCATAGTATATATAGATAATATTGTTGTGATTCATATAGAATATGGGAATCTTGCAACACATACCGTTTGCTTTACATTTACCTCCATATATCACACTGCTTTTGTATTATATATTAACATATATAGGTAATAAATCCCCTGGCTATAGAATTATAAATTTTGCTTGAAATGGTCCTGTGTCTTTCAATGAATGGGAGAGGAGGTAAGACAAATATGTATACTCTTTTGTATTTACCCTCATACTCATCATGTCTGATTTTTATTTTTCCTATAAGTCTGAGTTGCCATCTGGCACCATTTCCCTTCAGCCTGAAAAACTTTTCTTTAACATTTCTTGTAGTGTAGTTGTGCTGCTAATGAATTCTCTTTATTTTTAGCTTAAAATGTATTTTATCTTCATTTTTGAAATCAGTTTTGCTGAACATAAAATTCCACATTAGTAGGGTGGGTTTTTTTCCCCCCTTTTCTTATTTCATCATTTTAAAGATGCTGCTTATCTAGGTGTGGTGGGCGTATGCATGTAATCCCAGCACTCAGGAGGCTGAGGCAGGAGGATTAAGAGTTTGAGGTCAGCCTGGGCTACATAGTGAATTCAAGGTCAGCTGAACTACATAGCGAGAGTCCGTCTCAAAAAACAAACAAAAAAACCACATCTCAGTCGCATTGTGGCTGCCATCACGTCTAATGAGAAGCTGGCCGTCGCGTTGGCACTGATGTTCCTTGCTGGATGTTTGCGGCGTCCTCCTTATCTTCAGATGTTAGCTGTTGGTCGTCAGTCACCCTGCTGTGGTTTTCCATGTGTTCATCTTGCTTGGGGTTTGCTGATGCTCTTGGATCTCTTAAATTGATATCTTTCACCAAACATACATTTTGGTCATTATTTTTTAAAATAGTTGTTCAACACATTCTCTCTCCTTTCCTTTTTAACTCCAATTACATTCATCTTAGACTGTTTGGTGCTGTGCACTATCCTCCAAAGTGCTCTTTGTTTTTAAAAATGTTTCTCTTTGTCCTGCAGATAGAATCATTTCTATTAGTCCGCACAAAAGTTTGCCAACTCTCTTTCCTGCCATCTCCCGTCTGCTGTTAGGCTCTTCCTATCCAATTTTTTGGTAATTGTCAGTTCTGTGTTGTCCGTTTGGTCCTTTTATTGTAGTATTTATCTTTCTGCCAAGATTATCCATCTGCTCATTCATAATCCACACATTTTCCTTTAAATTCTCATTCATGGTTTAACAGCTGCTTTAAAATCTTTGATAATTGCAACATCCAGATCTCTCAGATTTGGGTTCAACTGGCTGACTTTTAATTGAGTGTGAGCTATGCTTTTCTGTTCCTTTGCATGTTTATTGAATTCTGAATACACACTATGCCAGATGTTAATGAAGCTTTGGAGTCTGTCTTGTTTTTTTGAAAGGTCATCTTTATTCTAGCTCTCAGTTAACATGGCTGGACTTAAACTCCAAATACTGTCTCCCTTGGGGTGAGCAACATCCAAAGTTTTTGCTCGGTTCTTTCACCTTCTAGCCTTCGGATGTCTCTCTGGTGCTTCATAGTTTAGCTTAATAGCTTAGCAATCAGCCAAGGATTTGAGCTTATTTTATATAGATAGATTTTATATAGATTTTGGATTTTACTTCCTTCAGCACCTTGTCTTTTGGTGCCCACCTTCCCCAATTTTCTGGTGTCTCTGCCCTAACCCCTCAAACCAGGAGGTCTGCAGAGTCTGCCACTAGATCCTCTTCTGTGGTGTGCCCTTGGAATTGGGCCACACACATAAATCTCACCCTCTGAAGTTCACTTTTTTCAAAGGCAAAAATTTCTTCAGTTTCTGATTACTTTTAATCTTTCTCCGATGTCTTCAAATGATTATTTTAAATATGTTGTCTAGCAAGATATGGTGGCACGTGCTTGTTATCCCAGCCCTCAGGAGGTTGAGTCAAGAGAACGGGGAATTTGAACCAACCTGGACTGCATAGTGAGACCCTGTATCAAAAAAAAAAATGTTTTTAATTTTTATGAATTAGTTTTGTCTAGATCGTATAACTACATTATAGCTGTCTGTTGCTGGTGTGTTCATGGAGCTGAGGATGGGGGGGTAGTCCATTGTCCAACAAAGCTACTTTTCCATAAGCCAGAATTCTATTATCCCTTTTTACACCGTAGGAAACTGAGGCCCACCAGAGAAATACGACTGGTCCAAAGTCTTGTGGCTAATACTCAGCATTCAAGTCTTCCGCAGCTGATTGATGGGAAGACATTTTATTTTCCTCTTTTGAAATTCTCCCATCCTCCTTCCTCTTCTCACCCTGCAAAGTTTTGCTCTGGATCCTGTATGTGGTGTGAACATTCCTCTGACTGTCCAGGCCAGTAGTGGCGAGCCTCAGGCAGGGAAGTCACAGGGAGCTCTTTGTATCATTGAAAGCTCTAAAAGGCTCACTATCACTGGTCCAGGGACAAACTGAGCTTGTCTTTTTCTTCAGCCATCCGAACAACTGATGGAGCATGGTAGGGGCTGCTGCCCACATCAACACTGGATAAGACAGGTGGTGGTGATGGAGTCACCATCAGCCACACCCTGGACATTACTGGTGCTGTCCTTTATCAGTTGCACAGAGAAAGCGAAGTGTGCTGCTGCAAACAGAATCTTGGCCATGAGTGTGGGATGTGTTCCTGAACCTGCTAGGCCTGGTGCAGTGTTCATCCTTGCTCTGAACTTCCGTTTCCTACGTGTATAGATGAATGATATTCACCGTGTTGTGGAATGGTTCTGAAGAACAAAGAGAAGCCCAGGAATGGTACACAGGTGACCCAAGAGGCTTTCCATAAATAGGGAGCAAAAAGGATGTGGAAACTTGCAAGTGAGTCACAGGATTGCGGGTGTGTACAGAAAAGCAGGACCAACCTCAGAACCAGAAACAAGATGTCCACGTGTCTAATGAGCACCCTGTTTGGAGAAAGCCTGTGAGACTCAAAAAGGCCACGAGTGGCAGGAAGCCAGCAAAAGAAGAGGCAGGATGGTCCCATGCCACTCGGCCGCTCCGGGGGGAGACCTTCCATGACCTGGAGAATAGGTTCATTCCCGGTGCTGGAAAGGAATGTTCTGCGGAAGATAACAACAGTTCATCGAGGCCCACTAAGGACTTGCTGGCGACACTTCACAAGGGCGGATGAACCATCACTGGATCTGAATACGAGCCCCTGAGAAGACTTAACCTGTACCCCAGGGAAGCTCCTCAGTTTCTCTTTACATTCATGGCAATAACCGCTAACGTGCCTGACCAGGCAGTGCTCTGACCGTGTGTGTTTGCCAGAAGTCACCATAACTGTAAGGCTGTCTCACAGCAACTCTGTTTCTCACAGACTACATTGCCAATTTGCTTTCCTGCTCAGTCTTCTGGAGGTTTACCAGAAGTCAGTTCCTGAAGATGAATGTCTTGGGTTGTGCTCTAGATCTGAAAGCTCCAGGGTCTGCAAGCAAGGAACCAACCACAAATTGTAGTGACCCTACCTCCCACATACACGAGTAGGTGGCTGCAGCCTTCGGGGGCCTGGCATGGGGTCCCACCAGAAACCTGGCTGTGGGCATGGCGATAGTGGTTATGGTCACAGCTCAGCAGTGTGGTGGCCAGTTTGGACAGTGTCTCAGAACAGGCACACCCTGGGCTGGGGGAAGGTCCCCTGTGAGGGAAGGGGGTCCTGGATTCACAAACAAGGGCTCAAGGTAGCTGCAGGGAGGGACAAGGGGTTGCACCGTGCCCGGATTCCCACAAATGTGCAACTCATTGGATTCTGCATGGGTGTGACCCCTGTCGCCATCGACATCTTGCCCTTCTCTGGAGCACCCCATCTGGCTTCTCCACAGTGACTAGCTCAGCTGATTCATTCTCCAGGCAGGAGCCCTACGGAATTTTCAAAGCACAAATCTTATCTCGCCACCACCTCCCTCCCTCACCAATCTGAATCCTCACACGACCTCCCGTTGCTCTCAGGACAGAGTCCTTATGGAAATCCAAAGCCTTGTAGCGCCCCCCCCGCACCCCCACACACACACCAGGCTTGCTGGGCTCTGAGCACACAGCAGGTGCTTTGTAACTGAACGGCTGCCCTAACCAGGGACTTGGCTCCGAGTGGCATCCTACTGCCTGTTTGGTTCCTGAAGCAGATCAGAAGAGTCAGCTCAAGTGAAAGTGCTTCCTAAGACATACACAAGTGGTGGGCATCCTTCTTACCCAAGTGCAAGGCGGGAAGGAGGGAAACAAAGGACCCGCAAAGTGGGCGCGGCTGGGCTCAGAAGAGCGCGCACCCCCGTGCGGCGAAGCTCGAAGCTCGGCGGTGGCGGCCAGGCCGTGGGAGCGGTGGGAAGCTAGCTGCGCCCGGGCTCTCAGCGACGCTGGGCCTGCCCTGGCTCGCTCGGGCTTTTATAGCTGCTCCTGCCACCCCCCTCTCCCAAAGACCTGTTTCATGGCCCCCTCAGGAATGGGCTTTATGACCGCCCTCGGGTTCCCGGCAGCTGGTAGACTGCTGCTCTGAAATGCACCGTCCAGTCTGGTCCCTGGCTGCTCTTGTCCCAAAGAGAAGTCTTCCTTGTGCCTGCTGGTGGTGTGAGTTGGTAGTGCCAACATGCTGGGATCTGCTATGAGCCCTATTCATTAAGAATCATGGTTTCTGTCTGTGGGCCAGTACCCCTTCCCCTAGGCCCCCTCCCCTATTTGTAGATAGGCACGATGCTGGATTAATTCATTTACCATCCCTAATACCAACTGTCACCTGGCACAGAGCAGGCCGTCAGGAGAGGCTAACTGAATGGGCACATGGGCTCATTTACCATTCCCGAGTGGGCCGTTGTTCTCACGAGGAGCCTGGGGCCCAGGGTGGTCACCTGCCTGGGACCATGCAGCTTGGGAGTGAACAGGTGTAGAGACACCAGTGGATAAGGTGTGCTGCACACAGGAGAGTCTGCAAGCTTGGTGGGCTTTAAATAGCCAGCTCCAGGGCAGAGCGCCCACCTGATGGGCAGGCCCTGCCCTCTGCCAAGCGCTGGAGTCATCAAGTAGGGACCAGCTGCCTGTGCCTGGTGTCCGGGAGCAGGGGCCGCAGGGGCAGCTGTTGAAATGGCTTCTGCTGTACTGCTGCCTGGCAGGATTTGGACAATGAGTGACCCCCTGTTGGGGCCGTTTAAAGAAGAGCCTCCTGACCTTTTTCATAGCAAGAAGATGACAGTACCCTCTGCCACCCTGGAGAGAGAGAATGGGCCATTTTCATCCAGAGAAGCCAGGACACTTGGGCCACCTGAAGGACTGGATGTGGGCGGTCTCTGTGTTAGCCACGCTCCTCTAACCCTGCCTTGGCACATGGAGGTACCATGCCTCAGGCAGGACTCAGCCCTCAGGGAGATGGAACGGGACAGCCTCTGGCCTTTGAGCAAGAATGCTTGCCTCTCACGGGGCGCCTTGACAACACTGGTTTTCCTGCTTGCAGCCTTCCTTCATCTCCTTAAACCCCAACGGGACCTGGAGCCCTGTTCCCTGCACCAGATTTCCCTTCAGTGAGCGCACAGTCCCACTTCCTGTCCAACCCAGCTCCCTGAGGCAGGATGCTGCGTGCAGAGGTGGTAAGAGTGTGGGCTGTGGAGCTAGATGGCCTGGCTCAGCTCCTGGCTTGCACATCTTGTGGCTGTGTAACCTCGAGCCAGTTCCTTCATTTCTCTGTGCTTCTGTTTTCTCATTTATAAAATGAAAGAGATGATCATCTGTCTCACAGGGCTGTTGTGAGGCCAGTGGGCTCACTGATCCTGGCACAAGGAGGATGCACATTGAGCGTTAGCTAGAGCCCCATTACATAAGCTGCTCTACACTCATGCAATGTATGACGCCCTGCCTGTCTCTTATAATCAGCTTTCAGCCTGTATCAGCACCCTTGGCAAACCCGTGGTGTCTTGTCTCCATGGTAGAGTAGACAAGACCCTGGGGAAGACCGCCGGTCTACACAAGGGTTGGCACTGAGTGCCACTGGATACTCGGCCTGGATACTCAAAAGCCAGGGATTCCACAATGCCTTCATCACCTGCTGTGTCCAGGGTACCAGGACAGTAAGGTCAAGTCACTGGCCAGTGGAATAACCTCTGAAGAGGCTACCCGAGTCCCCTGAGAACCAGTCTATCTACTTCCTTCATCTCCTATCTCTGAACTTGGCATACAAGACAGATTTCTATGGCAGAATGGAACTAACTTCTACCCAGTAAGTCTCTTCTGTCATCCCTCTATAATCCCTCCTGCTGCAGTGAGCTCATTTATTGTTCTCTGCCTGAGAGGTGATAAAGGAAAGATCTTCACCATCCTACCTGCCCTGGGCCAGGAAGATGATGATAGAAGTGGGAAGAGCGGTATTCCTGAACATCAGACTGTATAAAGAAGAGGGATGAGGGACTCAGAGGACTCCCAGCCAATCCTTCCTTGAGGTTCAGGAGCCTGGCATCCAGACAGATGCCCTGCAGCGCTGCCCAACTAGCTCCACGTGTGAGCCCTCAGTGGGGGGCATCCTGACATACTTTGGCACATCCTAGTTCTCTTCTCCATAACAGAGGTGCACAGACACATCTGCACAGGAACCAGCCCTGCCGGGTCAGCCAGTGAAGGTCCTGGGACGGGGGAGTTCAGGGAAACAAGTGGAGCTAGAGCTCTAGGGTACGCTTGGGGGTCTGGCCTCCTGGGGCTGCCTCTGAGGTGTTCCAAGGTGAGGTCCCACCCTGGTCTGGATGAGATCCCAGTGCAGGAGGTTGTCCCCACCCCACAGGGACCTAGTCAAACCAGGACCAAAATAGTGGTCACTTTTTCTGCCCTGCTGATTCTTCACCCCTGCTGTTCCTCTGAGGGTTGAAGGGAGAGAACGAGGGTTGGAGGCAGGAGAAGCTCTCCTGTACACAGTGAGGGCACAGAGTAGCATCACAGCTAGACAAGGCCGTACTTGCTCCCCTGTGTCCAGCGTGTCCCTAGTGACTCTCCTTGGAGAGCCAGGAATGGTGCGAGAGACAAGCAGCCCAGCACGTAGACCCAGAAGCACCCTGCAGTGGCACAGGCAAGCGGAAAACAGAGGTACTCAGAGGAGTGAAGCATATCACTGACCCTTCCTTGCTGGGGGCCTGGAAAGCTTTGGCCAGTCAGTCTTGCCCAGGCCGCTAGGCTCACTGGAGTCTGTGACCTTTTTAAAAAGTGAAAGGAGTCATTCTGCCGGCACTGCAAGTGCCCGGTCCTGTGGGCAGATAGGGGAAGGAGCCATGAAGGAAAACAGAGGGCTGTCTCCAATGCCTCTTCCCACCTCCTTGAGCTCCTGCTCTCTCGCTGGCTGCAGCTGGGACCTGCGATGAGATCTAACAGCCCTTCTCTATCTCAGGAATCCACAGTAGTCCAACTCCCTGCTTTCTGCAGGCCAAAGCAGTTCCCTTAATCTGTGGCACTGGGCAGGACATAACCTATCTATCAGTGGCCAGCCTTTACTTGGCTCTTAGTCTGCACCAGACCTGGGGATGAGCACTTGCTGCGACCCCTGCAGCAACAGGTGAGAAAACGGAGGCTCCAAATTATGTATGATTAAATCGCTGGTAGGTGGAGCTAGAAGACGAACAGGGGCCAGGCCTGGGCTGCAGTTCCACACTGAAGAAAGCATTGATATGTCAACTTCCCAGGACGGCTGTGAAGAGTGAGGAGATCCCTGCCCAGCACGGGGAAGATTCAAAGAAGAATCCTTTGGTTTCATTTTGTTTTGTTCCATCCCCTTTCATAGGGAACCAAACTGTGGTTCCTCATCCTCACCACCGGGTGTCTCCATGCCCCTGCTCAACCAGTCACCCAGGGCCAGGGCTTCCTCTGCCACAGCCCTTCCTTGAGTCTGGCAAAGTTCTTGCTATACTCCTTGGCCTGTTTCCTCCTGTTTTGTCTTCGGGGGAGATAGGTCATGACTCCTGGGGAGCCCAATATCTGTCACCACCCCACACACACCCCTGCCTCAATGGGTTCAGCCACGAGACCCATCACAAAAGAGTCACTTTCCACATGGGCCCTCATTCTGGGTATTCCCCGGGTGGCCTTCTGTCTGACTCCCTCCAAGTTGCCCAAGCCCTCCATGCCCTGCTGGGAGTATCTAGTAGCACCCCAGACTCAGGAGCGTGATAGTGTAAGAGTTTTTAGGAAATTCTGGACCCTCCAAGATAGGCTTGGACTGGCCTAGAAAGAGATTCATGCTAGTTGCTCAGGGCCTCACTCCAGTCTGTCAGAGCAACTGCTAGCCTCTGTGTGCTTCCTATCTTCCACAGCCCATGTTTTCCTGAATTTCTCCTAACAATCAAAAAGCCATAATTTTCTCCTTTTGGAAGAGTCATTAAGACAATGTAGGTAGAAAATCTTTTGCAAGCTCTTTATAGATGTTGGTTACCAAAAACAGGGAAACTTGAGGCCCTGCGAGATTAAATTGATTTCCCAAAGCCACCCCGCAAGTCACTGGTGGCCCCAAGAGGGAAGACCAGATCTCCTGATCCCAACCTAGTGATTCTCCCAAGAAATTACGCCTGGTTTTTGGGATGGCCCCTCTGTGTGGCCCTAGTCCTGGATGTTGAAAGGTGGTAGATCAGAGATCCTGGGGAAAAATAAGACATCAGGAATGCAGGGGTCTAAGGGGCCTGGAGCCAGGACGGCTAAACGATATTAACAGATCAGTATTGGGGGAGGGAGCCAGGGAGGGGTCTGGCTTTGATTAGGCCCCCAAAGCCATCTGGAGAATCAGGCTCTGGAGGTAGGCTGATTTCGTGGAAGACAGATGGCATGAATTAAAGGGACTTCCATGGGTAGAGGGTGCTCCCTACAGTGCCTCTGGAAAATGGTGCAGTGAGGAATCTCTTCCCTAGCAGTCTACACCAATCTCATCTGCTCTAAACACTGTTCTTCCTCCCTTCCTGTCACACAGGACCCCCCTCTCCCACCAAGACCACCCCCTGAGGACCAAAGAGGATGTCCCACCACCAGAAGGAGAAGGACCCTCTGCTCTTTCCACAGGGGCCAGTTCCGGACGGAGGTGTCAACCTAGAGTCATCCTATAACAGGAAACCAACCCCTGGCCAGTGAATCATGAGCAGCCAGCATCGATCATGTGCCATTGGTCCCAAGCTAACCGCAGATCTTGGCCAGTCACCAGATCACATCCTTGCTAGTCAGGAGCTTGGTGAGCTTCCTGTCCAAATGTCTCCCCAGAAGCCCAGGGCCACATCAGTAAGTGAACTCAGTGCAGGACTTGAACTCTAGATCTCTCTTTCTCTCTCTCTCGATCTGTCTCTCTCTTTCTCTTTTGCTGGGATTAAACCCAGGATCTCCCACATACTAGGTATATGCTCTACTCATGAGCTACACCCCCATTTTTTCCCTTTATTTTGAGCTAGGATCTGCTAAGTTGCTCAAGCTGGCCTCAGACTTGTAACCCTCCTGCCCCAGTCTCTAGACTCCTAACTCTTCCTGCACTCTGTCTGGGTCTCAGTTTCCCCATGTCACCTGCAGTGCCTGTTGGACACTCTCACAGCTGAAATAGAATGAAATGTTGGCTACAAAAGGCTTTGAAAAATTAAAATCATACTGCAAATGATCGGCATCCCTGGGGTTTCGGGAGCAAAGCCGGAGAGTGAAAGGAGTTCGTCGGGACGGGGCCAGGGGCTCTGCTGTGTGGGGACTCAGCTGTCACTTGCTGGTCCACACAAACCCTCTGCATTACAGCTCTGCTCAGGGTGCAGGCACCACTCAGCCCCAACAAGCATCACCAGGATGGATTCTTCTGAAAATAAAAATAAAAACCCTCTCTCTTCATGCATTTTGAAACCAAACAGAAATGATTTTTAATCACCCCCCTGGGGGATTTTGTACATCACCGCATCTCATTCCTGCATGGGGCGGAGGGAAGGGGTGGAGGACAGAGGAGTATGGATGCAGGATTGTTAACCAGCTCTCCCACCACTGTGTAAATGATCTGGGCGAGTTAAAAACAACCTAAGCAATGTCTTTCAAACTTAGGTACTTAGCTCTGTGGCAGCAGTCCCTCTTCTAGAAATTGCCCAGATGGGTCCATTCAAGACTGACCACTGCAGCTTTGTAATAACGAAGGACCGAAAACAATTTAAATGCCTTTCATGAAGGAATGAGGTAGATAAATTACGCTACCCATATTATATTATACCAGGCAAAGAACGAAGTAGATTTATATGTGTATATAAATGAAAATATGTGTGTATAAATTAAGTAGATTTATATGAAGATCGCTAAGATGTATTGTTAAGAGCAAATGAAATGGAATAGTGTATATAATATATTCCTGTTTATGGCAGAAAGTGTGTGTGAGAGAGAGGGGTACCACCAAAGCATAGAATTTGGTGGGGGTGGTGCTGGGGATCAGACTCAGGGCCTTGCACTTGCTAGGCAAGCACTCTGGCACTGAGCTAAATCTCCAACCCCACATAGAATTTTTTTTAAGTGCCAAGGCTCAAACCAAGGTCCTTGTACTTGCTAGCCAATGGTAGACCACTGAGTTCCACCCCCAGCCAGAAAACATTTAAGTAATATGCAAATGCTGTTATGGTAGTTGCCGGTAGATGAGAGATTGGTGCCCTGCAGTAAAGTGGGGTTTATTTTTCATCCTGTTCCTATTTTAGCATATGTACATGTGCTATTCATTCAGTCAAATGAAGGAAGAAAAAGAAGAAAAAGAGGAAGGAGGAGAAGCCATTCTAGAAACAGAAGTACCTGAGTTTCAGTGCATGTCTCTCAGCTTCCCGGTCTTTTCCCTGTTCCCTTTCACGGCTCTGACCCACTCAAGCCTCAGTTTCCACTGTGGGCACAGCCTCTGGGGACAGCACCCCTTGGTATAGTAAGGACCAAGGCTTCCCTTTCATGCCCAGCCACAGGAGCGCCAAGTGTCCCCACGGGAGGACCTCAAGTGCCCGGAGCAGGGGAGCTGCCCCAGGCAGAGCCCTGTGAGAAAGCCGAGGGGCCTGGTTTCCTAAGGAGTCAGTGGAAGGAGTGGCAGTTAAACACCAGGCTTCAAAGAGTTTAGGATTTTCAAAAATCGCTTTTGGGGAATATGCAGCTTTTATTAGAGGTGCCGGACATTAATGAGAGTTCTGGATCTTTCCCAGCCTGCAGAGCGTTCTCTCCCTCTCTTCTCCGCCCCCACTCTTTCCAGCAACCAGCGAGGCCCCTTTGATGAATCAAGACAGGCCGAGGGCTCAAGCGGCATCCCTGCCCCACTCCTCAGCCAAGCCCAGCCCACCCCTGTCACTTCAGAAGCTGAGAGGATCCACGGGGAGGGCAGTAGGAAGCCGAGGGCAGGGCCGGGGCAGGCTCAGACAGAGGCCAACAGGCCAGTCCTGCTTACCTGCTCCTCCAGTAAAGGCTTCATGGAAAAGAATGAGCAGTTCTGAGGCCTGCTCCGCACCAGTCAGAATGAAGCCTCCACACGCAATCGTTCCCTCTGTGAAATGATTGTGCTCTTAGGTGTACTGAGACCCTTCAACAGAAGTAGTAGAAGCTCCATTTTGTGCAACCGTGTCATTGCAAATGAGCTTTTCTTTTTTGGTTGGTTTTTTTCTTTTTTTTTTTGGTGCTGGGGATTGAACTCAGGGCCTTGTGTTTGCTAGGCAAGCACTCTAACCACTGAGCTCAATCCCCAGCCCCAAATGAGCTTTTCTTCACCACACTTCTAAGGCTTGTTTATTTTCCTGTCTTAGCATGTAGCTAGTGAGCTTGAAAGGTGAGCAACATGTCCAATAGAGAAGGAATAGACAAAATACTAAAAAATGTTTATGGAACAAATATATTCATACATGCGTGAATGAATAACCCTGTTTTACCTTCATCTTTATTTATAAAATGGAGAATATGCATATTGGCTCATGTCTCCCAAGTACCAGGTAGATCTTAACAGCTATACAACCCTGAGAGAAAGTTGATTTGTTAACTTCCAAACACCAACAAAGATGGGCCACCGGACATCGGCCTTGAGACAAAGTTCTGTTCATCCCCTCAGACTGTTTTATCTCTGATTTCTTAACCATTTCCTAAAGTCTCTTTTTCCCAATTGCCAAGACCAGCGGCTCTACCCATCCCTTCTGAAAGAAAGCCCCTTGTTTGTATCCTAGAGTTTGGACCTTGGGAGCTAGTTCAGGGGAGCCATGACCCTCTGTAGCCCGGGTTCCTACTGGAAAGCAGTGTCTAATGTCCTTGTTAGCCCAGAAGAAAGTGTGTCAACATCCATGATGAGCACTAGTGGTGTTGTTGTTGTTGTTGTTGTTGTTGTTGTTGTTGTTGTTTTCTCAGCGCCCAAAGTATGGTTCTCAGCAGAGGAAGGGCTGCTTTTCCTCTTAGCTTGTCTTTGACTCTGCCCCTTGTAAAACAATAACCCAGCATTAGCTCACTTAAGAAGAATCACCCATTCCTGAGCGTGGCTTAGAGTAGAAGCATCATCATGTTCATTGTTAAGTGTTTTTAGCAACAAGAGTGACTAACTGGATGCATGCTGATTCCAAATATCCCTTTGATAGAACACGGGGAGGCTGCCAGGTAGTTCATTCTGCCATAATAAGACATATCCTTGAGAATGGTCCCTCAGTTTAGACCCTCTCTGACAGGAGGAGGGAGAGTAAGCTGTCTTGATGATATCCCATCAGAAAGCCAGGGTGGGCTGTATCCACACGTTCCTAACCCCCACCGTTGACACTTACAAATGACTTGAACCTTGTTAATCAAGTGTATTCATGCACATTATGTCTTCTAATCCAACGCCTGGGAGGTTAATAGCATTGTTATCCCAATTGTCTAGTCAAGGAAACCCAAGTCTGGAGACTGGCCTGGCTCATACAATTGGTAAAAGGCCAAGACGAGTCTACAGCACAGGCACCCCTGACTCTTCTGCTTTGACCACTTTACCTTTTTAAGACATTTTTATATTTTCACCTAGAAGCCACATTGGTGCCATGACTGCTACTGTGCAGGTAAGAGTTATAAAGCTGCTTTCATATTCTCTAGACAGGACAGAAGCCAGGGGTCCTAAAGCTGCAGAAAGCCAAATGCCAGCATTTCTGATCCTCTCAGGCTTGGAAAGAAAATGTCATGAGAAAAGAGGGCCCGCTGCATTATGGGAGAGAGAAAGAGGAGGGAAGGGAAGGAAAGAGAAGAGAAGGGAAGAGGAAGGGAAGAAGAGGAAAGGGAAGATCAGCAAGGATTCCTGGAGATATCACACACACTTGGATATACAAACCACACACACACACACGCACATACATACACATGCACATACAATGCACACCTGTATGAGAATGTAACAGGAGGAACATAGCTTTGGAGTCAAGTAGACCTGGTTGGTTGCTAGCTCTAACATTACTGTCTGTGAGGCCAAAGGAAATCACCAACTGTAAGTTTCCATTTTTAGCTCTATAAAATGAGGACTTGATGATCATCCAAAGACCTCAAAAAGCTCAAAAAAAGTGTTGATCCAGAGACTGGAAGAGTGAATGGGGTGAATGCACAATTAAGGACAGAGAGGGCCTTAAAGGGGAAGTATTCAGGAAACTCAGATAATGATCTAAGAAATCATATTGAAGAAACCATTCTCTGGAATTCACACACCCCAGAAGAAAGTTCAAATTCTTTTCTGCTTGCAATTTGGTTACCCAGCCCAGTTCCCACCCTCTGAAGACTCTGTCCCATCCACCACCACCCTAATGTGTCGTCCAGACTTGGCAAGAGGACTCTCTCCCAGCTGCCTCTACTTGGCCAGGCCTCTGTGTCTTCCCACCCAGCCTCCTGTGCAGAACCAAGCAACCACCTGCAGACAAGCAGGCCTGAGACAGAGCAGAGCCTGCCAGCCTCAGCTGTGCCTAGCTATAGCGCACTGCAGATGGCACAGCTGGGAGAGAGAAAGCCCCACTTGGGAGGCCAGCAGAGAGTCTAGAGCAGTGGTAGCAAACTTATGGCATGCACGTTATTTGTTTTTCTTTTAAGACAAAAGATGTTAATGTGTGATTTATTTTCTCTAAACTAACACCTCAGTATTTAGGTTTAATTGCAGTGTTGGCACTTGGCGATAAATAAATGGACTTTAGGTTGCAGTTTGGGCTCTCAGTCTCTAAAAGGTGCCCCATCCCTGGTCTAGAGGGATCAACCTGGAACTAAGATTTTAAAAGGCCTAGGATGGAGAAAGGGCTAGGCCCACTGCACCAACTTTGCTGATCTATATGAAGGACATGGGCAAACCTGAGAGTCAGACACTGAGATTGTTGCACAAATAAGCCGAACAGAGTCCAGAGCCAAAGGGAGAAGAAGGTTGAGGGTGAAATGGGGAAGCCACCGAGGGCCAGAGAGAGAAGCTTAACATGAATGAGGTGGACAGCGTGCAGCCACTGGTGCCTCTGGACATCCATCCAGATGACTAAGTCAACAGCCCAAGCTGGAGGCCAGGGGAGGATCACCAGGCTGGAGCAGCCTCTTCAGAAACAAGCGGGGGCAGTAAGCTGGGCATGAGGGAAACCGAGGCAGCGACATCAAGCGGGCCCCCAAGAGAAGCTCAGGGCTTCGTGGGCCCAGCAGTTAACCTGTTTCCAGGGAATGGTGCCCAGGGCAGCACGGAACATCAACGCGCGGCAGGCAGCCCTCAGTGCAGGGACCAGCCCCTGTGCTCAGGCTGCCTCATTAAAATTGACCTTCCCCCACCCCCGCTCCTCCTTGTGCAACACCCTGGGTTTTCTTCAGCCCCCGACTTCCCCACGACGCCCCACCCGCACACTCCCTTTCTTATTCCAGCTGCTGAGATCAACAGCTCAGCCTCTCTCTGTCCTGACTCAGCAGAGGGGAAGTAACTTCATCCAAGCCCAGAAAGGCAGGAACACACTCCCTCTGAAGGTTCCTCCTGACATCCTAGGTTCTGGCTCTGGCTGCGTGACCTGAAGCAATCCATGTCGCCTCTTCACCCTGTTACCTGAAGGGAGTAAAAGAGGCTCCCACCAGTCCCTACACTTTGGGCTTCTTGCTACCTGTGCAGTATCACTAGGGCAGCATTTGCTGCATTCTGGACACCCAAACCAAGGAGGCTTTGACACAATTGAAATTCAGAGAGGTGAAAACAGTTAGCCAAGATTGCACAGCCAGACAGCATCTGATCCAGGATTTAGAACTGTGGGATTTGCTTCATGCTGGGCCCACACTAGGGTAGGAGAATACAGGTAACAGCGAAAGCTGTAGAAACTCAGCTGGATCTGTGGGCTAGTAGAGCTCAGGGGCCCCAAAGCCTGGGCCTTAGGAATGTTTTCCTCCGTGATGAAAGATCTATCCTGGGGTTTGGGGATTTAGCTCAGTGGTAGAGCACTCGCCTAGCAAGCTCAAGACCCTGAGTCTGATCCCCAGCACCCCTCCCCCCAAAAAAGATCTCTCCAAACCTGGCCCGGTCTACTTCCGGAAACTGTTTGCTCACCCATCTCCCAGCTGGAAAAGCACAAGTTATGGAGATTCCACACAAGCAACAACCGAGAGGATGGAGAGGGGACCCGCTGAACTGTCCCCTGGGGAATTCTAGCCCTGCGAATACACCTCCAGCTCTACCTGCAGAACCGTGATCCTGCATGGAGTGACAGGCCAGGGCTAAGCGGCCCAGCTCTGCTATCTGCGCAGCAGGTCTGGTGGCCGGCCCAGCGCTTGGGGCAGAAGCCTGGGGCTGGGAAATCTTGGCCGGGCCTCCAGGCCTAATTCTGAAGAAAGTTGCTCCCACCGGCTCGGCCCCAGCTTTCTCCTGTTAATTGAGATAATGACCCAAGTGACTGGACTGCTTCCAGCTTGAAAGGGGCTTTGTGATGCTGGGATGAAAGGGACCTGTCTGAGTACAAAGGCTGGCCTGCGGGTGGGAGGCTGGCCCCAGGCCTTCCCCAGCCCCAGCTGAGTCACTTCCTCACACTGGCTGGATTGCACCTCAAATCCAGGCACCCCAGTGCTCTCTCTCCGGGACAGCCGTGTGCATGGAGGGGTCTCAGAGAGTCTGAGGACTCAGGCCGCGCTCCAACCTCAATTCACCACCAAGGTCCCTAACCCAGAAGAGCAGTGAGGTGCTGCCGGCCTTGATGCAGGTACAGATGCCGTCCCGCATCTACGGCTGCCTGACGCTCCTCTTGACGTGTCTGACGGCTCAGCCATGAGCAACCTGCGTTACGTTTGAAGAAGCTGAGGAACAAAGAGACGCAGAGGCTTCCCGAGGTCGCAGAGCACGTCTGAGGACAGTGGACCTGAAGCCTTCTAGCTCCTTCCCCAGGGAGCAGCTGGACCTCAGTTGCTTGCTTATTTAAAGGGGCCACTCAGATTACAGTCATCATAGTGTGGTGCTTTGGTTACAGGGAGCTAAAGAAGCACAGACGTGGTCTTGACCCTCAAGGAATTTCTTCTGCTACTGGACTACCATCTATTTAGTCCCTAGGAAGATCATTAGGTATTTCAGGATTTTTTTTTAAAGCAACAGAATGAGGTCTTCTGGAGGTCAGAGGTAGGGGCTGCTGAGGCGAAGTGTCCCTAGGCTGGCCCCTGCCAACCGCAGAACTACAGTGGCCTCCAGGACGTTCTCTTACTGGTCTTTGGTTGGCAGCATGAGACTGCGCTCCCCAAACCAGGTTCCATGGGGTGTCTTGATGGGGGCACCTCGAGTCTTCTACCTCCCAAGGGACTGGGATTCCCATCCGCCTTTCAGCCGGGAAGTTAACAGCGAGCTGGGGCCCACTCTCGGACAGCCCCTGTGCTGGGGACGGAAGTCATGGCTCCTGCCCGCCGAGCAGAGAAGACCCACATGCAGCTGACCAGGCTGAGAGTGACATATGCTGAGGCGGACACTCACCACAGGCAGTGTGTGGGGCGAGGGGAGGAAGGACGGGCCATTTCTAAGGCTACTCACTGCTGCTTTGGGACCCAGACTCTCTCCTTTTCAGTTTTGAGGCCTTTGTCCCCAGTTTGAGGTCTACCGTGTCATTTCCTAAACCAGTCAGACTTCGCTGGGCTCACAGCAACGTGTAGTGTAAGCAGTCCTTCCTCTAGAAGTTTCCTCATTTTAGGACACCCGCAAAATGGGGACGACGAGTGTGACCCTCACAAAGTCGGGACAACCAGTGGGTTGAGCAAACACATGTTAAGTCTTAAGATCACATCTAGCTCAGCTCAAGCACTTCCACGGTACTTGTTCCTTTACTCTGGGTACTTCCAAAGTTATGCTTACTAGAAAGCAGTGGGAAGCATTTGTGTGAACCGTAAAGCACTCTCCAAAGCAAGGGTGATTAAACACCAGACCGCAGCGTGAGGGAGACTGTGTAACACCTTCACAACGGGAGATGATGCTGGCTGCTGAACTGTTTGAGGTGGCTTGGGTGGAGTCCGGTCTGGAGGCAGGTTTGCAGCAATGACCTCTCAGGTCCACTTTGGGTTTGGACAGATCTGAAGGATGCAGAGAGGTTACAGAAGGGAATAGGAGTATGAGCGGCCCACCGGGTTGTTTTGCCTATTTTTCTGGGCACAAGGTTCAGCTCGTCCTGGCGCTGGTCCTTGCTGGGGCCCTGGCTCCAGCTTGTTAGTTTTAACTGGAGCAATTCAATTTCCTTTGAACTCAGTTTGAATTAGCATCACCATGGCAATGGATCAGGGTTTCACAAGTCGACCTGGTCTTTACCTCTTAAGCAATTAGTTCGAAGGAGAAAAAGAGGAGGAGGAGGAGAAGAAAAAGGAGGAGGGGAGATGAAAGGTAGGGGGAGAAAATGAGGAAGAGAGAAGAGGGAAAGAAAGAAGAAAAATAGCAAAGTTGAGGCAAATGGAAGATGAGAAAGGGGAGATTTGATTACGAGAAGGCTGGGGAGGAGGCAAGGAGATGTGGATGGAGAAGGGAGAAGATTCGGAAATAAAGGAAGAACATTCTGACCATCCCACCAGGCTAAGCCCAGGGACTGCGAATACTTCTGAGGCCTCGCCCTTCCCATCCCTTGCCATGGCACCACCTACTGGGAGAAGCAAGAGAAGCAAGAAAGAACTGGGCGTTCCATCTACAGCAGCAAGAAAGTACATTTTTTTCTATTTCTAAGGGGAAAAATGACATTGAGGTTCAATAGGAATTGCATTGAATCTGTAGGCTGCTTTCAATAGTATGGCAATTTTTAACAGTATTAGTTCTTCCCATCCATGAACACAAGATACCTGCCCATTTATTTGGGTCTTCTTTATTTCATCCATGTTTCGTAGTTTTCAATATGTAGGGCTTTCACTTCCTTGGTTAAATTTTATTCCAAAGTATTTTTGTAACTATTGTAAATGGGATTGTTCTTTAATTTCTCTACGTTTCTTTTTTGCATAATTCATTGTTAGTATATAGAAATGTTACTGATCTTCATGTGTTGATTTTGTATCTATAACTTTATTGTATTTATTAGCTCTAACAATTTTTAATGGATTCCTTAAGACTCCTATATATAAAATTATGTCATCACACTTGATCTCAGCCAAAAGGCTGAGAAGCGATTAAAATTATGTCATCAGAAGTGACAATTTCACTCTTCCTTTCCTATTAGAATGACTTTTAGTTCTTTGCCTTGCATGGTTGCCACCCTTTGCACGGTCACCCTTTAGGCAGGAAGCCTGTCTTCAGCTATCCCGCAAGGATCAGGTAAGTATGAGATGCCAGCAGGGGCTTGCCAGGTACGGTGGTACTTGTCTGTACTCCCAGCTACACGGGAGGCTGAGGCAGGAAGATAACAAATTTGAGGCCAGCCTGAGCAATTTAGTGAGACCTTGTCTCAAAATAAAAAATCTAGGGGCAGGGATGTAGCTCAGTGGTAGAGTACCCCAGAGTTCAATCCCCAGTACAAAAGAGAAGAAGAAGGAAAGACAAGAGAAAAGAAAAGAAAAGAAAAGAAAAGAAAAGAAAAGAAAAGAAAAGAAAAGAAAAGAAAAGGAAAACACAGGAGCTTGGAGCCTTAGAACTGAGGGGGGGGTCTCAGGTCCCCTGTGCACTTGCCTTCTGACTTCGGGCAAGCCACCAGCCTCTGGAAAATGGCAGTGCAGGCTTCTCCCTCAGTATGAAGAGAGAAGGTAAAGTGAGAGGAGCGGCCACGCGTGAGCTGTCCCATCCCCTTAGAGAGCCACAGACAAGTTCCATGTGTCTCTGCAGGGTCACTGCTGGCCTGCCCGCCAGCTCTCATTTCTCTGGGAGCTTCAGGAAGACAGCAAATATGTCTTCATCATTGTTGAACTCCCAGACTGTAGCACAATGTCTGGCACATGTTACACAAGCCACAGGTATCTTTCAGGTGAGTTAATGAATGGACAAACGACTGCTATTTTCCAAAAAAGAAAAAAAAATTATCAGAGCGGAGAAAGGGGACCAGCCAATCAGAAGCCACCAGAATTTAAGGGCGGGAGGATTTCTCTTCAAGACTCAGTCTGTCGCAGCCTCCTGCAGAAACCCTCCTGGACTTGCCACTCCCCTCACACCCCACCAGACCCTCCATAAGCCCTCCATGCGCTGCAGCCCCTAAAGTCACCCTATCACCATGCACTGTGATGCTGGCTTGCTCGTTCATCTCCCCAGCTAGGTGGGCCCTCCTGAGAGCAGGGACTGTGTCTCTCACTTCCCAGTTCCTTGCAGACTCCGTGCACCGAGTCCACACCCTGCCAATGTTCACGAACGTACGCGCCTGAGTATTCCAGCATAGGGCCAGGGCTCAGGCTCTTCCAGGCCAGTGTAGGCAGCACCAGGGAAACAAATGTGTAAACCATGCAATGCAGCATGCCCACAGCAAAACAGGCTGTGAGAGGCTGAGGCACGGAGACCAAGGGCTACAGAGAGCCATCTTATGTCCGCTCTGTCCAGGGCAGAGGAGAGGTGTCTCCTGGCCACCCAGCACGCTGGCCACTGAGAATGTGCAGCCCCTCTTCTCTAGCAGAGACCCTGCTGATGGCAGGAAGGCTCGCAGATAGACGGGAGGTGGAGCATCCAGACCCTGAAAGAAGGGCCCAGGCTTGGAAAATATCACTGTCACAGGACCAGTGTGCTCCCGGGTGATGCTTTCTTGATTTCCTCCTGTTTCTCTGAGTCCCACCACACCGGTCCAGCAAACCCCTGGCAACGTGATGAGCCAAGAGAGAGGACTGGGGGGTCGACTCCAGCCCCCCAAGTACTTGTAGCCAGACTGGCATCCTGTTAGGTATTACCAAGTTGCACACTGTCTTGAGGTCTCAGGTTCCCTGCCTGTGAAGGGCACATAATGACAGCCCTGGCCTCCTGTGGTTGTTGTGAGGATTAAGTGAGATAATGCTCGCAAAGCACTTAGCACCGTGTCCCAGCCCAGGTAAGGGCTACTCAGCGATGGCTGTTACCACTTTCCATCCTCTATGGAGTCTTGTTCTCCCCATAAGTAAAATGGGGGTAAATCTTTTCTTTGCCCCCACATTTCATCCCTCTATCTCCAAATAAGTGGCAACCTTTCTCGTCAGCTTATCTCTACAGTGTGATATCGCTTCTCCATCTGTCGTAAGAATTCCCTCTGCTTCACACTGTCTTTCCCTGTTTCTCCCCTTCACTTCTTTTTCCCTTTCTCCTTTCGCTTTTCTGACTGCTCTTGCCAGCCCTCATCCCTTCTTCCCTTGCCTCTTTTCCCCAATCCTGCCTTTGGCCTTTCTGTGTCTCCCTCCCTCCCCTTTCCTCCTCTGCTGCTTGTTATAAAAAAGAAATCTTTCTAAATACGCCAAAAATGCACTCATCCCCCAAGGACCCCAGTGCAGCACAAAGGGCTGGTTCTTTCGGGCTGCTCTGTGTGGCCTCCTTCTTGCCCACCGCCTTTGATTCGTTGCCTCATTCACATGACTGGAAGGGCTAACAGGGCATTTTCCCATGTGGCTGGGTGGGGAGGAAGGCTGGGGGCCATGAGTCGGATGAAGAGACAAACAGCCTAGAATCTTCCCAAAGTCTGGCTCATCCACAGGCAGAAAAACAAACTGCTTTCTGATCTCGAATAACTCCTTGGAGCCTAAAGGATTCCATCAGATTTGCAGAAAAGATACAGGATAGAAGGCCAGGCATGTTAGCGTACTCCTGTAATCCCAACATTCAGGAGGCTGAGACAGGAGGATCAGGAGTTCAAGACCAAGAAACTCTATCTTAAAAAAAAAAAGGTACAGGATAGAAATCAGGCAAATTGTGGGACAGCCATGATGCAGAAGGGTGGGTCTCAAGGACTCAGAGATTTGGTCTTCTGTTGGCATGGGCCTGGGCTCTCTCTGGCTTAGAGCCGGAGGAGGGGCTTGGTGATCCCAGAGAGACCCTCTGGAGGGAGTGACCCCAGGATTCCTGATGGAGCCCGATTCTCCCTGTGCCTGGGCCTCCTCCTGCCCCCACGCCCCACCCGGTGCTCTCTGGCCAAGTCCCTGGGCCACGGGAACACTGACCTGGAGTGCGTGCAGCTCCTCCCCTGGAAAGCCCAGATGACCTTGGTCTAGCTGAGTCCAGAGGAAAACAACCTTCTGCCGCACCCCAGGGCTGGGGGAAGGGAGCTGAAGCCAAGGAGAGGCGCAGCTGCAGCCTGCAGTCCGGGTGCAGAGCAGCCTGGTCTGGGGCTGAAGGATGAGTACCTGGGCCGAAGAACAGCTCAGCCTTCATTCAGGCTGCGGAATTGCCGGGCCAGAGCCCGGTGGTGGCGGCGACGAAGGCCTTGGCCTCAGCATTCCTCAACCTCATGCCCTTATCTTCTGAATTTCCCAATATCTTCCCTGAATGTTCCCTCATCAGCCTCCCTTCCCTGCCCCACCCTGCAGCAGCTGGGCTGCTGGAAGCCAGTGGTGTTTCCGAGTTAATCAAAAACTCCTGTACTTTGCTCTTGAACTGAGGCCATCATTCCTTTGTCCTGGGGCACTGGGGTCAGCTTGTCTTTCCCTGGTTTACTCTGTGTTTAGAAGGGTAAAAGAGAATGGGCGAGGTGGTGCATGGCTGTAATCCCAGCACTTGGGAGGCTGAGGCAGGAGGATCACCATGGGTTCAAGGCCAGCCTGAAGTACATAAGTGAGACTTCAAGAAAAACAAAAAGTAGAAGGGGAAAGGAAACTGAGATGCAAAGCTGTGAGGAACCCTGCCCCAGATCTCAGGTGTGTGAAGAGAGGAACAGAAGCTTTTGAGGACTCCAGTGAAGTTTTGAGGGTGTTCATGTGTGGGTTAGAAAACTTCACGCTTGTCCATTGAAGATGATCAGAAAGCTAAGAATAGCTGTGAGGGTCCGGTTTGGAAAGAAGGGGTGGGAAGAGCTGCAGAGAGACAGGGTCAGCAGCCAGCCTGGTGCTTAGCCAGAGAGAGAGTCTCAGGAGGACTGGGAAGGCAAGAGAGACTGGAAATTCCTTGGGCTTGGAGGCCACCCCCAGGCAGCCTGTGTGAGTGAGGCTGGAGCTGGTGAACAGCGGCCCTGAGCTGCCCTGGAGCCCGAGAGAATCCTGGTCTGGACTGAGAAGTGGGAATTTGGGATCCATTTCTGGAGAAGCCAAGAACAAAGATCTCCCCGTGTGAGCCAGAAAGGGCCCAGCCAAGGAAGGTGGGCTTAGGCAGCCCAACCTTGTTCCTGTCCCTTGCTATCACCTCCTCGCCTCAGCCTCCCACCCCTGGCCATCCTACAGCAGTCCTAAAAGCCATCTTTTGCTTCCTTTCACTTTCTCTGGTCCTCCCCTGCCCCAACCTGCCCTTTTCCTCGCCCTGAAGCGCAAATTCCTATCCTGAACTGGAAGCTTTGGAGGAATCTGGGAGGCCTGGGGCTGAGGGGGAAGAACAGGCCCAATGGAAAGAGGACAGCAGAAGAAGGGGTCCTCAGTGGGGACTTGGGGGACTCATGAGTTTCTGGCAGGAGGAGGGGGAAGCTGATGAGATTAGTATCCTAAAAACTGTGAGGTTTTTAGAAAGATGTGGGGTGCAGGAACAGAAGTGGGAGAAGAGGCAGATCAGGTTGGGGGAGCTGGTGGGGCACATGGTGGGGCTGAGGGGCAGCCTCTGCCGGGGAAAGGGAGTGATGGGGAAGTACAAGGACCTTCCTAGGCTGGGGAGTACCCAAGTCTCCCAGGGGAGGGCAGGCCTTGCCTGAGGTTGGGTGATGGGGCCCTGACTGGCTCTGGATGAGACTCTGTAGGTGGTGGGAAGTGAATCACGCCTTTTTGTGTGTTGCATGTTTGTGCGCGGGTGTGCTGAGTCAGCATGTGCTGCCCTGCAAGTCAGAGGCTGTGGGTATGACTGCCACAAGTGGGTGACAAGTCCAGGAGAGTTGTCCCTGTGTACCATGAGGGGCCCCCAGAGCAGGAGGAGCCATGCTTGTGTGTGCTGGCGTGTCTGCATGTTGTGTGCCCTCCTCTGTGCCACCTTGTCTCCATTTGTGCCTCTGCACATCCTACTGCAATCGGGAGTATGTCCGCATGTGTGGGTGTGTGCACACAGGAGCAGCGATCTACAGAAACAGGACCAGGCTCTGGTAGACGATCCTGAAGAGATGGGCAAGCCCATCTGGGAAGGAGGAAGCACTACTGGGGCGGCATGCTCCCAACCAACGAAATCCAGGTCCTGGGTTTCCAGCTCTCCCGGCTAAACTGTGCACAGATGTGTGCTGCTTTGCTACAGCCATAAACAGACCTCCCAGGATTTTTCCAGAGGAAATGCAGAAATATTTTGGTGTCTGCTCTGGGCAGTAAGAAAGAGAGTGGGGATGGAGCTGCAAACCTGAGAGCCCCTGAAGGCCAGCAGAGGGGGAAGGGTTTTGATGGCTTCCAGCTGTGGATGCCTCAGGAGGGCCCCGGCCACCAGCTGGGAGAGAGAAGGCCTGGCTGCCAGGGACACCAGGCCCCAGAGCCCAGGCCACCCCTGCTTCACCTTTCCCTGTGCCCCTGCATACCTCGGCCTGCACACCACGGACACCATACGGATGCAAGCATCCCAGTGACCCTGTTCTGTGCTCCACACGCCCACACACACAGCACACACCACACAGACCGCCGGCTCCACACATACGTCACCATCACGTTGACACACGTACTTGCTCTCTCACATCCTGCGCCCACAGCTCAGAACCACAATCACAGACACCACACCAGCACTCCCAAGAAAACCACCGGCCTTCCCACAAGCACGGGGATCCCACACAGCTGTCTTCACTCCATCAAAGCACAGACCCCACGACTTCCTCACCCCGCCTACACATTTCATACCTTACTAAGCCATGGAACAGGCACGATACTGTTCTCAGGTTCCGTGTCAAAGCAAACTATTTAGAGGTTCAGAAGAATGATACGTTCCTATCCTGGATCACCTGTCCTCCATCCCCACCTCACCTGGAGCAGGGAGATGGTTTCTCCTGTTGAACTGTACCCCTTCCTCCACCCTCACCAGGGACAGAAGCAGCTCTCTCCTCAGCAAATGACCCTGGGGCTCAGCGCTGGTGGCTCTTTGCATTTGATGTAAGAGAGGTCCTTGCATGTTTTCCCAGCAGGCTCACTGAGCAGTTGCTCTGGGTCATGCACGTGCCAGGCCAGAGAGAGGCCCAGGCTGAAAGACATGCTTGCTGGACCTTAGGAGCTCCCTGCTTAGCAGCAGGGATGGGACTCAACCTGAGCTAGGAGCCACTTCATACCCTTCAAGGAAAGGGAGCAAAGTTCTGGGGGGTCCAGCAGCAGGAGAGAACACTCAGACCAGGAAATGAAGTGAGTGGGCTACCTAGAGGAGGTGGCTTGTGGCAGGCCCTGAGCAGTGGGCAGCATTTACCATGCAGGTCATGGAGGGGCGGGTGAAGAACTGGGCCTTACTCTTGCCTCCAGAATGCCCAAGTGCATCAGCGTATTTTATTGTATTCAAGTACAGTTCACTTTATTTCGTTTACTAGAATATCTGTTTTTCTCTGTCTCCACCCCTAGAATGTAAACTAAATAAAAGTGAAGGCCTCGGATGTCTTGTCCATTGCACTTAGTGACTGTGTCTCCAGCTCTTAGAACAGAGTCCAGGAGGGTTCCTTTAGTGGGGAGGAAGGAAGAGGGGAAGACAGAGAGAAAAGAAGAAAGTGAAGGAGAAGTCCTCCTGTCCCAAGACATGGGGACAGGAGGTCTATCCAGCATGAGTAAGAGAGTGGTGGCCTCAAAAGTCAGGCTGAGGAAGGTGGACTTGACATTCAGCAGCGGGGAGCCATCGCTGTACCAGCCGAGCAGGGATGTGTACGGGCTGGTGGGCCCTTAGCCTAGTCGATTAACAGGCAAAAGCTCCTTGACCATGAGACAGTTGGGTCTCAGATGTAGGCTGCTGATGGGTAAACTCTGTAGAGTAAGAGGATTCGACTCTATGGCTTTTAGCATTGAAGGCTCCCACATGGATAGCTTACATTACAGGGATGGGGAGAAATAAAAACAGATGTTCCAATAAGCAGAAGAATTCAGATATGTCTTCTCTCCATAGCTTCATCCTCAGTCTAGCCAATAGGAACCAGTTCCAGGTAGAAACAGGTTATGATGAAAAATCTTGTTTTGGAGAAAACGTATCTATACATGAAGCAGCCATCTAAAATACACATGAAGAGTGAGGTCTAATCTTCGGAAGAGGGAAGCCATTATTCATTCATCCCTTCCTGGGAGCCTCCTTCACCCTTTGACAGTGTGAACCAAGGCAATGCCCACTTCTCACTCTCACTAGAGAATAACTTGCCTGGCTTTAGCTCACCCAAAGAGGTAAGTGGCATTAGCAGATGGTAGGAGACTGGCAGGGCTGGGTGAGAATGTTTTTGTAAGCTAGTTGTCCACTTGCCAAAGCCAGGCAGAACAAATGTTACGTGGATGTTTCATTGTAAACTCTCTTCTGGTGGGAGAGCTTTCAGCTCGGCTAAAGGCATCCAGAAAGGCCTAAGGTACAGTCCAGAGCAAGAGGGTTTTGTTTGAGTTTTAGGCAGGTCTGTCCTAGATGTTGTGAGCTCACTGATAAGAGCCTTACCGTCTCAGCTGGAGCCATTCCACAGCTCTGCTGGGAGCCTGAAACTTGAGTCTTCCCTAGTGAGGCTGCCCTGTCTGCAGAGGCTTGGCCCTAGTCTCGGCACACAGAGACACATCTGGAGCAAGACGTCTGGCCGAAGAGAGAGCAAGGCAGGTGTGGGCACAAGCCCTGGGCTTGGATCTGCAGCTCAACCTCAGCCCCTGGGCAGCTCTGTCCTGCGAACAGCTCGATTCCGCTTTCCGCACCGCTGTCTCCTCATCTGCACAATGGAGAAATCATGGCCACTCTGCCTCCTCTAGAGGGATGCTGTCGGGATTGAAAGAGACAGGAAATGGGAGGGGTGTGTGTGCACAATGGAGACAACAAGGCCAAGGCCATTCCTCCTTGTGATGGCATACAGTGTGGCAGAAGGAGGGACTAGAAGGGCCCGTTCTCAGAATTAATTAGGATACTCTCATTTCTCAACACCTGCCCAGGGCCTGTGTCCCAAGCCCACCGCTCACATCTAGGTGATCACGAACCAGACATCTCAGCTCCTCTGGGCCTTCGTCCCTGGAAGGCCTTCACTGCCTTTGAATGAGGAGGAGCGGGGAATTGGTGCTCACTGACTGCTAAGGAACTTTCAAGTTCGGCACTTGTTCTCTGGAGCCTGAATCCTCCTCTGTCCCACCTCACAGCTGAGAGGAGACCAGGGAAGAGGAAGACGGGCTCCCGGTGATGAAGGTGGTGGCTGGCTAGCAGCAGAGGACAGTTGCAGGTGGGGACAGAGGATGGGATTCCCCTAGTGCCAGGGACAGCAAAAGTCCAAATTGCACTAGCAACTGCTCCTTACGTGAATGGGAAGAAGTGGAGGCTGTGGTGCCAACAGAAGTCTGCTGTGAATTCCAGCACCTCACGCTGCACATCCGTTATTCACCCCTTCTTTCATTCATTCATCTGCCTACACCACACACAGTCCAAGAGCCACTACTATATGGCAGACGCCATCCTGAGTGTGGAGAATACAGTCACGAGTACGTTCACGGCCTCGTGGGAGATGACAAAGGAAGTAAACAGACGGTTTCCAGACAGCACGAGAAGTGCTGGGACAGCAGCCATAGTGGGTGCTGCGGAAGTACTGGGTGCTGCCAGGGGGCGTGGAGGGCACCCACCCAGCCAAACGGGGCAGCTCCCACCTTAGACACAGCAGCCAGCCCGCCGAAATGATGGGAAAATACTGCAAGTGCTTGGTGCCCAACAGCTTAGGGGGTGGTGAGAACCAAAGACCCAAAAGAGAGATTACTGGGTGGGATAATTAATGTTTTGCTAAGGAGGAAAATAGTGCGTGTTGCTCAGCATGCAAACACCTCCACTAACAAAACAGCTGTGAGAAAACAAGCAGAACTGATGTGGGATTTTTCTCATATAGATTAAAAAGAAGGAGAGAAAAGACAGTGGTCACAAGCATACCTCCTCCCGTGGCTGAGAGAACGTTCTCCACCAGACGGGAAACTGAGGCCCAGCTCAGGGAAGGGACTTGCTGCTGCTCCTCCAGATGCCCGCTGTCCCGGCACACAGACCCGACCACTGCACCGTCATCCGGGTTATCCTGGACTCAAGGCTACCAGGGGAGTTTCAGCATTTGAAGGGAGAAGAGATTTCTTTTTTCCTTTCAGGTATTACCTCTAGAAACCCGCCTCCTCCCCGGAGACTCTCATCTCCTCAAGGAGAGCCGCGTGTCTCCAGCTCATGTCCCCAGTGGAAGGGCCAGCTCAGTATGAGGAAGCAAAAGGGTTCTTTTTGTTTCTACATGTGCAAACTGTAAATACACTTTCAGAAACTCCGGGTGACAGGGAAACCCTCAAATAAATACTTTTCAAATTGATTTCAAAGCTTACTACGAATTTCCAAGTAGTGCTAAGTCCACCAGCACCCAGGTGGTGACTGCTAGGCTTGTTTCCAAACCTGCCCTCTTCCCCAGGTGCCACTCCAGGGATACTGCCCCTCTGAGGGAGGATGCGAGCAGGCGGCCCCCTCTAGGACAGGACACATCAAGGGCAGAACTGGGCTGAGTTTCCAGAGACAGGCTTCTTCCTGTTACCGTCTCCAGAGTGCTCTGGGGCCAGGGTCTAGGGGAGAAGCTACGGGCAGGCTTGTGGCTCTGGCTGCAGTCTGCTGACCTCGTACTTGCTCTTGCTACTACCAGATCAGCCCCAGAGTCCGGGCAAGGCCAGTCTTAATCTGCGTGGGGAGAAGTAGCCAGAGAAGTCCAGAGCTCCCTTATCCTATCCTGGGACAAGACCGAGCCTGGGTCTCACCGGCCAGTTTGGGTAGCGTGACCCCCTCTTTTGTGTCCAGGGGAGACTAAGAGCCAGCAGTCCCACCACATGGGGCCTGTAGAGAAAGGGTTTGGGTTTGGCACTGTGGCTGCTGCTGGAAGGGACTGGCGGTGTTTGTGGCTCTGGCTTTCAGACCGGTGGTCATCCTGAGGTCTTCCTACACCCGAGCTGACTATTGCCTCCTTGGTCATCGGAGATCGTCACATATGACCACCATTCTCCTCCGTACTTACCCCTATTTGCACACCAGGTGCAAACTCCCATCTCACGGGTGCTTACATCCCCTACTCAAATACAACCGGCGACCCTTTGGCCAGCCAGCTGTTTTCTAGCATAGACTCCACAGGTCACATTCCATATGGTGGACAGTGACCAGGACACGCACTCTCAGGGTCAAAGCGAACCTGGATTATAGGGCCAGCTTTGCCAGATACATCTGACATTTGCTGTACACTTTTCCCAGTAAAATAGCAAGCATGCTTACTGCAGAGATCTGTGGTATTAAATAAGACCATGTTAAGAAAATAAGCAAACAAAAAAGCCTCCAGTTTAGCTCCTTTTTCCTTCAGTCTTAGGTCAGAGTTCTAGAAAACAGACTCTTAAAGAGATTTGTATCCTTTCGTTGGGGTGATCTTGGGAGGAACCCCTGTAGGGGAGCAGAGGGAACACACTTAGGTTGAGAGAGATGTGGGACTGCTGTGCTGTTGCAAGCAAGGCTGCAGCCAACCCGTGTGCGGTTCTGGGCTAGGGTAGCCCAGAGATGTCTCACATTAAGACAACAGGCTGGGCCTTTGCTCCCCACGTCAGCCTGACCCTGGATACAAGCTGTCCCCCCAAACCTGAGAGGGGCATAACCTTGAGCAACATATCTCCCTCCCACTGAGGGCCACTGTGAGGGACAGAGCTTGGACCTTCCCAGCCATTGCTGCATAACTGGGGCAGTGAGTGCCTCCATCCTAAAGATGGGCCCGGCCACGCACCCCGGCACCCACTACAACCTCTTATCTCTCCCTCAACACCAAACCTAATAGCAGTTTCCAAGAAGTGAGCTAAAGTTACTGTAGCAGAGAGTCCAACTGGGAATGAGGAGGCTTGCGTTCCTGTTTAGACTAAACTGTTATTTCCGTGGGTGGATTTGGACACGTCTTTTCATTTCTTCTGCTTTTAGCTTTCTTGCTTTTGTTTGTGGTATTGGGGATTGAACCCAGGACCTTGCATATGCTAGGCAAAGCCGCTACTTGAGCTATATCCCCAATGCTTTTTGACACGGGCCGGCCTCGAACTTACCATCCTCCTGTTTCCTGCTTCAGCTTGGACTACAAGTGGGTGCCGCTGTGCCCTGCCTCCTTTTAGAGTACTGTAAAACCAGAGCATAATTTGTTCCAGAAACATGCTTATAATCCAAAGCACTTGTATATCAAAGTGAATTTCCCCACAAGAAATAAAGGAAACTCAGATGATTCATTCTACAACCCGAAAACATTCATATAAAAATGACTTCAATACTGTAATATAATATAAAATAATGAAAAAATACAAAATGTAAAGAAAAATAAGCAAGTTAATCTGTATCTACCTTTGAAAACCTTCATAGTTAGTGTAAGGGAGATAAGAAAGAGGAAGGTTATTGTTAAGTTGACCTCCACTATCACCAATGAAATCACTGCTATCTAATGGCATAATGAAATCTTTTTGTTTTTCTTTTTTGTTTTGTTTTTTGTTTTGTTTTTTTGGTGCTGGGGATCAAACTCAGGGCCTTGTGCTTGCGAGGCAAGCACTCTAACCGCTGAGCTAAATCCCCAGCCCTGGAATCTTTTTCTATTGTGCAACTTTAACAAGAAATCTACGTGGTGACACTTGCTTTTGCCTCCTTTTGAGGATTTTGCAGAAACATGACATTGTATCATCATTAAACAGATTCATTGCTCACACTACTACAACCTTTTTTGGGTGGTGATTTCTATGTTGTTTTCCACATTTTACACATCTTGCTAATCTCATTTAAAGTAAGCTATTCTTCTACCTTTTCTCCTCCTCCTCTTGCAGGGAAGATCTACTCCATAAGCTCTTGCTGCTGGGAGACAATCACCCACAAACCTGCAGAGAAAGAGAAAGACAGAGACAGAGATAGAAAGAGAAGAACCACTGGTTCGGGTGTGATCATATGATGTTCAGCACCACACAGTGCTAGTATTGCAAGACATTGCTCATTTATCAAATTAAAATTTATTAGAAATGTTTGCTGGTTTGCAGAACACTCACAGAACAAGTGACTCGAAATCTAAGGTCTTACTGTAGGATCTAAAACTTTGTCTTCCCCACGGTCCTTGTGGGACCGTGGGGAAGACAAAATGTTCTGATGCCAACTGTGAGGTGCTTGAAAAAGATATAAAAGGACAACCACACGCACTGTAATGTCTATATCAGTTTGAGTCTCCATTATTCTTTCCTGTGCCCCTTGAGTTCACTCTTCCTGTAGAGCTGTGTCCCTTCGCCAGCCAAGGAAAATAGATCACCGGGCCAGGGCCCACACCCAGGACCCTGGACTGTTCTGCTCAGAGGTCTAGTGAGAGCTGCTGCGTACAGGAAAGATGGGGGTGCAGGCAACAGGGCCTGGAGCCCTGGGAAGCTGCCCTTTGAGGGGTGTACTGACCAGACCCAGCTTTTACAAGAGGCGAAGGGCGCTGGGTGCCAGGACAGGAGACGGCAGATCCAGCATTCTAGAGTGCTCTCTTGAGTACCGCATTTGTTGGCTCTTCAAGTGGCCCTCCCAGCCTGCTTCCCGCCCTACCCCTTCTCCTGCCCTGAGCTGCTACATTCATCTCTGGTCTGCCTCCTCCCTAGGATCCAGCCAGCCCCTTAGAAGCATCCTTTAAATCAGCAGGACCACCTCTGCCCGTGTGTATATCCATCTGGATGGCCACAGAGGTAAATCATGGTTTCTTCCGCATGCCCAGCTTTCAGGGTATCGTCTTAGTGTGTCTTAAAGTCTGGTTTTATTGCCTTTCCTTTCAACTGATTGTGCTAGATTCTTGTCACAAGCACTCGGGAACAAAGCCTGCTGTTCCCTAGCTGAATCCTAGACCATTTCACTCAATTAAATGTCTGTGTTTGCCCCGCCTCACTCCCTTTCTCTCCAGCCCTTTTCAGTGGGGAAGAATGACAGTGGCCCTGGAAGGAAACGGAATTTCTAACACCAGAACCCTTGATGGCAGAGGTCTCTCTGTGCCAGAGAACACCTAGGGAGCTTGGTAAACACACAGATGACTGGGCCACCCCTAGGAATCCATACTTCACCCAGCTTGGCCCACCAGCCTTTCTGTAGCTGTGAATGATGGTCCTTGAGGGGCCCGGTTGTCTTAGAAGTCTGCACACTGGCCTCTTGGGGTTGGCCTGAGCCGGCAGTCTGCTGTAGCCGCTAGTCTGAAGTGATGGAGAAAGGGAAGCCTGAATTCCAGCAAGTCCAGGGTTAACAGTTCTCAAAGTGCAGGCCAGACTGCAGCATGAGCCTGGCTGGGAACTTGCTGGAAATGCACATTCTTGGGCCCCATCTCAAACCTACTGAAACAGGGCTCTCAACATGTGGCTTAACAAACCCTCAGGTGAGTCTTAGGACATTAAAACTTGAGGGCTGGCAGCGGGGCCACAGGATCTTCCAGCACCCTTGATCTCCTGCATTGGCACCTTCAGGACCGCATGGTTAGCCTTCGCCCTCCTCAGTGTGAGTCAGCCTTTGGCACCATGGCCAACAGGGCCAGAAAGCAAAGGTGGGGGCAGCCACCTCGCCTACATCCGAGGCTCCTGGTATAGATGGTGTGGATGGGGCCCAGAATGATTCCAGGGGAAAGTTCTAGAACCCTGCCCAGAGTTCAGAGGGATCAAGAGGCCTGGGCAATTCTGTAGACCCAAAGCGAAGGGTGGTGCTTTTACTGTACACAGCACCCTCCACTTCCAAGTCAGCCTCCCACCACATTTCATTTCCTAGGGGGAAAAAAAACACCCAAAGTTAGGTGGATTGACGAAGGTCTCTGAGCAAATTAGTGACTGACCCCAGATTCAGGCAGAAAGGAGTAGATCTAAAAAGAAATCTGGGCTTCTGGGGTGCCAGGGGTTGTAGATTCATTCAACAAACAGCATCTGTGGACTATCAGACACTGCCTGTGATTCTACTTAGGTTTTCACACCAAGCTGAGGTGGGAGGGGTAAACTTGCCATTCCGTTGAAAGAAAACTGAAGCTTCCTAAAGCAAAGCTACTCTCCCAAGGTCTACAGCTGGGAAGCAAGTAACAGAGCCAGATCTGGATCCAGAGAACCAGCTCTAAGCCCAGAGTTAGAACCCCCTAGCTGATTGCTCTCCTAGAAAACTGACAAAATCCTAATGGCCAGAGCCAACAGCTCCTTCTGTTCCTGGGAAAGCTCATGAAGAGTGACACGAACCATCCCCTAGGGACACAAGCCAAGTTTTGTCCCAAGTGCCAGCCTCCCACCAACAGAAAGTACAGGAAGGGCAGAGGACAATCAGCTACAGAGAAGCTATGCCCCTCCAAGGCGCTAGGCCCTGGGGCCTGGCTCCAAACCCCCAGCCCTCCCCCAGCCTTCAGCTCCTGACACCCCAGCTCAGCCTGGCCTTGGGCAAGGAGGGCCCCACTGTTGGTTCCAGACACTACGTCTCCTCTCTTTATGGGTTTTTTCTTTGCTTCTGAGGCTCTCCCTGGATGAATGCCCCCTTTCCCTGGATTTATAGCATCCTCCCTCGGTGGGGTTGATGTCACTTTAATGAGAGTTACAGCTGCCGTGCACTGTGACTACTGCATTCCAATTTACTGCCTGGCCTCCAGAGCCCAGCAGGGCTTCTCCCTGGCAGGGAGGGGTGCTGTGCTCCCTGGCCTGGGATCAGGAGGCTGGATCACCGCCGTCTCCTGCCCTCTTGGTGGATCTGAAGTGCAAAGACAGGGAACTCAGAAAATGGAGACAACAGGGGGAGGGTGTCCTTGTGCAAATTTAACCCTCTAGGTTTGGGAAAACAAAACTCAAAGCTTTCCCAACTTCCTTCCACCACCGCCACCCACCCCTGTGAGAATCAAAGTTCCAGAGTGGAAGGATGAGGGCAGGGGAAGGTGGGGGCATTCACAGAAAGCCTGTTGTTCCCTAGTTGAATCCAGATGTGGCAGCAGGAGGGGGGAGTTGGGAGGGTGTACTGGAGAGCGGAGGGGAGAAGAGAAGGGGAATTAGAAAAGCAGAACTCCTTCAGAAGCCACGGATATACCCCAAATCCCTTCTACATTTCAGTGCCCTCTCTGGACCTCAGAGTACTACCCCCAAACTGACCGCCATTGTCTCTAGCTCATAAATCCAAGGTCATATTGCCAACAGATCAAGCTCACGTGGAAAAACTGCAGCCATTTGTAGGATACTTGTTAGGTACCCCAGTTATGCAGATTTTCTTCTGCTACGGGCCCAATCCTGGAAGTTGATGCCCAGCCTGGTCCAAGAGACAGAGATGTAGGGTGGGAGCCTGGAGTGTTAAACATAGTTCATTACTTAATTCTTGTGACCCAACAGTATGGGAATCATTACAACTTTAAGCGTTAAGTCTTGGAGGAGAGTTAAGGGGCTTGTCCAAGGCTGTACAACTAGAAAGTGGCACCTACAGCTCAGGCCTGGCCTGCGTGATCCACAACCTTGGCCACATCACCCATTTTGGAGGCACAGCCCTCGCCCATCAGTAAGCAAGCCCAGAGTTTGCTCAGGGCTTCCACAGTCACGCAGAAGGTAAGCCCCTGGCCCTGTGTTTACTATGGCCCAGCCAGCTTCTACCCCATGACTTGGAAGTAGGAGGAGCCCATGGTAAATAAGACATCATTGTTGTCCAGGAGGGCACAGGGCGAAGGTTTGCCTAGAGACTGGGACACAGGAAGGGCATGGGCCTGTCCCTGCCCTGTTCTCATCCCACTGCCTCATCCTCCAGGAACAGGAAGCCCATGGTGAGGGTCAAAGTCACACCTGGAAGAAGGAGCAGGGGTTGCAGTGGTGTGGATATCTGAGCTGCCAGCAACTCTACTGGATCCAACCTGGAAGCAAATACCTGGTCCTGGGCAGAAGGTCAATGCCCGGGAAGGGCTATGTGGGCACAACAGGCTCTGGAGGGTAAGAGCTCAGACTTTGGGGTTGGATAAACTGGGGGTGGCCCAAACTCTGCCACACTCAGGTGTGACCTTGCCCAAAGCCTGTGCCTCACTTCCTCCTCTGTAAAAGAGGGGAACTAAGAGTTCCCACCAGCTGGAGTCAGCAGGAATGAGGTATGATATTGTACTTAGAACACTCTGACCAGTACCTGCTGGGAGGGAGCCTTGAGAAACGTCAGCCATTTCTCCGCGTCCATTTTCCACCACATAATGTGGGACATCAGTCTCCTTATGTTTACTCTGGGTAAAAAGACCCATTAGGGTGAAACCATTTGTTTTCTCAGGTCTCCCCAGATCTCTCATTCTAGGGACCCAAGGGACCATAGAGGTATTAATTAGCAAAGCCTCAAGACAGGCCCAGGCAGAGAGAGAGCCTCGTTAACGTTAATTGGTACCATCAGATCTTTGCCCAGTCAGGATGGAGCAGTGCATGCTGGGACCGGCTCCCTGCCCTCGGGGTTCACAATCTTCCCAAGACTGTGCACCCAGGGCAGCTGCTGTGGAGTGGACAGGCAGGCAACATCTCCCGCTGTCATCCCTTACAGGGGCCCATCATGTGGGAAGGGCAGAGGGAGCCAGGGGAGAGGCAGGAGGCCTCTTCTCTGAAGTGCCAGGACCGTGTGTTCCATGTGAGCCAGGGAGCCTGTTTAGAATGCATAGTTGCAGGCAATACCCTCAGCGATTGAGATCCGGGATCTGTTTCTTTTGTTTTTGTTTTTTATTTTACAGTGTTGGAGATAGAACCAAAGCCTCACATATGTTAATCATGCATCTCAGTGCTGAGCTAGCTGTACCCCAGCCCCCAGGAAACTGCATTTTTAACAGATCTGCAGGACCACACTTTAAAAGACCTATAAATCGCCAGGGATAAAGGTATATACCTCCTATAATCCCAGCACTCTAGGAAGCTGAGACAAGAAGATCCTAAATTCAAACCTAGCCCAAGCAACTTAGTGGCTTAGCAGGGCTTCTACCTCAAAATTTTTAAAAAGTGGCTGAAGATGTAGTTCAGTGTGAGAACCTTGGGTAAAAAGGAATGTTTCTATGTCTGGAATTATTTAATGCAAAGCTATACATATGGTAGTTTGATGGAATGAACACATGAGGCAGGAAGTGGAATATAAAGAAATTGAATGGTTTGTAGAATCTGAACACAAGACTTGCCTTCCTCCAGGAGTTTCCCCCCAGGGACAAGGGGGCCCCTTCATCTTCCTTTTTTTGGCTGGGAGGAGACTTTTCCTACCGAAGCTGCAAGTTGCTGACTAAATCGTAAGGGAAGTTCAAGTCGGTGCAAAAGAAAACTCCCAGAGTCACTATCCCCCTCACATCTGTCCAGAGGGGTCAGCAATCCCTGGAGAAAATGCAAATACACACGAAGATTTGCCTGCGGTTTCTAGAGTGCCAGACCCTGAAGGTCTCCATGGTTAAGAATCCCTGCTGGGGGGGTCAGGGATTTAGTTTAAGTGGTAGAGTGCTTGCTTAGCAAGCACAAGGCCCTGAGTTTGATCCCTAGCACCAAAAAAAAAAAAAAAAAAGAACTGGACAAAGGTGAGGGGAAGCCCAGAAGGAGGGTCTGTGTACCAAGAAAGGGCTGCCAGGGCTCTGCACTGGGGCAGGAAGCCAAAGTTTGTCCTACTGAAGTCTTGGATTTGAAAGCTTCTCTGGTCTCCTCTGACTTGCTCAAGGGCACCTAGGGCAACTGCAAGTACAGAGAGGGAGTTTAAGGTTCCCCAAAATCCAGAAGGAAGCAAACACATTAAAAAAAAAAAAAAGTGGGAGGAGGCATAATGCATAGTGCACACCTGTAATCCTAGCACTCTGGGAGGCTGAGGCAGGAGAATCGCAAACTCCAGCCAAGCCTGGACAACACGGTGAAATTCTATCTCAAAATAAAAAATGAAAGAGGCTGGAGAGCTAACTTAATACAAAGGACCTGAGCCCTCAATACAATCTTCCATATCAAAATAAATTTTTTATTTAATTTTCTTAAAGAAGTAGTCTCTGTGTAGATAGCCAGGTATTGGAGGGGGAGCAGACACTGAAGTCCAAGATCTTGTGTTAGACTTGAGGTCGAGTTCTGACTTTACTGCTGTCTGGAGTTACCTCAGGCCTCCACAATGACTTCTCTGAGCTTCAGTTTCCCCACCTATCCAATGAGTAAGAGGACCCGCTTTCCTGTTAGAAGAATTACTAAGAACGTGAAGTTTCCAGGCTCACAATAAGCCATCAATAAACAGTTACAATTTCTCATCACTTCATTTTTAATAAGTGGGATATTTAAGGGATGTAATTTGAAATTCCAAATAGGAGACATGTAATATGATAAGTAATTTTTAAAAGCTGGAATTGGCTGAATCGTCTTTTCTCACCTGCAAAATGGAAATCATAGCAGCTCCTACCTCAAAGCATTGTCCAGGATTTGCTAAAGAATTCACAGGAGGCCTATGAGAGCGAGAAGATCAGCACACAGAAATGGTGCCTGTTATTGATCATATTCTTCTGACTTGCACATGCTACATGCAGGTGAGAGAAGTCATCCACATTGAGGACAAGGTGGCAGTCTATGCTCGGGCCAAGACTTGTGATACACCTGAGAAAGAATTTTCTAGTTGAACGCTAGCTAAGATCCTGAATTGGAATTGAGTCCCCTCAGGATATGGTGGCTTTTCCCTTCAAAAGGATACGGGACACTGTCTCAGGGCCTTATAGATATGGACCTGGCTAGAGGCATGAGTTAAAGTTTAGGTCCTAGCCAGGCCTGTAATCATAGCACTCTGAGAGACTGAGGGAGGAGAGTCACAAAACTGAGCCAAGCCCAGGCGACTTAGCCACTTAATGAGACCCTGCCTCAAAATCAAAATAATTTAAAAGGGTTAGGCTGTAGTTCGATGCAAAGACCCCGGACTAGGTCCCCAGTATCAAAAAACCAAGGAATACTTACGTCTTAGCCTTTAACTTCCACAAGAAAGCATCCGAATCATAATTCGTAGACTCCTTTTAAATATTTTCTACAAGATCATATGGGAGAAAAATAATAAGAAATGCTTAGAGTAAGCTCTCAACTATTTATACCATGGTGTGCTCTGTGACTATTAAAAATACTAAATAGTGTCTCTTATATGCATAGAAACAAATGGAAGGAGGAGGGAGAAAGGGAGGAAAAGGGAATGAAAAAGGAATTAAAATGTGTTGTGTACACATACCAACTCCAGACAAGAAATGTAAACATTATGTACTGTAAACACGTATTGATAAAAAAATTTTTAAGTGGTATATAGACTACATCAGTACCTGGAAATATATATATAAAATAATATTGAGCCAGGCACAGTGGTACATGCCTGTAATACCAGCACCAGGGAAGCTGAGACAGGAGGATCACAAGTTCGAACCCAGCCTGGGAAACTTAGTGACTTAGTAAAAAACTCTGTCTCGAAATTTTTAAAATTTTTTCAAAAGGGCTGGAGAGTAAGTGAAGGACCTGCATTCAATCTCCAGTACCATAAAAAGAAAAAAGAGATAAATAATATTGAGAAAAGCAGAACAGAAAATAAAGAACATACAGTGATAATTTCACAAAAGCCACAAAGCTCAGAAGAGATTGTGAAATAAATATTAGTCAGGTTTATTTTCTCCAAAGTGGCCTAAAACCATTATATACATTTTTAAATGGGATGAACAGGTAGAATGGAATTTTAAGACAGTGAAAACATTCCACATACCATGATTATGCATGTGTGACATTAAGATGAACACTCAATGTAAACTGTGGACTGTGGGTGATGATGTGTCAATGTGTCCATCTACCATAATGGATGCACCACTCCAAGCGGAGACACAGGTGTTTTGGGACTTTGCATATGTGGGTGCAAAAGATATACAGAGAAACCGGACATGGTGGCACATACCTGTAATCCCAGTAATTCCTATAACAGGGAGGCTGAGGTAGGAGGATCTCAAGTTCAAGTCCAGCCTGGGCTACATAGTGAGTTCAAGGACATCCTGGAAGATCCTGTGTCAAAAAGAAGAAAAAAGATACACAGAAACATTATACTTCGCACACAATTTTTCTGTGAGTCTAAAACTGCTCCTAAAAAAAATCTATTTTTAAAAAATGTTTAAACCCTCTTGAAATGTTCATTAGAAAGGCTCTAGGAAAGTATATATTTTTATCATGCTGCTTTCTTGTTAATAAACATGGCACATGGCGTATCTTTCCATTTGTTTAAAAATACAATTTTGGCGGTGGAGGGGTGAAGATAATAGCTAGTTGTATTGGTACAGGCCTGTAATCCTAGCCCTCTGGGAAGCTGAGACAGGAGGACTGCAAGTTCATCCTCAACCTGGGCAATTTAGCAAGATTCTGTCTGCAAAAACAGTGAGGATGGTTATGAGATGCCTTTTTCCTTTAAATAAGGAAGTGGGCCTGACCCTTCCTCCCTGGGTAATGGTAAGCCCTTCTTAGACTTCCTGGCCTGTGCCTTGGTGATACCATCGGCCAGATAAGAGCCTGCTGATTCAAAGAGCCCGAGGGACCCACAGCAACTGCAACTGAAAAAGAGAGAAAAACTAATGGCTTTGGGTGGAAATGGCCTCTCTCCAGGCCCAGCGTGCTCATGCCCAGCCCTCTGACGAAAAGGCAGGACATCTATCCCAAGGTATGACACGTATATTCATTTTGTAACAGCAATAAAAAAAATACTGGGCTACAAAACCAACTGCGTATTTTTTAACCAATGAATTTCCTCAGGGCTACATAAAGCATATTTACGCATTAAAAATATCATAGAGGGTGGAGATATAGTTCAGTGGTAGAGTGCTTATCTAGCACGTATAAGGCCTGGCTTTGATCCCCACCTACAAAAAAAAAAAAACTATAAATTGTTAGATGGGCCTGGTGGCCCATCTTAGCACTAGGGAGGCTGAGGCAGGACGCTCACACGTTTGAGGCCAGGCTGGGTGATTTAGCAAGACCTTATCTTAAAAAATCAAAACAAACAAAAGGTCATTGACGCAAGGCTTGTCAAATCTGTTCCTGTGCTGCAGACAGCCTGCAAGGTCTCTGCTGGGGGAGGGCAGCGGCTCTACAGAGCTGTATTCTCTAAGATCTCTGAGGGTGCACTGCAATGGCCTTGTCTAGGCACAAGGGAGGCCTCATTCTTGGGCACCTTCTGTGTACAGGGCACTGCGCTGGGGCACGCGATGGACACAAAAAGGAACCAGTCAGGACACAGGGACCCTCAGGAAAGGGCAGGAAAAAGAACCCTGTGTGGTGCTGCAGGGGGAGACAGGCTTGACTTCAGCATGCCAGGCTTCTAACTTGAGCAACACCACTAGCTGCTGGTCTTAGTTCTTTTGTACCCTGTGGTTTTAAACACAAATGCTGTTAAATAATTATAAAAAGAGGCAGAAAGCAGAAAGCCCTTGAAGATCTATGAACAAAAGGACCAATTCAATTCACAGCATCACCCAGCTGTCTGGGCCAGAACCAGGCGTCCGCTTTGCTCCTACCTTCTATATGTCCCCTACTCCAAAGAACCATTCAATCCTACTCCCAGATTCTGTTTCCAAGGCTGACGGCCAACATTTCTGTGCACCCTGCCCTCCTTCAGCACGACTGTCCAGCCCACTGGCACCGCCCATCCGGATGGCTATGATCTATTTCCAAAGTGATCTTTGAAAGCGCAGGTCTGAGCTTGCCGTTGGCTTACATAACACCTTCCGATGACTGCCCACTGCTCTTAGGAAAGCAAAACCAAACTCGAATGCTAGCACTGCCTACAAGGCCCTGATTTGCTTGGCCTCTGCCAAACTCCACTGCATGATTTCAAGCGACTATCCTCTCCTATCATGTCTCGGCCACTTGGCGAAGTTCCTGGCAAGGCCGACAGTCCAGGCCTGACCCAAGTTGCTTCTCTGGCCTGGAACATCCTCCTTACTGATCAATCTTGGGCTCATCTTTTAAGTCTGGTCTGTACCCAGCAAAGCTTTCCAAGAAGGTCTCATGGCCTACACGGAGGCTCTTTGTACTCTCCATGGCAGTGGTTGTGGCAATTAGAATTTAAATGTTGGTTTTTATCACACCTTTTAAATGCCCATCCCCTTTGCAACCGTAGGTCCTGTATCAGGGTGAGGGATTGCTTTCCCCGCCTGGATCCACAGCTGTACCTACCGCTTGTAGCACAGTGACTTACTCTGTGTGCTTGGTAAGCAACTGAATGAGTGATCGAATGGGTGTCCATGAGGTGGGGCATGGAGGACCCAGCATGGAGGGGGAGATGGCTGCGCTGGGGACCTGCAAGAGTCAGTGAGCTGAGATTTGCCTTCCCTTGCAGCTCCCGCCATCCAGGCCTCCTTTCCCTCCTGAAAGTCATTGATTCAGCCCAGCTCTATCTGAACCTCAGCTTGGTTTTCCGCCTATGGAGAAGGGCTGCCCCCTTGCCATCCTGTCCTCTCTTCTCCTTTCATCTGCCATCCTCCTTCTCCAGCCCATTTCCCACCACACCCTTGACTGACATAACTGGGTGATTACATGATGCCAAACACCGAACATGCCCCTCTGCTCAGACAGTGATGCGACTGGAGCTTCGCCATTGGCCCACTCCATTCCACTGTGGGTTCCCCCTCAGGCTCAAGCCCTATATGTAAGGACCCTAAACCGAGCAGCCACCCACAAAGCGCAACGGAGAGAGAAATCCACATTGCAAACACAAGCTCTCTCTTGCTCTTCCAGCCTCATCCCTACCTAGTAGCAGGGCCTTTGCACAGAGTTACAAGCCCAGTCCCACCCCCACCTTGCTGTATTTTTTTCAAGACAGTATCCTGCTAAGTTGTTAAATTGTCCTGGCTGGGCTTGAATTCTAGGTCCTCTTGCCTCAGCTTCCTAGAGTGTTGGGATTACAGGTGTGAGTGAGCACACCCAGCTTCCACGTTTTCTCATAGAGGTGGTTTCCCTTTCACCCTTCTATATACCCTATCAGCACCTGTTCTCTTGGTCCCAGAGGGTGAGATGGTGTGATGTTTCTCTTCCTGACAATCTGAGGCACAGTCAGACCAAAAGCAAAGAGGAATTGCCTCCTACAGTTTTGCTGCTCACTTCCCAGTTTCCGAGGTCTTATCATAAAATGGAAAGGCCTGCCAGGTGGGTGGCACATACCTGTTATCTCAGCACTTTGGGGACTGAAACAGGAGGATCATGAGTTCAAGGTCAGCCTGGGCTACATAACACACACACACACACACACACACACACACACACACACACACAAATGCATGCACACACGAGCACGCACCCTGAAGGGCCTAAAATGAATAAAGCACATTTTTTCTCAGTATGTGTGTGTCTGTGCATGGATTGGGGTGTGGGGAGGAAGTGTAGTCAAAAAAGGATTTAGTATTTGATACAATGGGAAAGAAGAAACAATATCAAATAATAATAACTACCATATTATGACACATTGTGGAGCCTTTTACACAATATCTTATTTACATTTCAAAACAACCCGGTGATGTTTCTTTAACGACCAGGGATGTTGAACATTTTTTCATGTACTTATTGGACCCCTGTACTTCCTTTGAGAAGTGTGTATTCATTTTTGGTTGCCCATTTTTTGATTGGGGCTTTTATTTGGGGAGGTCTAATTGTTTTGAGTTCTTTATATATTCTAGACCTTAGTCCTCAGAAGATTTGCTGGCAAAATTTTTTTCCTATCCTGTTAGTTGACTATTCACTCTGTTCATTGTTTCCTTTGCTGTGCAGAAGCTTTTTAATTTGTTATGATTCCATTTGTTGATTCTCAGTATTAGTTCTTGCTGTTCAGAAAGTCCTTGTTTACACCTATGTCTTGGAGAGGGGCACCTATTTCCTAGCAGATTAGATGTTTCTGTTTGAATATTTAGATCTTTGATCCATTTGATCTTATTCTAGCAATAATGACCATCATCAAGAAATCAAATAATAACAAATGCTGGTGAAGCTGTGAGGAAGGAGGAACCCTTCTGCATTGTAGATCAGAATGTAAACTAGTACAACCACTATGGAAATCAGTATGGCGATTCCTCATAAAACTAAAATTAGAAATTCTATTTGACCCAGCTATTCTTCTTCTAGGCAGCTTCCCAAAAAAGTGAAAGACATATTACAGAGATACAGGCATACCCTTGTTTAGCAGCACAATTCATAAAAGCTAAATCTTGGAAGCAGTCCACATGTCCATTAACAGATGAATGGATAAAGAAAATGCGGTATTTATACATGATGGAGTATTACTTTGCCATAAAGAAGGATAAATTTAAAGCATTTATAAGGAAATGGATGCAACTCAAGACCATAATGATACGTGAAGTAAATCAGATACATGAGTTTAAAAATCGAGTAGTTTTCTCTTATGTGAGAAATCCAAAATGTAAAAAAAGAGCAAAATAAAGGATAGATAATAGGAAGCAAGGGGATCTTTTCCAAATGAGAAGGTGAACAAGAGATGGAAGGAAGGGATGAGAAGAAAGGGAAAGGGGATTTAAATAGATAGAAACAAAGAAAAACTGGAAATAGGGTTTTTTTCAAATGGGAAGGAGAACAAGAGTTGGAGGGAACAGGGAAGACTAGGAGGCGGAGGGGAAAAAAGAATTAAAATATGTTATGTACATGTACAAACTCCCTATGATAAATGTAATCATTATGTACTGCAAACATACACTAACAAAAGTATTTTAAAATCCAGTGAGATGAACATTTATGCACCCTTTTTACAGAAGAAAGAGACTCACCAAATGGCACAGCTCAGGAGTGGCCAAGTTCCAGGGATGAGATCCTGATGCCCTTGCTCTGAACCACTACTAGAAACTGCTCTCCTAGGGCTAGAGATTGGTTTATGGTGTGGCACAGGGCTTGAGATGAGACATAAAGAACCCTCTGACAATGAACACTGTTTGGTTGTAGTTGGGTAATTAGGCTTGTCAGAGCTTTTTCTCTGAGGGCCTTTACATTTAAAATGAATGGATATCTCTATGCCTGGGTGGGTTAAGGGCAAACTCTCCATCCCCAGCACGGGGCTGGCCTATTTGAACTAACCACCTTGCTGGGGACACAAGATTGCCACACATGAAACTGTTAGATAACCGGAAAAGATAGGGCAGGACATGTGCCCGAGCGGGACCAGAAGAAAGCAGGGGTGATGGACAGGCAGATGCTGCTGTGGTTACAAGCAAGGGCTTTGTGCGCAGGCAGTCTTGCCTTTGAGTTCCCGCTGGCTCTACTACCTGTGTGACCTTGTTATTTAACCTCGCTAAGCCTGGGCTTCTTGGTAAAAAGAGGCTAAGAATAGAACTTGCTTTGGAGGGTTGCCATGAAAATTAAATAAGATGATCCATGTAAACTACTTGGCAGAGAACGTGGGCATAATAAGAATACAATGAACAGTAGCTGCCATAATAATAATTGTTGTTGTTGGAGTCCAGATGCAGAGACAGCAGGCAGAGGTACAGGTCTGCAGGTAACTGAGAAAGTCTTTCTGGGAAACCTGAATTTTGTCGTGGATCTTGAAGACTTTTGTTAGGGTTAAGTCCAAAGGAAAGAACAGTGACAGAGCGATAGGGTTTACAGAATGGAGTGAGATTTCAAATTTTCTATCATTTTAAAAGAAAAATCTCATGGGCTGTTGTCTTTTTTCTTTTTCTTTTTGTTCTTTTGTTTTGTTTTTTGAGAGAGGGTCTCGCTATAGAGTCCAGGCTGTCCTTGAACTCCGGATCCTCCTGCCTCAGTCTCCCAAGTGCTAGAAGAAAAATCTAGTCAGATCTGTGGTTGAAGTAGAGAAGGAAGTGGTGGGGGAAGAGATGAGGTTGTCCATCTTTGCTTCCAACCCCCAAACTGAATAGAGACAAAGCCTCAAAGGTATAAAAGAGAAATCGGACATCCAAGGCTCATTTGCCTACTTCTTCTGGGTTTCTATTGGTGGGCGGCCAAGGGGGAAGAGTCAGGTGCCTGGGAACCTGGCTGAGGGCAGAGCCGCTGCAGGAAGCAGAGGAAGTTAGGAAATGTGGGTGAGGCTGGTAATGAGTTTGTGGGCTGACTCACAAGGGAAGACCTAGCTAAAGGCTGCATTGATAGCTAGTGTCACGTCAGGCAGGAGGCCAGTTTAGAGACCCTGGGCACCTATAATTTTCTATCCTGCCAGCTCAGGGTGAGAGTCTCTAAGGCTGCAATCCTTGGGCTAATACAATTATTCTCTGGCACCCTGCCTCATCTCCCCAAGGTGAAGATCAAGTCCTCAGTGGCCAGGTGGTTCCCCGGGGGAGCCTTCTGTGCCTACTTTTCTGCCAAGGACCAGCTGTAAAGTCCTATAACAAGCACTGCGTGGACTCCTGTTAATGTCAATTCTCTGTTCTTTTCCCTAAGTCTGATTCTGTAAGTTTAGAGACCCAACAATCTGTGTCTTAACAATCACCCAGATGATTCTTTAGGTAAGGCAAGTTTGGAAAACCCTGAGAATCTCTTAAATCCCGTTCAGTCCTGAATTTAGGCCACAGAGTGTAATGGGAAGGGCCCCGTTAAGGGGTGGACTCTGCTGCTGACTCTGAGTCCCGGAGGGACCCTGGCAAGGAAGGAGGTTACGGGGCAAAGGGGAGTTCGTCCATCTGCCAAAAGCCTAAAGAGAACAAGGGGACCTAGAACAAGCAGAAAGGAACGCGGCCAACAGAGAACAGCAGCTTCTGAGCAAGGCTCTGTGGTCTTCTTAACACGGCACTTGCAGAAGAGCGTGGGCATCAGCGATATGCAGCAGGGGGCACAACTGCAGAGTCTTAAGATATGTCCACAGTGACACAGTAATCAGAGAAGGCAGGAACACAGATCTCCCAGCCTTCACCCTGTTTACTGCTGGGGTGCGCGGCAGGGCAGGCGCGTCTTCTTGGGGGGAAGAGAAGGGGCGGCGTTCCAAGTGGTCTGCAATCTAACCTTACCCAGAGGAAAGGCCCTGAGCCGACAGGCGGGACCCGAGTGTAAAGGAAAGCTTCCGATGAGTTCACGAAGCGTGGCCCTCTGTGAGGTCGCCCTTGTGAGATCTCACACCCGATGGGTGTCCCAGCAGAGGGAGAATCCAGCCCCACTCCCTGACCTAGTGCAGGAGAAAGGCGAAGTGAGAGATGAGGTCTGGTTGGTTTTGCAGATGCTTTAGAGAAATTCGCTGTGTCAGAGAAACTAAAAAACCAAACCAAACCCCTAAAAATCCAAGCCCGGTTGCTGCATCCACGTGGCACAAGAACAAGCCAAAGGAGGGGGAGGGTCGAGCGCGGAAGAGTCACCCGTCGCGCCCCTGTCGGGAGGAAGGGATTCGCTGTGAGGGCAAACTCCTGGCGCAGCCGGGGCCGCCGACGGGGCGCAGCGGGGAGGGACCCCGAGAAAACCCTTTCCCCAAAGCCGCCGAGCCGCGGTCGCCCTCCCCGGCCACTCCCCCGACCCGCCGCGGGCCCTTTAAGGGCCGAGAGGTGCGCGGTCTCTTTAAGGCAGGTCCCGGTGGTTTCTGTTTTCTGAAGGAAGTGACGGGGGGTGGGATTGAATGAAAAGTGCAAAACAGAATCTAGAGCGCCGGAGTCGGGGGCGCCGGGGCCGCGGCGCGGAGCGGGGAGCGGGGAGCGGGGAGCGGGGCCGGGCCGGGAGCAGCTGAGCGCAGCCCACGTGCGTCCGCGCCACGTCGCGGGCCCCCTCGCGGCGCAGTCCGGCAGCGGCGGGTCCCGGGCCCCCGCGCCGGCCCCCGACTTAAGGCGAAGTTTGCCGGCGCCGAAGGGCGGCGGCGGCCCCCGGGGATGCGCGCCCCCGGCCGCCGCGCGGTGCTCACGTCGCGCCTGCTGCTGCCGCTGTTGCTGTCGCTGCTGGGGGCGCCGCGCGGCGTGGACACCGCGGGCCCGGCCGAGCTGCGGGTCCGCGTGCGGCTGCCCGACGGCCAGGTGACCGAGGAGACCCTGCAGGCGGACAGCGACGCCGACAGCGTCAGCCTCGAGCTGCGCAAGCCCGACGGCACCCTGGTCTCCTTCACCGCCGACTTCAAGAAGGTGAGAGCCGCGCGCCGAGCCCGCGCCCCGCAGCCCGGCCCGCAGCCGGGAAGCCGGGAAGCCGGGAAGCGGGGGCGCAGTGTCCTCGGGGGCAGCGAGCTCTGGGCCCACCTCCCTGCCCACCGCCCACTCCGCGCGCTCCGCGGTTGCCTTCGGTGAACTCCGCCGCCCGCTCTGGCATCCGCCCATCCTCCGACTTTCCCCGCTCGGCGCCGGGCACTCGTGGCCCGACCCTCGCCCTGACCGACTCCTGCCCCTTCCCTGCTCCCGCCGCCCCAGCGGACCCTCCTTCGAAAGAGTTCGCGTTGGGATCCCGGCCTCCCTTCTTGGAGTCATTTCCCCGTGCTTTGGGGGAAAGTCCGGGCTGGGTGTCAGAGGTCCTGGGTTCTCCCCGACTTGCTGTGTGGTCTAGAGCAAGCCCCTTTTCTCCTCTGGGCCCGCGTCTCCTGTCTTTACGGGGCAGTGAGAGGACTTCGAGGCCTCCCATCCCGGACCCTTGGAATCTCTGCATCGCGTCTCCCTGTTTCCCTTTCCTGGGCAGAGCTGCCTGCCCGATCCCTCCAGGGAATGGAGGTGCTAGGGGCGGGGGTCAGGAAATGGGCCGGTAGGGTAGTTGGTGACTAACTGTACGCAGCAGCAGGGAACCCTGAGGAAAGGACGGTAGGTGAGTGTTCCGGGGAAGTCTCCTGATGTCTGTAGCCCCTCCCCTAGTGAAAAGAGGCCCTGTGCTCCTCATCTCTGGGGAAGAACCGCGGAGGGAGCACTTCCATAGCTGGGCAGCTGGAGAAGCCAAGGCCGAGACAGCCCCCTTTCTCTTCCCTCTTAGAGACTGGGAGCTGGGCTGGACCCTGGGAGGAGAGGGGCGGAGTCTGGGGAGTGGACGAGGGACCCAGAGAAGTTAGTGGCCCTAGGTAGCAGGATCAGGGAGGTAAATGGAGAATATGTGGTGAGAGTCAACTGCTGATATGCCCCAAGGCCACCCAGTTTCGCTGCCAGGGGACTTAGCTGGTGCGGGAGCAGTCTCAGATGGGGATACCGTACTTGGTGGCTCTTTTTTACTCCATAGACCCAAGGTGGGTTCTCCCAGGCAGGTGGGGGCAGACAAGATTGTGGGTGGAAAAAGGGAAGTTGACAGGGCCAGAACCACCTCTGCCTCTCCACCTAAATTTCAGGGCCATTTTATCCTGGGTGTTCTGTTCTTGGAAGACCTGAATTAGTGGCTGAACCCACCAGGAGTCAGGGATCTATTTTGTCATAAGTCCTTTGGCCCTGAACGTGAGCTTTCCATCCTCATGCCGACTGGCCGTATCCTGTGGCCACCCCAGTACCCAAGAGAGATTTACCTGCCACCGCTTAGGCATCAGGGCAACCACCACGGTGGGGCTGAGGTTTTTTATAGCCTCAGGCTACAACGGGGAGGGTTTTTGTGTGTGTTTTTGTTTTTTTAATTGCTCGGCCCTGAGGGAGAGGAGTGGAAGAGCCCAGGCAGTGTGACTGAGGCAGTCTGATTGGCTTGAGCGTGGGTTACTGGGCTTGAGGCTGAGTGTGGGGAGGTGGGTCTGACTGCCCAGCTAGGTAGTGCATTCAGAGCTGATGGCAAGTGCTTCATTTTAATTTTTGTAGTGATTCAAACCTCTGCTTGGACATCCGAAGCGTGCTTTCAGGTTAGCCTCTGACCCAGAAGCTGGCATATGGCACTGGCACCTGGCATCTCCAGTTTCATCAGCAAGGGAGGGAATTGGAGTGGAAGGCACAGAAAGGAAATCAGTTCTCCAGGGTCCCCTCCACTCCAGTTGGCCTGGGGCAGGGTGGGCTTGACTTCATGGGAGGGAGGGATGAATGGAGGAATGGTCTTTACCCCTACCTCAGTCCACTGTCTCCACTGGCCAGAGTGGCTTCTGTGTCCCAGCCCTTCTGGGTGGACACTTCTTTTGTCGTCTGCTCACTGCTCAAGGACTAGTGCCTCATAGTCCTTGGCAGATTTCTACCAAAAAGTTCTGTCTGGAAGTAATGACAGTTATTGTTATAAAAAAGGTCTGGAAGTTGTGTGTGTGTGGAGGGGGCATGTTCTGAATCTGCTCACAACAATGATGTTTGCTTTCTAATCACCCTGGACTGAAAGAGACAGGCCTGATTTACCACTCATGAGCTGGTGACTGCTGGGCCAGCTATTTGATCTCAGGGCTTCCAGAACTTTTCTTCGGTTGTAAAATGGGACTAATAACAGTACCTGTCCTGTAGTAAATGAAAGAATGAACAGTGTAGTGCACACGAAGTATTCATTCTGTGCCAGGTGCCTCGTTAAGTGCCCAGAAGCTGGGAGAGCCAGGAGCTTTGATAATTGGAGCTCACAGCGTTCCAGCCAGCACTCTCCCTGCTAAGTTTGGACTCAGAGAGGTTGAACGGTGGATCCAAGGTCCCACAGAAAGACGGCACCGACCTTCCGGGAGCCTTGTGTCCCTGTATATCTGTTCCTGTTGCCGTAATCCTGAAGTTATCGAAGCACCAACTGACTGCAGGGTACTGGGGCCTGGGCTTGGCTTACAGAATCCACAAATAATATGGCATGTCAGCTGGATTCTGGGACCCTGGGAGGAGAGGGGCAGCATCTGGGAGAGTCTGGCTACAGACCCAGTGAGGTTGCCTGAGGCAGCAGGGTCAGGGAGATAAGTGGACAGTGGAATATGGGGTGAGAGTCAACTGTTGACCTGTCCCAGGACTACTGTGCATCTGTGCAAGCCTTGCATTAGGCTCATGCCTGCCAGACCAAAAGAATGCCATGGCTCAGTGTTGCCTAAGCTCTGCCTCACATTGGAGTCACCTGGGGAGCTTTGAAAACTCCCCATGGAATCAGAATGTCTGAGGCCAAGAGCCAGGCTGCGTTTTTCAGAGGACACCAGGTGAGTGCAATGGGCAGCAAACCCTGGGGACTCCTGGTGTAGCTGCTCCAGAGAAGGGGAGGGGACTTGGAGGAGGAGCCAGGTTAGACTGTTAAATGAAGTGAGAGCTCAAACTTGGCCACACTATTCTACTCGCAACAATGCTAATGTGTTTTATTTGGTTTTGGTTTTGTGTTGGGGATTGAACCTAGGACCTCAAGCATGCTAAGCATGAGCTTCACCCCATCCTTCCCAAAGTGTTTTAGGCAGCATGTATCTTTAGGCCTAATTGTCCATACCCTCATCACAGGTATTCTCATTCCTAATACACACTTAATAATAGGCAATACCCTTCTTTATAATCCAGGCCCTATATATGTAATTAGACCTGTATGTACATAACCACTGGGCATGTCTAATAACAAGCACCTCACCATCCCCAGACTCTTACCTGGCTGGTCTGACAGCCCTCTTGGTCCCCATCCCCCAGGCTGATGTCCCTGTCCAAGTTCTCTTTTGCTTCTGTCTCCCAGTCTGAGTGTCCAAAAGCTGGGGAAAGGATGAGTCACGCTCCAGGCAGCCTGGTTTGGTGCTGGCCAGATGGGCAGGGTGGGGCTGACAGATATGAAGAAAATCATGTGTGACTACATTGGGATGGTGGGTACATGGGAGGGGAAGGAAGACATACTGCAGGAGTGAGAAAGGAGGGTATCATAGGACCCACAGGCTGGAGCCTTGGAGGGAATAACCAAGATCAGCGAGCCACAAGGCACAGTGGTTCAGCTCAGCATCTCTCAGGAGGGACAGGGACTCGAGGAGTTCGGAAACTTGTACCCTGCCCTGAGCACCAGTGTGTGAGTGGGAGCCAGAGGAAGAAACAGTACAAAGAGTATCAGAGTCACTGCCCTGGGGGCTCTTGGTCTGCGGAGTGGGGAGCAACTCAGGAAGCCTATGAGATATAGTTAGTGAAGATGTGCAGTATGCGAATGGCCACAGTGCTCCTGAACCTATTTATTCTAAGCAGATGGCACAGCTCTTGGATGTGGGACAAGAGAAGGTTTTAGGACCCAATGTCCCCCTGCCCTGTGTGTGTTCAGTCCCCTGTGATCTGGCACATAGGCATGTGATGTGATGGATGGGAAACCTTTCTGGCAGAGAACAGAAGTCCTTTCAAGAGAGGCCCAGAACTTTCTGGAGTGCAGGGCATTTTATGAGGAGTTAGTAAGAAGTCACCAGATGACCAGGTTTCGGACATGGGGCCCTTGGGTCTAACCCCAGGAATTCCTCCTGGGACCAGAGATGAGCAGTCCTGCCTGAAGGTCTGAGTGTGCTCTGTGCACCTCCACCTGCATCTCCACCCCTGTGTGCTGTGTCCAGGTGGAGCACTGCGAAAGGCTTCCATCGCTCAGCTGTGCAGACTACCTCCTGGAAGCAGTGACAAGACCGGCTGAGAGATGGGGGAGAGGAAGAGCAGGCATTCTTCAGTCTCAGGCTCCCCAGCCACAGAGGGGTAGTGCTGGATGAGCTGGGACAGACCATTGTTCCCAGACAGGCAGCCAGAGCGCCTGGCCTGGAGGTAAGGGCCGCACAGGGCTCTAAATGTCACTATCGAGCAGTCCCTAGGTTCACACATGTGGCCTCAGCTGGTCCTCACTACTGCTTTGGTAGGCACATACTGCCTCATGTTGCAGATGTACAAACTAATCTCTGAAGTCACTTTGACAAAATCAAACCGCTAATGATCCAAGATTGGATCCAAGGCTCCTTTCACTGTATCCTGACTTCTCAGGCTGCTGTGGCACCCAAGTAAACTCCTTCCAGAAGGCTGAAGGACCCTGGAGAAGAGAAGAAGGAGGCTGAAAAAAGCCTTCAGAGTTGGCGTAGGGGAGCAGATGTACAGATCCTCCTGTGTACGGCCTTGAGCTGGATTCTTCCCACCCAAGCTCATAACTCCCAGTGGATCTGGTATTGATTCTTTAGGAGTGTGTAAGATTGTTCTCTTCCTGTGTGGGGTGTGGTTTTTATAAAAATATGCCACAGGTACTACTAATCGCTCAGTACGGACATTTTCCTGCCATTTACCAGCTGTGTGACTTGACAGGTCACTTCACCTCTCTAGCTGCAGGCTCCTTGCCTGGAGCCAGGGACCACAGTGTGATGCTCAAGGTTGCAGTGAGAAGGGACTGAGAGGCCTTTGCAGAGCAGGGCCAGCATAAGCTAGGGAGAAGTGCAATGCCAGTGCCAGACAGCTGAGCAGCCCCTCCGCCCCAGCTCTCCTTCCTCATGCTGTGAAGCGTATTGTTCCAGCTGCTGCTTTTCTGCTCTGCAGACCAAAGCATCATTAGGAGCGTCTGTCCTTTAAGCTGCAAGTGTTTAAGCAACTGCCATTGCAGATTCAGATAAAAGGCAGAGGACTAGGGGCTGGAATCTGTGTGAGAGGGGAGCCCTGAGTCAGCAGGACGGTGGGGTGCAGTTGATCCACATAAAGCCTCACATTGTTTCCCAGGGCAGTCAGGACAGTGGTGACCTTTGGGACTGGCTGACAGAGCACAAGGGGCTTGGGGAGGGGGCACTGGTCCTGGCTAGTGGATGCACTGATGCCCAGTAACAAGAAGCCTCTGTCTGGGACTCAGCCCTGAGAGTGTGCCGGCGCCTTATGGTAGGGCAGCTTAAGTACCTCCGCACCAGCCTGGTTCTGAGTTGAACGCATCTACCCTTTTTCCTGCATGAGAGCCTGGGTCTGCCATGGGGCTGGGAAGGCACCGGTCCTAGCTGGCTCCTCTTGTCACCCCCTCTGTCTCCCCTCCTCCCCAAGCCCAGTAGAGCTGGCCCCTCTCTAGCCATAAAGCAGCCCCAGCCAGGAGCTGAGGAATAAATATTTAGATTGGCTCAGCCTGGGCCTCAGAATCACGCGCTCTGGTGATGGGAAGACCAGGATGGCAGAGGACACTCCCAGGAGACAGTGAACGCCAGCTGGCTGTGAGCAGGGGTGTTGGAGTGGGGACATGCAGTGGTCACCAGCCTGGGCTGTCATCGCCAAGTACAGGGTGCGCCGGGACAGGGACCAGGGGGAGACAGCTGTGCCACCCGGGCCCCTTCAGCTTCCTACTGCCCTGGGGTAGAAGGTGGGCTGGCAGCAGGGTCTGAGACCAGGAGCCTCCTCATGGCCGAGAAGGCTTTGAAGAAAAAGCCCCAAGGGAGGCACCATAAGAGTGCCAGAGAGTAAGAGCTGATGATGGGAGGCATCTGAGAGTGGTGGGGCAGGAAGGGCCAGAGAGGGCAGGGAGAGCTGGGGGCCAAACCTGAGGTGAGAGTGTGAGGCAGGCATGTGAGGGGAGTCACAGGCCTGGACAGTGACTAGAGATGCTGGTTGTGAGAGTTGGAGGGATTCAGAGAGTGAGGGGAGCATGCAGACAGGAAATGTGTGTGATGTAAGGCAAGAGGGTATGGGAGGGACTGTGAGAAAGGGCTGAGGTGGCGGCTCTGTGGGAGAGATTGGGCCCAGGGAGGAGCTCAGTGACAGCTATGCACCTGTGTGCATGCAGAGAGGAGACCACGGAGTAAGACAAGACTATCGAGGGGCTGTGGGAGAGAGACTGAGAAGCAGCTAGTCGGTGTGGAGAAGTCAGGCAGATGTGTGTGGAAAGCAGGTGAAAGGTGTGAGTGTATGGCTGACAGTAACACAAAACCTCAGGTGACAGTGGCTAAGGTATGTTTCCCCCCTTCCACTTGGGTCTAAGTCTGAAGGCAGCCATAGAGGGCAGCTCCTGGCCGCAGGGCCCCTCTGCAAGATTTCTTCCTTCCCCCTGCGGCCTCTGCCGAGGCTGGCAGCACCGGGGACCTGGCTCAGGGCACTGTGAACTCGTGTCCAGCCAAGCCCCGCACCGCTGAGCCGAAGCAGCCTGCTCCCTGGGAGACACAGTCGGTCTGAGGAAGATGGCCCAGCAAGGAGAGGGCCAGGGAGGAGTGGGGTATGTGGACAGCCCAAACAGGGAGCATGGAGGAGCGTGAAGGTCACCTGACTGGGAGTTGGGAAGTCTGGCTTTCCAGTCCTGGCCCTGCCGTTGTGTGACTTATGAAGGTCATTTCCCCTGCTGGAACCTCACTGAACCGTGAACTACAGCATGCCCTGAACTTCCTAGAAGCACAAATAGAAGCCCCTCATTCCTCCCTGTCTTCTGTCTGTGCCCTTCTCTTTGCCGGGAAACCTTCCTGCTTTCCCTGCAAGGACCACCGAAGCCCCCTCACTCTGGGAGGTCTCCCCGCTCCGCCTCCAGCCCCATCCTTAAACAAGTGCTCCCTCATCCACCCTCTGCCTCCATGGAGCTTGGCGTGAACTTCAGCCCTTGGCTTTCTGTGCTGTTCTGACCTTGATTGTTAGAGGTCAGCCTCCTCCAGAAGCCCTCAGAAGACACGGTCTTTGGCCTGGGTCATTTCTGTCCCCAGCTGGTGCTTGCAAACTCCCTGCCCCGGGTAATGTTAGTCACTGGGCTCCCACTGACTTGACGATTACTCAGGCTGAAGAGTCATCAGCAGACCTGTCTGGGCCTCAGATGCATCTATAGGAGAAAAATCTTTACACTGTCAGGCCTGGGGTGGACTACGGTGGGAGTAAGACAAGTGTGGGGTGAGGGATTGCAGCAGCGTGGAAGGAAGTGAAAGCCCACCCAGTATGTTCCGAGATGGCTCATGATTTCATTCCTCACAGCAGTCCCTCGAGTAGGTACCGTTGCTTTACTCATTTAGCAGGTGCGGAAACTAAGGTACAGAGAGCTTAAGTACATTCCCCTAAGGCGTGTGGCTAGTAAGGATAAGGCCAGGATCCAATTGCAGATAGTCCTGGCTCCAGAGCCTTCATTCCTAGCTACTGTGCTGTGCTCCAGCCTAGTGACTCCTTCCTTCCAACCACAGACCAGGTCTTGAGCAGTCACCCACCCCACCTGTGCTGCACCTGCCACCTTGTGCGCAGCTCAGGCTCTGGCCCAGGTTACCGCACTCTCCGCTTCCCCTGGTGGGCTGGCGCTTTGGGGGCACTCCTGAGAGAAGCAGCCTTACGGAACCCTCCCATCCTGGGCATCGTAGCCTGAGTCCTGAGTCTGAGGTATCACCTTCAGCCCTGCCATAGGCTCTTGGCCAATTATGCATCTTCCTTGAGCTTGAGGCCATATCTAGGGGACTTCTGGGTAGGGAGGAAGGCTGGAAGCCAGGTTTGTCCAGGCCAGATGTTCCTGAAGAAGGGGAACTTCTTTACCCCGTCCTTAATTCTGTGCTGGAGGACCGGGTCCCTAGAGTCTAGTGAGTCTGAGAAGTAGGGAGTAGAAGATTGGAGGGATGTGGGTCAGGATGATGGAGGCCCATCACCAAGGAGTTGGATCCAGAAACTAGGTCTGCCCACTCCCTCCCTGGGGCCAGCAGGGGGAATGTTGTTTTCAGGGGAAACAGGACTAGAAAAACTGGAGAATTCAGAGTATACAGAGGTTCTGGACAGGCAGGCAGAGGGGGTGGGTTAGGAGGATCTTCCCGCTTCATCCCTTATGTGCATCTTGCTGTTTGCTAGTCACACACAGTAGGCACAGGACCTGCCGCATTCCCCAGGGTGTAATAAGGGGAGGGAACTGGGTTCCAGTCCTTCCTGTGCCCCTCACTCACTATGTGGCCAACAGAGACCACAGTAGCTTTGTGGGCTGGAGCCTGTTTCTTTAGCTGAACATCAAGGAAATAAGACTCATTGATCTACATGCAGTTGTATATTCTGGCTAAGAGAGTTCAAGCTTTGAGTCAGACTAGACTGCTTGGGTTAAAATCTCAGCTAATGTGGTATGATCAAGAAACACAGTAAATGTTGAATTCTTTTTTTTTTTTTCTGTGCCAGGGATTGAACTCAAGCCCTTGTGCTTGCGAGGCAAGTGCTTTAACCATCAGGTCTCCAGCCCTGAAATTATTGAAAATGTATTACAGTAAAAGACACGTGCCATTAATCCCCCTCAAAATACTCCCCCTTCCTTCAAATGCACTTATCTCCTCATTCTTGCCACTTTCTGAAGCAGTTCTGGAAGTCTTCAGTGTTTTGAAGACTTCAAAATGTTTACCTTACATGGTCACTTTGACTTTGGGGCTGAGCCAGAAGTCATACAGTGCCAGATCTAGTGAATAAGGTGAATAAGGACACACCTTAATGCTTTTATGAGCTTTGCTGTCCTTTGGATGGCACTCAGCAGTGGCATTCACCAAATTTTTTTTTTATTACATCTTGTGAAGACACTTACGAAAAAGTATTTCCAAAACTGCTTCAGAGAGTGGCGAGAACAATGGGATACGTGTGTTCAAAGGGAGGGAGATTAGTGGCACTGTGCCTTTTTCTGTAATAAATATTTTTATTTAAACACACCGTATTTTCTGATTACCCCTTATACATTTCCACTTAGCTCATGACCTTGAGCCAGTTACCCAATCCAGACAATAGCAATGGTCAGAATTCCATTCCTCCTATTGTGCATGGATTTTAGAGGCTGATACATCTGTTTGACCCAACATAACCATATTTCTCCTTCCTAGCTAAAAACTTCAGTGACTCTTTGTTCTACACAAATAGATACAGAGAAAATTGTCTATCTCAGAGAGAAATTCTCCTTTCCTCTCTGCACCCCAGTTGGGTTCTCATTTTGGTAGCATTTTGTTGTGGTCATTGCCATGACTATTTAATGTAGAAGCGAGGGAAAACCTCAGTTTTCTTTCACCCTCTGGTTTAAAAGTTCAAATGCCTTGTCCTGTCTGTTAGTGATTTGATGTCACCCAGCAGTGAGACTCCTCAGCCCCCAGGGTTTTAATGGAGAAGATGGGAATATCCAGATAGGGTTTTCTTTAAAGGCTCAGAGCTGAAAATACCAGGGACGTGGCTCTTGGATTGTGCCTGGAGGTTCCTGCCAGGGACATCCGCCTGACTCAGGCTCTCAGAGGGGAAGTTTAGTATTGAGTCTCACCTCACAGGAATTGAGCCCAGAGTGGAATAAGCCACCAATGTCTCCGTCTCCAGTGTCCCCTCAGCTAGCCTGAGTGAATGGAAGATCAGATGGCCCAGGCTGGCAGGATGAGGAGATGCCAGCGCCATGGCCCAAGAAAGCATTTCCTGTCAAGAGGAAATAGGGGTTAAGCTGAGCTCGGATTCATCTTCCTCACAAGTCTCTGGGATCATAAAGAGCCTAATGGAACCTTTCTCACTAGCTAGGCCTCAGTTTCCCTTTCTGGAAAGCCACCTATATATATATATTCCTACTCCACATTTTTCCAGAAATCATTTGCAGGGGAAAAAGAAAAAAAAGGAAAAGAAGTTCCTTACAAAGTTAAAAGAGTGCAGAAACACGCCGGACTTACGAGCGGCCAGCAGTCCTTCATTCCAGTTGCCTGCAACATTGGCTGGTCACTTTAGTGGTAACAGATACTACCACTAGTACATGCTGAGCACTTCCTCCTTCCAGACAGCTCACCTAGTCCTCACCACAACCCTGTCGGGTAAATGTGCTCCCCTCATTTCACAAATGAGGCTTGGGGAAGAAGGGGAAAGTCTGGGGTCCCGGCTGATGTTTCACTGCTTTGGACGAGAACTAGGGCCCCTCTCTGCCTAGATCCAGAGTCCAAGAGACCACTCAGACCCTGTTCTCACACTATAGTGAGCTCTAGTGAATGGGGCGCTCTTGGGGCGCCCAGGGCACACTCAGTGAAAGAGAATAGCTCCCCAGGGCTTTCTACTCTGAGTGCCGGCGCATGGCCATGGGGGCCGTGGGGGGCTGTGGTGGCTCTGTGCTAGGAGAGGTCTGCACAGATGAAGAGTCTTCTGACTGGGACTTGCTAACTTCTCCCTGGGAGCGGAGCCGGCCAAGTCACAGAGATGGGCACGAAAGGCAGGCAGTGTAGGGGTGAGGGTGTAGGTGGGTGGAGCAGCCAGATGGGGAAGGAGGCCCCACCTCACTTTATGGCCCTTCTGTCTCTGCCCCACTCTGGGCTTTCCCTTCCTACAGTGAGTAACAGGAAGGAGCTCCTGGCCTGCTGATCTTGCCATTAGTGCCCCCTTCCACCCCGTGGGAAAAGAGGAAGTGGAAAGGGGAGAGGAAAGGTGAGCCATCCCAGTTCCCTCAGGCCGGAAGGCGGAGCAGTTGCTGCTACCTCTGCCCTGAGTGCTGCCCGCCCCCACTGCCCCTGTGGATGAGGAGCCTGGCTGGTCTGAAGCACCAGGGGCATTTTAGGCCTCTCCCCAAACCTACTGAGTAGAAATGTCAGACAGAAGCACTGGAATCTGGACTTTGAGAAAGAACAGTCCCTGCCTGACCCAGGTGCCCTGGTCTGGTGGTCGCAGAGGCCCTTACCCACCGCTATCAGGGTGACACTGGGGGCTCCACCTAGCGGGCACATCAGCAGAGAGCAAATCGGGTGGCAGAGCTGCTGTCTCCTGTAAGGTGAAGCTTCCTACTTTCAAAGGGTCCTTTGGAATCCTCTCTAGTGATTTGCTTTGTCAGTGTTCCAGAAAGCTCTGGAACATTTGGGGTGTGATCTTTGACGTCATGGGATGGAAAAGATAAACAGTCCCAGGTCGAAGAGGGAGGTATCTGTTGTGGGACAGTGTCCAAATGCGCCCTCCCCAGGCTCAAGCTGAGTGCTGGTGGACTGGCACATGGGCCCCCTCCTTCCAGAACCGGTCTCCCATCCTGCCCTCCCCTTTCAGGATGTGAAAATCTTCCGAGCCCTGATCCTGGGGGAGCTGGAGAAGGGGCAGAGTCAGTTCCAGGCCCTCTGCTTTGTCACCCGGCTGCACCGCAATGAGATCATCCCCAGTGAGGCCATGGCCAAGCTGCGGCAGGTGAGTGCCCCCCTGGCCAGCTCCTGACCCAGAGCCTCCACCCCTGCAGCCAGCTCATCCCCCTCCCGGTTCAACCTTGCATACTGCTCCTGAGCCATCACCCTGTCCCCACTTCGTCTCACCCTTGATGCCACACTCACCCTAGAGTCCCTGACCCCTGACTTTTACACCACACCATACTGACCGCAGAGCTCCAGATCTCTAATCTGCACTGAACCCCACCTCCCAGAATGCCCCAGGCCCTGACCCAGGTCCTCCCCATTTAGGGGGCTCTGAAGTCGCATCACATCTCCCCCATCCCTCATGAGCCAGTGACATGGGACGAGCTGCCTCACCTTTGGACCTCAGTTTTCTTATTGAGGAAATAGGTTATAAGAGGGAATTCAGTGAGAAAATACATGCCAAGCACTCAGCATAGTAATCACAGCCCTTCACCCTGCTGACCGGCCCCCAGCCCCTCCTTAGACCTGGCCTCAGCAAGCCTCGTCTGAGTCCCCTGCCCTTCCCAGAGACACCCAGTCTGCTGAATGTGGGACAGTGCTTGACCTAAGAGGTCATTTATTACAGGACAGCTTGCCTGGCCTGCCCACCCCGACCTCCCCGCAGGACCTTAGAACTTGCTGCCAGGCCCCAGAGCCCAGCTTGAGAATAGTCTATTTGGATGGAAGCTGGATATGCCTGTCTGCTCGTGGGCATCAGCTTCTCTGCCAGTTGCAGAGGGGCAGGGCTGGGTGCCTTGACTGCCGGCCTGGGCTGGCCGGGCTCTTGGGATGGGGAGGAATGGGCAGGGAGCACTCTGAGGCCAGGTGGGAATGGCTTCTGTCGTGAACATGCAGAAAAACCCACGGGCAGTGCGGCAGGCTGAGGAGGTGCGGGCCGCAGAGCAGCTGCACATGGATATAGCTGTGAACTTCACCCAGGGGGACCTGCTGAGCCCCCATCTCCACAACGTGTGCGCCGAGGCTGCAGACGCCATCTACGCCCGCCAGGAGGACGTCCGGTTCTGGTTGGAGCAAGGTCAGCCAGGTGCTAGGCACTGCCTGCTGCAGGGCAGGGGAAAGAGAGAGGGGGAAACAGAGTGGTAGAGGAGGGAAGGGGGCACCCAGGCTCAGCAGCTTCTGTTCACCCCAGAGACACTTAGAGGACACCTGCAGAGATGGGTTGGCCAGGATCAGAGATGTGGACACCCAGTTCCTGCTCCCCAGAGCTCCCCCGGGGGTAGATCTGTAAAGCCATAAGCACGATATAGTGCAGAGGCCAGGGAAGGCCTCCTGGAGGACATGGGGCCCATCCAGCCAGTCAGTGTGAGGAGTCACCCAGGTGAAGGGTCCCATCCCAGGAGGGACACAAACTCTGCTGTGCAAGAAGACTCCCAGACACTCGCCCTGCTCGCTGCTCTTAGTAAGGACACAGAGATGTGCTCCCTGTCATGGGAGAGGGCACAGGCACCCGGCCCCTGCCTGCCTCTCAGAAAGCAGCTTCACACCATCCCTGGTGCTGGCCTCTCTTGGGAACTCCTTCCAGCTCTGCGTGGTCCCTGTGTGACTTCAACCCCAGCCCCCCTCCCCGTGCCTCTCTCGGGACTGCCCTCCGGTTCCATATAGGCAGGACAGGGAAATGTCACCATTCCAGCTCCAGGTGCCTAGTCCTTCACTCACCCAGCCCAGCACAGAGAAGTGCCTGTCTCTCCCCGGGGTAGGGGCTGGGTTTAGAAGTACCCAGCAGAGCTGTGCGCATGCTCTTCAGACACCTGACCTCAGTGAGCCACACCCCGAACTAAGGTACACGCCCAACACCAGCACCTCCCAGTGGCTGTCCCCTCCCGAGGTCACAGAGCAGAGCCTGGGCAAGGCCGCTGCCATCTTCCCCCACGCCCCCCACCCGCACACTCTCCCGTGTGGGTCACATTTGTGCTGTCCCTTCCCTGCCTGGCCCTACTCAGATACCACCTCCTCCACGAAGCCCCCCCCCATGCCCCTCACCTCTTTCAGCACACCCCAGTACAGCGATCTTTTAAAGCACTGGGGGCAGCATGGCCAAATTCAGGCCTCGACGTCACACAGACCTGGTTCAGTCCTCTCTTTGTATTGAGTGGCCGCATTGTTGAATTTCTCTGGGCCGTTTTCTCATCTTTGGAACAGGGATGACAGTGCTTAGCTCATGGGGGATGGAATACTGTGTGTAGAATCCCTGGCACACCTTGGGACTCAGTAGATGAGGATGATCGTCATTTAATCTTTTTCTCCCACTAGCAGCCTCTTGCCCAGTCTCGCTGACCTCAGGGAGGGGTGACCGAAGAGTCCAAGTAGGGAGGGGCTGTTGCCCCTTCTTGGGGTGCTCCTGTCCTCCCTGCCTTGCTCATCCTTGCCTCTCTCCCCAGGTGTGGAGAACTCTGTGTTTGAGACTCTGCCCAAGGCCTCGGAGCAGGCAGAGCTGCCTCGCTGCAGGCAAGTGGGGGACCGTGGGAAGCCCTGTGCCTGCCACTACAACCTGAGCCTGGCCTGGTATCCCTGCACGCTCAAGTACTGCCACAGCCGCGAGCGGCCCACGCCCTACAAGTGCGGCATCCGCAGCTGCCAGAAGAGCTACAGCTTTGACTTCTATGTGTCCCAGAGGCAGCTGTGTCTCTGGGATGAGGACCTCTAACCAGGCTGTGGGGAGAGGGAGGCTCGGGGTGGCTGCTTGGGGTCCTCCTCTGCTCCCCTGGCCACCACAGCGGGTGGAGCCCCACTGAGGCCTTACTTCCTTTCCATGCCCTGCCCCGAAGCCTCAGGCTCCCATTCAGCAGCGTGACTGTGAAAGGGGTGCACAGTAGGGGTGGCTCATGAGGGCAGCCCCCACGGCCACCCTGTGCCTTCCTTGGGGACAGAGAAGGACAAAGCAGTTCTCCAAATGTGCACCCCACCCTCCTCATCTCCTCTGAAGTATTCACTTTCAAGCAACCAAAATGTGACAGCCTAGGAGACTATGGAACTCTGTGGACCCTAAGAGGGGTCTCGCCTGCTACACTAGCCGCCCCACACACATCTAGAAGGACCCGGCCCTGCCGTACCTTCTCATTCCCCGCCGATGAGGGGCTCCTTAGCCCCACAGAGGGGACGGTTGTGGCCCGAGCTATGGCTGTGTGTGGAGCCAGCCAAGAAACCTGCCACCCTGAGACCGACCATTGTGCCTTTACACAGAACCCAGACTTTGCCGTCAGAGTGGGCACCAGCTCCTTGTCCCTCTAAACAGAAACGTTTCTCTAAGGTTCTGGGGCAGGGCGGGAGCATGAAGTACTAGGAAAACTTGAATTCCAGATTTTTAATACAAAGTATTTATCATTTGTACCAGAAATAAAAGTTTAAATTTTTACTGGACTGATAGCACATGCCCTGGAGTTCTGAGAAAACTTTTGTCCAATGCTGCCACCTGGTGTCAGAAGTACCCCCTTACACCCTCAGCAAGCAATCTGGTGACAGCAACTCAAAACACCTACTCTGTGCTCTGCCATTTGAGGAGAGGGAGGAGGTGCAGGACAGGGTGCTCCTAGGGAAGGATAAGATAAAACCTGTAATCACAGGGATGAGGCAAGAGACTGAGGGTGTAGCTCAGTGGCCAAGAATGTCCCAGGACTTGGGTTCCATCCCTAGCACTAAAAAAGAAAAAAGATGGAGCCATAGTAAGTGGCCAGCACAAAAGTAAGGTTGAGACTGGAACCAGACATCTGGCATTCCCATCCGGGTCCTCTGCTGACTTGCTGTGCCTTCTTGGGTCATATGACTCGACTTCTCTGCCTTAGTTTAATTTGGGAGAGTAAAGTGAATGTATGCAGGTGTGAAGCGTGTAACAAGCACCCTCTGTGTTAGTCATTATTCCTGCTGCTACTGTCAGTGAAAAGAGCAGACACCGCCTCAGCTAAGAAACTGATCACCAAGCCACGGTCATGGATGGTGGCGCAGTCCCCAACCCATATACTGTCCCTAAGTGACTTTTAAATAAGAAACAGTGTTTTATAAAAACTGATGTTTCCAAGATTTGGAGTGTTTTGCTGACCTTCCCGGAGAAGCACCTCCTAGCCTGCCTGGCCCCTGCATTGATGGGGCTGTGGGTACTCATTAGAGACACCCCCCCCTTGGGGGTGGAGACTTTGGGGCTGGCCTTGCACCCAGCAAAGTAGACACCTCCTGGGAGTCATGGAGGGCTGAGTGACAGTCACCCAAACCACCCCATCCTCGCCCCATGCTGTCACAATGCCTCCAATGCCACCGTGACGGTCTGTGCGTCACACTGAGGGGCTGTTAAAATAGGCGCAGGTGGCCAGCTCTTTGAGGCATGCCGAGATGAGACTTGGCTGGTTATCCTCAGCAGGGCTTCGTAGCTGCATGAAGATTCCTGGGAGAAGTCATACAATCAGTAGTCATTGCTCCGTGGCACTTTATGGTTTACAAAGTGCAGCACAATAATTAGTCCATTGGCTCCTTGTAGGGTTTCTGTAACATTTTACTGGTGTGGCTCACCTGTAAAATTGTGTGATTGCCTAAGTCAGCTGGTTAGAAACAAGCCGGCGTCCAAGCCCTGGTCACCTCATTCCATCCACCCACCTCCTGTGCCCAGTGGGTGTGTCAGGCAGGCCAGGGGAAACTTGAGAGCGCAGCTCACCTGTGGGAGGGAGACACGGGTGGGGGGTAAGCCTGGGGAAGGTACCCGGGCTTCCTTGGGACAGAGCTGGCAAGAAGAAACAGGATCCTGGCTGGTCCTCTTTGCTAAGGTGAGCAAGGTGTCTCCAAGGAGTCCAGGAGCCCAGACCTCCCGGGAGCCTCTTCTAGCCAGAGAGGGCAAGAGTAGTTCCAGCTGCCACCGGCCACTGCCAGTGGGGCTGGGCCTTGCTGTGGACTTCTGTCCTGGGGGGTTTTTTCAGGTTCTCTCCCTGCAGTCTTGTTAGCCAAGGAAGGTCCTAGGGGGCAACTATGGGGTCTCACGGTTGGGAAGCCCTGCCCCAGATTCCCCATGGGACCTGCATGTGGAGGGTGGAGTCTGGTGTATAAGGGGCAAGGGTCCCTCTGAAGAACCCAACTGGAGGGGCTGGGGATTTAGCTCAGTGGTTAGAGTGCTTGCCTTGCAAGCGCAAGGCCCTGAGTTCAATCCCCAGCACCAAAACAAAACAAAACAACAACAACAAAAAAAAACCCCAAAAAACAAAAAGAACCCAACTGGAGGCTAACAATGCCTATGAGGAGTGTGAGTGAGGGCTTAGTCTCAGCTGTGTGTAGTGTGGGAGGGTCACCCCCTTGCAAGCCCCTTCTTTCTCCATCTAATAAGAGAAGGGGCCTCGGTAGGTTGCCTGAGTCTTCTTAGCTCTGGCACTCAGTATTAATCACCTTATATTTCACCAAGGTTTTCATCATCTGGCCACAGGTGAGCAGTTGAGTTATTTACTGAGACCTGCTCTTATAAGCCAGGCTATAGGTAGAAATAGGAAGGGTGGTAACGTCTGAGGTACAAGCACGCAAATTGTGGTAGATTCTGTCAAGTAGCCCTTTATATGGGGCTGTTCAGTTTACACACTTGTTGGTGTATGGACTCTCCCATTTCTCCACATTCCTGAGCTATCAGCCAGGGTTCTCTGGCAAAACAAAACCAGTAGATACAGAGAAAGATTTTTTGTTTTGTTTTGTTTTAGTACTAGAGACTAAACCCAGGCCCTTTACACAGAACTACATCCCCAATCCTTTCAAAAATTTTAAAAATTTTTCATTTTGAGAGAGGGTCTTGCTAAATTACTAAATGACCTAGGCTGGGCCCAAACTTGTGATCCACCTGCCTCAGCTTCCCAAGTAATTGAGATTACACATGTGTACCTCTGTGCCTGGCCATGTTGCGGTCTTGAGGCAAAATTGCTTCTTCAGGAAATTTTCACATTCATGTTTCATCCCTCAACCCCTCTAAGGCAGCCTCCTTAAAGTCACCTGATTATAAGGGTGACTGAGTCACATCTACAAAATATCTCCACTGCGACATACAGGCTAGTGTAACCAAACACTAGCAGGGCATCAGAATCTAGCCAAATCCCGCCACACTACCATCACTTGGTGCTTGCTGGATGACCACTGAGAAACTTGACAGCATTTTAGAGTTTATTCTCAATAGCACCTGCAGCCAGGTGACAACAGAACGTCCGTCCCCCTCCACCCTCCTCAGTCTCTGGACAGGTTTCACCTGGGTTCCCTCGACCTCTGGCTTCGGCCAGTGAGAAATGCCACATGCAGCTCTTGAGGGCCAGAAGTTGGGGCACAGAGTGCCCCCGCCTCGCTGCTCCAGTGCCACACATGGGGCTTTGCCTCCAGCCCTCTCGGGCTCCAGGGCTTTTGGGGCTCCACTATTTCCTCTCTTGCCTCTTGTGCCCTAGCTTTGCAGTCTTGCCCCTGGCTGGGCGCTGGCCCCTTTAAAACTGCTCGAACCCCTGCAATCAAGCCTCACCATCAATCAAGGGGAGCTGCTTGTTTCCTGCAGAAACCCGCTAATAGCAACAGCAGCTCCAGCTGGGAAACTGAAGGACGGATGTGGAAGGGAAGAGGGCACGGGCAAGGTGGGAAGTGCAGGAGAAAGTCCAGCCCTCAGGTTTCCAGGGCAGCAAGCGAACGACTAGCCCGAGACCCAGGCCCAGCAGATTGGGATGGTGCCCTCTGCCCTTCAGGGGTGGCACCCACAGCCCAGCATGACTGTCTTACTGCCTTGGCCCCAGCTCCTGCCGCATAGCCTGCTGCGATGAGGTCCGGATACCTAAGCAGAAAAGGGTAAATGAGCAGACATTCCGCGTTCAGATCCCTCCTGCCTTTCTCGAGTCTTTCCTGTAACAGTGGACGTGTCCTTGCTCCCCACCCAAGCTCTGAAGCCCAGCACCTCCCTCTTCCTCAAGGACCTGCCTCTCTCGGGAAGTTGTTCCCTCTTCCCCTTTTCTACTCCCTTTCCTGCCTCCTCGCCATTGACCCTGAGAGTGTTCAACTCCTTCCCATTCTAAGAACAGAACCCTAAGCCCCAGTCCCTCTCTGCCCCCCTTCTTCTCCCTGCTCCTTCTCAGACAAACTTCTGGCCAGCACCTTCCTCCCCACACTTCTCAGCCTGGGGACCAAGGCTGTGCTGCAGTCCAGTGTGATGTGTGTCCCTGGTCGTCTGCTACTGAAAGTAGGCACCCGTGTCCGCCTGTCTAAGGGCAGCTCACAGTCCTCCCTGCAGGATCATCATTGCTCTCACTCATGCTTTTCCACTTCCTGGACGACTCAGTCTCCGCTTCTACTGCTCGGGGCTCTCCGCCTCCCATCCATGCCCCCTGCACTTTGTTCCCTGTGCTTGTACCATTCCAGTTCCTCTTCACTGGGGATCTCAGCTTAGTGTCCCTTCCTGACAACTGCCTCCAGATGTCGGCAAGGTGTCTCCCAGCGGCTTTGCATAGCGCCCTCTACTTTCCTGTTAGGGTACAGGCCACAGGATGAGGGGTTTGCTCACTGGTCCACAAGCATCAGTCACCACTCTAGAGGGCAGAGTAGGAGGTAAAAACTTTCACCTGGCAGGTAGGAAAGACACCCAAAAAGGCCAGGGGCTCCTGACACTGCGTTGATTCTAGCTGGGGTTATGCGGTGAAGTCCAGCCTTTGATGGACTAGACGACCATATGATGATCTGTGTCTGAAAGTCGACATCTCTGGCTTGCCTGGACCTGGGGCCCTCACCTGTGGGTCCTCCCAGCCACTGGCAGGCGCTTCTGAGAGGAGACCGCTCCAGTTTTACAGACGGGGGAGCAAAAGTCAGGGTCGCATTCTCTGACTACCACAAGAGGGCGCACCGGACTTTAACTTGTCCGGAGCCCGAAGGTAGACAGGACGCTTACCTGGTCTGAGGTAGACAAGCAGAGCCAGGAAAGGTCTGGCTGAGCCAGGGTTTTGTCGGAGGCACAATTAGAAAGGTCCAGCTCAAGGTTAAGGCTGGCTTTAAGGTAAAAAAAACATTGCTTGGAAGATAGAGTTGTTATTATGCTGTTTTAAAATTAAATACATAGCCAGGCATAGTGACACGCACCTGTAATCCCAGCGATCAGGAGGCTGAGGCAAAGGATTACAAGTCCCACCTAGGTAATGTATTAAGACCTAGCCTCAAAATGAGAAATAAGAAAAGGCCTGGGGATGTAGCTCAGTGAGAAGGCCCTGGGTTCAGTCTGCAGTACTGGAAACAAAGAAACAAACTATGATTCTAAACCATCAAGGACAAAATAGGCAATGAATTTGTGGGTATCCCCCCATGTGCCACATGGTGGCAGTTACTGTGAGGGGCGGGGGCAGGGAGTAGCAGAGGCTGGAGGAGTCAGCATTAGGGACATGAGGAAAGGGAATGCATCTGAGTCCTAACTCTCACGTCCTTCCCTGTCTACCACCTAGACACAGTGACTTTATCCTGGTTCCCAGGACACCTCTCACTTTGCTACTCTGGCACTAACCCCCTCCACCCATTTTCCAAAATACGCCTCCTAGCAAGGATGCCATCAGGTGTATTCAGGTGTGATCCAAAACAAATCTGTAAGTTCTTCTTGGCTGCTACCTTCCTTCCAGCTGCATTTTTGAGAAGGCAGAACTTGATTGCCCCAAGGCAGGGAGCGACCCCCACCCCACACCTTCATGCGCTGTGCCCCACAGCCCATCTGGCAGACCCAAGGAGCTAGAAGGGACTTGTCACTTGGTGGCCTTCCAGAACACCTCACTCTCCACCCTTCTCCCAGCCCTGACAACTCAATCCAGCTGACATGACAGGAAACGGGAGTGTGCAGCAGGCCTGGCGCCAGACGGTGCCACTTTTCTCTGCAGAGGGAGGAAATGGGACCGGGGCTGCTCTCCTCCATCCCTCCCTCTTCTCCAGGGAGGCATCGCTGGGAATGAGAACTCAACTCCTAAAGCCTTCTTGTCCTTGAAGCCAAAGAAGCTGATCTGATGCTCAAGTAGAAACAGAGCTCGGCACCGGGCAAGGCAGTACAGGCCTGTAATCCCTGCACTCTGGGAGGCTGAGGCAGGAGGATGGAAAGTTTGAGCCTACCCTGGGAAATTTAGCGAGACCCTGTTTCCAAAATTTTTTACGAAGGAAAAAGGGCGGCCATTTATCTTAAGGCAAAGGCTCTGGCTTCATCTCCAGAAGGGGGGGGAGGGAGAGAGGAAGAGAGAGAGAGAGAGAGAGAGAGAGAGAGAGAGAGAGAGAGAGATGGAACCCAGGAGAGCTTGTGACTCCCTAGGGTTATAGCCAAGTAGGTCAGATGTCAACCCCAGAAGGACCTGGGGAGGGGTCAGAATGGATCACCACTTTGGAACCACAGCATCCTGGAACAAGGCTTTGGCTAGTCTGGGGAAAAAATCCTCCAGCTGTTGAGAGGGTGGGGTAAGGGACAGGTGATTTGCATGACATTTGCATTTCATTTGCATAGCACTCTTTTGATGTCCAAAGGCACTGAAATTTCCTGCCCTTGCTTCTTTTCCCCTTTCTTTCCTCTGTTCCTTTTTAACGTCCAGGCAGCCTCCTATCTCCTCTTCCCCACAGCTTTTCCTCTCCCGGCTAACAGACATACAGAGTATTAGGCCAGGGGCAACCTTCCCCACCAGTCCAAAACTCAAAAAGCTGGTTTTATGGAAACTGACTGCCAGGAAAGGAGCCAATGGGAGAAAGGGGTCTTTTACACTCTCAATCTAATTAAAATGATTATCAAACAAGTCAGGTGCAGAAAATAGAAAGAATCTGTCTCTCACCCTTGTCCCCATACACACATGCTCTACACACCCTACACATCTACCTGGGCCTTCTAAGACCTCAGAGAATAGGCTGTGCGATCTAGTCAAATCCCTCATACTGTGGGCCTGGACTTCTGAATATGAGGAGTTAGAATGATACCTAGGATCACAGAAAACAGAGGAGATGGGGAGGCTCAGACTCTGCCCTGCCTTCCTTTGGGGTTAAGTCCCATCCCTTCCATCCATTAACTGTGTTGACCTCCCTGAATCTCAGCTTCCTCATCTATAAAAGGGGGCTAATTAATGATTGTACTTTTCACAGAAAGCTGTGCTGACAAGCAGGGAGTCCAGGTGCAGACCTGTAATGGAAGCTACTCAGGAGGCTGAGGTAGGAAGATCAAAAGTTCAAGGCCATGGGGCGGGGGATTTAGCTCAGTGGTAGAGCACTTACCTAGCAAGCCCAAGGCCCTGAGTTCGATCCCCAGCACCCCAAAACAGTTCAAGGCCAGTCTGGGCAATTTAGTAAGACCCTGTCTCAGAATAAAAAGGGCTGGGGGTGTAGCTTAGTGGTAGAGAGTTTGTCTTACAGTTCTGAGGCCCTGGGTTCAGTCCCCAACACAATAAATACATACATACATACACACAGAAAACAAAGTTATGCTAATCAGACTAAACAGAGTACATGTGTTTAGCATGTAATACAGTTCTTGACCTAGCAAGCACTCAGTCTATTTACTGAATGAATGAGTGAATGAACACGAGGTAATATCTGCCTCCTTCTCCCATGCTCCCTTCATCCCACCCTCCTATTCTTCCACTCCCCCATCTTTCCAACTGTGACCCCCCCAAGGTTCTATCTCTTTCACACTGTCCCCTCCCTAAGAGCTCTGCCCCAGAATCACTGCTGGTGCTCAAAGGCCCATAGGCATCATCAGATGCAGACTTCTCTGGCTTCTGGAAAACTAAAGCTGACGCAGGAATGAGTGGTGGCCAGTACCTTGACCCCAGCTACTCGGGCGGATGAAGCAGGAGGATAAGGTCAAGGCCAGTCTGGGCAGGTTAGTGAGATCCTGCCTCTAAATAAAAAAATAAAAAGGATTGGAGATGTGGAGCACCGCTGGATCGCATCCCCAGTACAAGAGAGAAAGAGGAGAGAGAGAGAGAGAGAGAGACAGAGAGAGGGAGAGAGAGAGAGAGAGAGAGAGAGAGAAAGAGGAGAGAGACAGACAGACAGACAGACAGAGGGAGAGAGAGAGAGAGAGAGAGAGAGAGAGAGAGAGAGAGAGAGAAGAGAGAGATGCAAAACCCACGGGGAAAATAATGTGACTTTGTACATAAAAAAGTACATCATATCCCAGATATGGTGATCAGAGAACCAGACCCTCCATGCCCATGACCATGCAAATTATATGTAAATAGAGATATGGAAATCACAAGCACACAGGGGTATATAAACTTCGTCCATACATTTTTCTAGAATGATGGAAGGTGAGTGCAATTGCAGATTTTAAAAAGGGACATCGAGGAACCGGCCAAAACTGAAGTGGAGGAGGGAAGGAAGGCACAGAGGCAAGAATGTCTTCACAGGGGCTTCTGGAGTCACTTGGGCCTCCAAGACGCATTTGTAGGTCTGTATTGAACCAGAAGTGAAAAGGAAGCCCCTCCCCCACCTTCTTGCCTGGAGAGGGGAGACGGGTATGGCTGGGGGAGTAGGGTTTGCGTGGCCCTGAACACACTGGACACTTCCTACTCCAAGACCCCTCCAGCACCCACTGAACTCCTGTGACAGCTGGGTGTGTGGCAGGCTCGGGGGCAACAGGAGGAAATAGCTGGTCTTAACCTGCCACAAAGGTTATTAAGAACACTGAAGTGCCACCTTAACTCAAGATCAGACCACTCACAACTCTAAAGAGAGGTGTGTGAATTAGGCATTGAGAGGCTAGGGAGCAGCGCTTTAGATCAAGAGTTCCAAGCCAGGCCAGGTATGGTGGTGAATGCTTACAATCCCAGCATTCTGGGAGACTGAGACAGGAGGATTCCAAGTGTGAGTCCAGTCCAGGCAACTTAGTGACTTAGCAAGACCCGTCTCACACTAAAAAATAGAAAGGGAGGTTGGCGATTTAGCTCAAGTGGTAGAGCACTTCCCCAGCAAGTGTAAGGCCCTGAGTTTGATCCCCAGTACCCAAAACATAAAATAAAATAAAATATAATAAAATAGGGCTTGGGATGTAGCTCAATGTGAAGGCCCTGAGTTCAGCCTTCAGGACCACCACCACCACTAATAATAATAATAATAATAATAATAATAATAATAATAATAAGAAGAAGAAGAAGAAGAAGAAGAAGAAGAAGAAGAAGAAGAAAAAGAAGAAGAATGCAGTTCTGGCACTTACTGGGTGTGTAACATGGCAAGTCAAACTCCCTATGCCTCATTTTTCCCATCTGGAAAAATGGAAATGATAATGGTACAATTTACAGGTTGTTGTGCGCACTAAATGAATTCGAAAGGCATTAAAGATGCCTTTGAATTGTGGCTCAGTGCTGTCCCTGGCACACAGTGCAAGTGCGGTAAATGCTGCGTATTTTAATTCTGAATGATTGAGGGGCAACATGGAACCAACATTGTAAGTCAGACGTAGAGGCAGAGAAGCCCAGGACCCGCTGTGTGAAGAGATACAGATGTAGCGAGCAAGGTGATGGTAGGGAGACACGGAGTCCTGTCTGGAAAGGAAAGCAAGGCCCTTTCCTCGTGTCTGTCTGCATGTGGCCTCCTAGGCTTCTGGCAGGAGGTCCCTTGGCGAGAATCACTTCCGGGCACCAGGAAAGCAGCGGAAACAGAGAAAAGTAAAGGCAGAGGTGATGAGTCTACAAAGACCCCTGGAATGGGAGTCCAAAGACCTGGTTTCCAGCCAGGCTCTGTCACTGGGGAATCGTGTGCCACTGAACAAGTCACTTTCAAGCTCCGGAAGGCGGCTGTCACCCCCAACCCCGGGGACTGGCAAATGATCTCCAAGTCCATCCCTCACAGTGACTCACAGCAACGCGGGACCTGGAGGTGGGCAGTGGAAGGCCAGGGGCAGCGGTCTTCGCCTGGAAAATGTGACCATTAGCTGGAGCTGTCTAGCTGAGAGGAGGCCACGGAGGCTAAGTGAGCTTGGTCGCCTGCTTACCCCAGGTCGGTGCCAGTTTTGATTAGCACTTGGCCCATTTTACAGATCAGCAAAATAAGTTCGGAACGGTGGAGAACTTTGTCTCCTACCACGAAGCTGATAGGTCGTCCGGAGGGAGGATTCCAAGACCAGATTCTTTCCAGCCCACCCCGCCGGCTTCTCCAAACACGCCGGGCTCCTTGTAACGCTCACCCTCCGGGAGCCAGTCCAGGCGGAGGCTCGGGCCCAGGGGCGAGCTGGACCAGAAGCCGGGGCCGCTGCGGGTGTGGCGGGGAGGGGCCGCCAGGCCGGGTCCGAGGACGGCAGACAGGTGTGCGTCGGTCCGCCCCGGCAGCACCCGCCTCTTTCCCCGGCCCCCACCTCCCGTATGCAAATCGCTGTTTTGCCTGGGCCCGGGGCCAGGGGGCGTGGCCGGCGGCCCCCGCCCCGCGCCGCGTGCTCACCTGGGGAGTGTGGCAATCCTGGCCGCGCCGAGTGCCACCCGGGCCGGAGCAGCGCAGCGCGCGACGGCGGCGGCGACGACGGCTCCGGCAGCAGCTGCGGCCGGGAGCTGGAGGAAGGAGACCCTGGCTTCCCAGGGGGCCCGGCTGGGGCAGACGCTGGGGGCTTGGGGGGGCGCTGGCTTTGGCCCCGCCTGGGGCAGGATGGTGAATCTGGAGCCCATGCACCCAGGTGAGACGCCGAGAAGGAAGGCGCTCTGACAGGTGTCACTGCGCGCGGGAAGTGGGGAAGGACTGGGGTGCCTCGCGATGGGGGTCTTATGCCCCAGCGGCCAGGAGAGGGCGGTGTGGATAGCGGGTCGTCCTGGGGTGGGGGTCTGGGGGACTAAAGGAAGGGAGTCTAGATAAGGAACCCTGGGAAAGTGTGAGGGTGGGGCGCGGGGGGCTCCCGGAGCCCTAGATCCGCGGAGCTGGCGATTCGAGTGTGCTGCGCTGCTGCTGTCCCATGAGCTTGCTGAGACGGGTGTTCACTCACTCGGCTGGGGTGTGGACCTGGGAGCGCATGAGCAAGGAAAATACGTGTATCCACATGCTGTGCAGCCGGTGCCCCGCACCTGTGTGAATGGAGGCGAAGTGGGCATTTGTGTGTGTATACGGGGGTGCTTCCGAGAAGTAGAGGGTGGGGCAATTACGGAGGCACACGTGGGGGTGGTGCCTTCCATACGTGTATTGATTAGGATGTGTGCAGCATGTGTATCAGTGCATCTGCCTGTCGCCCCCACCCCCGTGTGTGTGTGTGTGTGTGTGTGTGTGTGTGTGTGTGTGTGTGTGTGGTGTTGGGAGACGGTGTGGAGCAGACCCCAGAGGTGGCGTTTCCTGGGCATTGAAGATACGTCTGCACATGTTGCAAGTGTGTCAGTACGTGTGGGAGGGGTCCCACTCACATGCTCTGCGGGTCTTGGTTGTGTTAGACTCAGTGCATGGTGCACCTGTGTCCCAGAGTGGGTGGTGACAGATTCCTCCTCCGAGTCCCGCATCCCATGACCTCCTTTCCCAAGGGCTGGGAAGCTTCAGGAAAAGTATTGCTGGGAATCCCTTTCTCCCGTGTGAATGAGTGATAGATGGGCATGCAGCAAACTAAATCTCCATTTATCCCGCTGTCTCCTCCTTTTGCAGTTGGGCTAAGGCGGGAACTAAACTGATGGTTGGGTTTGGGGTCAAGGGTGGGGAGGCGGGTACTTAATATTTCGATGGACATCTGAGGGTCTGAGCAAAGAACACTCAAGGTGAAGAAATCTGTATCTGACTTGGCCACTTCAACCCCAGCAACTTGCCTCTCAAAGTGGGGAAGATCCAGTGACCTTTATTTAGGATTTCAGGGTTGCTGATCTGTGTGGTTTGCTCTCCTTTCTGGAAGATTAGGGAGGAGGCAATTTGCCTGACCTACCCCCAAGAAGCAGGCAGGCTGGAGGCATTGACCCTTCCTGGGTCCTACCAATCTTAAAAACAAGCAGCAGTGAGTGCTCAGGTGACCCAGGATCCCCAGCTCCTGTTTCTCAGCAGGGCTGAGTGGAAGGTAGGCTGGTAGAGAAGTGTTGACATGCACCAGCTCCCCAGGTCATGCCAGGAAGGGGTAGGCGAGGCTGGCTGCAAGGAACCATCCAACTAGGTGTCATCCAGGGTCTGGGCAAAATCTGTTTCCAAACCCCCTGGCACCAACATGGAGCCTAGAGGACCTGGAGCGGATTCCCTGGGGGGTATTTTGTTCCTTCATTCCCTGTTAAGGTCAGGGTTCAAAAGGGGAGCAAGACTCCACCAAGATGGGCCCCAGCAGGAGGGGGGAGTTCTTTAGGACCAAGATCAGAGACTTCCTGGGGGTTTTCCACCTCCTCCTCCAGCGGAGGTTCCTGCTCTGGGGAAGTGGGAGGAAGTGAAACAGCTGGATCCAGGCAGGGAAGGAGCCTAAGGGCTGAGAGGGGGTGAGGTTGGGAAGAGAGGGCCAAGGCCCCATGGCTTCCCCTCGAGCCAGCTCTAAGCTGATGCTTCTTGAAGAGCTCCTTCATCCTCTGGTCCCTGTGGTCTGGATGCCAGACACAAGGGGCCATCCTCTTTGGGGTAGCCTGCCTGACTCATCTCTCCACATTTTCTTCTTGCCCCCTCTCCACCTTTTTTTTTTTTCCTTTGTACTAAACTCAAGACCTTCATCCTGAGCTACAACCCCGACCCTTTTGTATTTTTTATTTTGAGACAGGTTCTTCCTAAGTTGCTAAGTTACCTAGGCTGGGTTATAACTTGCAACCCTCCTGCCTCAGCCTCCCAGAATGCTGGGATTCCAGGCATGTGCCACCATGCTCTGCCCAGCTATTTCTTTAGTCTGTTTCCCTGGGGCTGTCAGGCCTCCCTGCAAGATTCCTCGTCCTGGCCCCTCTGTGCTGTTTGTTTCCCTCCCTTCAGTGTCAGCTCTGTAGGATCTTTGGGTTTAGGACTTTCTGTGCAGAATCTCTGGGAGGGTCTTGGTTGGCTTTTCGGCTCAAGGTCTTCTCTACAGGGCCTTTCAGCATGGACCCTGCTGTGGGAGCTGGGATGCAGGTGGTTCCTCTTCCCGCCACAGAGTGTCATATTATAAGTTCTTCTCTACGGTCCTTTAGTCTTGGATCCTCTTTAATGACACTTGGTCTCTTTTGACCCTCTTTTGCCCACTGCAGTAATCCTGTATCCTGCTTATCCTTGATAGAGTACTTCCCCGATTCATTCCCTGTGCTGGGCCCTTGGGGACTGCTCCTCAGTTGATTTACTGGGACAGTTTAGGTGGGGGAAGGAGGAGGAATTGGAGCAAGCTTGCTCCCTGTCCCCTCCCTCTCCCCAATTCAGACAGCTCAACCAGCTCTGGGGCCCCTGAGTCAGCACCATTTTCTTGCTCTACTAATCGGGGTACAAGCTATGATTCAGGTCTGCCCGGAGCCTTAGCACCTGGTACTTTGCTAAGCTTCTCTCCCACCGAGTACAAAGACCTGCGCAGCCGCGGGGGCCACCAGGCACGGGGGCTCCCAGCCAAGGAGGGGCTCCATGTTCCCAGCCAAGAACAGGAGAAAAAGCAGGGCATGCTCATGTACACCTGTAATCCCAGCACTCTGGGAGGTGGAGACAGAAGGAGCGAAAGTTTAAACCCAGCCTAGGCAACTTAACTATTTAACAAGACACTCTCTCGAAATGAGAGATAGATAGATAGACAGACAGACAGACAGACAGACAGACAGGTAGGCAGGCAGGCAAGCAGAAGTGTAACCAAGACCCAGGGAGGGAGGAAAGAAGCAGAGAAAAATGGTGTGAAGCCAGCCAGAGAGGAATACCAGGTGGGCCCCAGGGTGTCGCTTTCTCTGCACTTCTTCCTGTGAGCTCTTTCTCATCATGGTTGAGACAGAGGGGTTGAGTTCCCAGACTGATCCAGAGTCACAGCTCAGGAGTAGCATTTGGACTAAAAGACCTGACTGTGAGAGGGAAAAAGAGAGACCAGGGAAGTCACCTCCAGGGGAGAGTTGGAGCCATGGTTAACTCAGAAGTGGGACCACTGAGTACTTGAAATCCCCTGTTAGGAGTGCTGCCAAAAGCTAGTATGTGAGAGACAAGTCAAGAGGGAAGTCCAGTCCCTTCCAAGGACATGAAGGTGACACTCAGAGAGAGAAGGGTGGGGCCTCGGCTTTCCCCAAGTAGCCCGTCCCAGGAGGTCCAGGGCACAGTGGATGCTCAGCCTGTCGCCAGGCTGGGTACTGTCACCAGGGCTCCATGTTCATAGATGCTTAAGGAGGGGCTGTTCCTGGGTCATGCCAAGGTTGAGGCAGATGAGGGTCTGCTCTGGCAACTGACTCTTACACGGCACAGCTGAGCCTCCCCAGGGAAGGGAATGATGGCAAGGAGCAAGTTGGCTGAGATAAGAACACAGAGGAACCCAGCCCTACCCCACACCTCTCTCACTCACCCCCAGCAAGTGTTGTCTGACAGGTGAAGGGTTACAGCATCTCAGGAGTTTCGGTGTTGGCCCATTTGTAGGCTGAGACCCAAGCATTTGTCCCACCCATTGGCCTCAGCCTCCTACCCAGCAGGAACAGGTTCTTGGTATCTCAGCTTCCTATGGGACTGATGGAGAGGTTACAGGTCATTGACCATGCCCTCCGTACAGGCTCAAGTCCCTAGCCAACCCCAAAGTATCATGCTGCCACAAGGCCGTGAGAGGCAGGTGGTGAGTATGGTGTCTTTCAGTGACTTTTAGACATAATTAAGACTAAATTTTAAACTGATTTAAAGAATGAATGAGATGGGTTCTGGGTGGACTTAAAAGTTATGTAAGAAATGAGTACTAGAAGAAAGTTTGGGTTGCAAGCATGAGATTATAGCTTAGCTCAAAAGTTATCTTTTTAAATGTCAGGAGTGGGAAATAAGTCAATTCAGAGACTCCAGTTGTCGTCCTAGTTTAACTGCCTCTTAACCTTTTCCTGTCCACATGAACATTTGTTCTATGAAGGCAGAACCTGGAGAATGCCGGGTAAAGGACAAGTTACAGTAGGGCTGAGATACCAGACTATAGCTGTTCTTGGGAATTGGAAGGTGCTAAGGGAAGGGTGTGACAAGGAGGCAAGAGGGGAGCCGGACTAATGTGTGAACTGGTGTCTATTTAATGAGTTCACTTATTAGGTGCTTATTTGTCTTTTCTATTTCATTTAATAACTGTGGGAGGTATGTTTTATTGTTCCGCCGTTTTTAGGTGAGAAAATTCACGTAGGTGGCTAGTAAGAGTCCGTGATGACGCTGAGATTAAACCCAGATTTGTCTGATGCCAAAACCCATGTTCTCCGTTGCAGCTCCCGGAAGCAGGTTAAAAGCAGAGAGAGAGCCCTTCTGTGCCACGCTTTCTTGGCAGTCTCTGCTTGCCAGCTT